>JASANP010001121.1:0-160891 GCA_030849625.1 Wallacemonas sp. TrypX | reverse complement strand
CCACGGCCACCTCATCGTTATTTCGATCGCCCTTACCGACAGGGCGAATTCGAACCGCGACCTGCACGCGCGACGCGGCAGGGTCTGTCATGAGCAGATGGAACAAAGGGAAAACGCGCCGACGGGTCGATTGTTGCCAGTCTCGTTGGGGGCAGGTAAATAAATAAAAATACCAAGGCACGAAGGCCGACAGATCACAACAACAAAAAGGCGGTTGTTGCAGTACTTGAAAGCACGTCACGAAGACAAATCGTTGAGAGTGTTGGGAAGGAGCACAAATAGAGACATGGATAGATGCGCAGAGACACGGTGGACAATGATTGAGCGCGGAACTGCCAGTTCAGATTTTCTTTGGGTAAGCGAGCGACAACCACAACGGCCTGTCGCCTATTATTCCCACTGTTGCAGTATTGCATGGCAGTGGGGCACCTAGTGCATCACATCACCGATGAGAAGCGTAAGGACGGTGAAGGTGTGCGACGCTGTCAAAGACTAGAAACGATTGTGGTTGTCCACCGTCACCTTGTTCATACTTGGCGTTTCTCGTCATTGGTGTGCGCTTTTGTTTTTTGTCTTTTTTTTTGTTATTGTTTAAAGAAACGAACGCGGTGTCAGATCACCGGCAAAAGAGAGAAGATGTAATTGGTGTTCGCAGCTAACTTAGAAGTTGAGCTTCGTGCGGCGCCAGTGGCGGCGCTTCTCGTTCCACTTGATGCGGTTACCAGTACGCATGCGGATCCAGTAAGGAACCGGCTTGTTCTGGTTCATCTTCTTCGCATACTTCTTCTTGACGGCAAGAGGCTTAAAGCGACCCATCTTGAGTTTTGAACACCTATAGAGAGTGTGGGGAGCAGTGGACACGGTTTGGGTTGGTGAGTAAATCAGAGACGCGAGCATTTGATGTGACGGGTGTTTTTTACGGATCGTGGCAGATGTTCAGAAAGAGGGAAAGAGAATGATTTTTTATTTCACTGGAGCGTGATTAACGGCGCACAGTGCTGGCTCCAAGCCAGCGCGACATGCGGAAGAAGTGCAACGACAACAGGCCCGGGAGAACCAAATCCACAGCAGACCAACTGCGCTTTGTTGATCTGTGGGCGAAAGAGGCAGACGAGGTGGACGGAGGCAATCCCCATCGCGCCCACACAAACTGTGAGCCAACCCCATATATTAATCAGCGGTTTGGTGCGAGCCCAGGAGCTGCTAGTTCAAGCTATGAGTCTTCTGTCCCCGGCAGTGAAACCTCACTTTGGCGACTAACTGATCACAGGGTACCTCATTTTTTGTTTTTTCACGGATACTGCACGGGGCATTTACGGGATTTACAGACAGCGTCCCAGCGGATGCCACCCAACGGTCGAAAAAAAATATATTCAGGCAAATGTCAGAGTGCACAACAACATGTGCATCAGATGAGGGCTAAAAAAAAAAAAAAACCACTGATGCCTTTTGTCACCAAGAAAGGACAGAAGCTGCAACCACCGCGAAAGAAAAGGAAAAACAAATGAGCACAGGAGGTTTACTTTCTCACTTTGTTTCTACTTTTTTTTTCCTCTCACCTTCGAGAGAGAATGATTCTGTGTAGAAGCGTGGGAAGAGAAAATAAAGAGTCACTTGCCACCAACATCGCGTGGTCCGTCAACGCAGTAAATAGTATTTTTCACTGCTACTTTTGTGCTGCAGGTCATCGGTTGAATCGACACGCGTACGACCGTTGAATAATGTGTGTTTCTCTTACTTCTCGCGCGTTGACACTGGCCCGTTTGGGCCCATTGCTCACGCCGAGTACGCATAGTTGATGAAAAACGAGTCAATGAGCTGCGTCAGATAAAGCACATCCACGGTGCCACACATTTCACGGATGCTGTGCATGCTCAGCATGGGGTTTCCAATATCAGCGGTTTTGATGCCCGACAGCGTTGAGAGGATCGGACCGATCGTTGAGCCACACGGTGAGTCATTCTTGACAACAAATTCCTGAACGGGGACATCCGCCTTCTTGGCTAAATCCTTTACGATTGCCCCAGTGACGCCGTTTGTCGCGTAACGCACGTTGGCGTTATACTTGATGACTGGCCCGCGGTGCAGTTCTGGCCGGTGCTGTGATTCATGCTTTTCCGCGTAATTCGGGTGCACAGCGTGGGCGCCGTCAACAGAGAGCAGGAACGAGTTCGCCACGAGGGTTGAACGCAGGGTGCTGTTGTGCACCAAGTGCTCAATAATATCGGGAATCAGCGTTCCGCCAGCACCTTGAGGTGAGCTTGATCCAATTTCTTCGTGGTCAAACAAACACACCATGCGCGCCATCGTATCGTCGGCCAAATCGCGTGCGTTGATAAGTGCATCGATCGCACAGTAGCACGATACGAGGTTGTCAATGCGCGGCGAGAAGATGAACTCGTCGTGCACGCCGCCGATAGCTGAAGGTTGTGTGTCGATAATACTGAGGTCGTAGTCAACGATATCCTCTGGCTTGCACTCGGCAACGGCTGCGATCTCTTTCATAAGCGACACGCAGCGCAACGAGCTGTCCTCAGCCCCGCTGGGTTGCTCATTTTCGGCGAACTGAGTCGCAATGACGGGAACAAGGTGCTGTTCTTTATTTGGCGCGAATCCTTCACGCTCTGCCGCACTCTGCAGGTGAATGGCCAGCGTCGGGATGCGCAAAATTGGTTTTGCCACGTGGACAAGCTTACTCTTAAGCTTTCCCTCTGCGGAAATGACGACGCGCCCGGCGACAGTCAGGTCGCGGTCAAACCAAGTGTGCCATAGGCCACCGCCGTAGCACTGCACGCCAACACGGTTGTACTTGGCGCCTTCCGACTTTGTGCGCGGCTTGAGCGCGAAGTTGGGGGAGTCCGTGTGCGCGCCAACAATTTTGACACCGTTACTTGGTTCGAACTGTCCGCCAACCGCGAAGGCAACGACACTGGTTTCGTTGCGCGTGACAAAGTACTTTCCCCCACGCGTGAGGTGAGGCCAAGCCTTGCCCTCGTCGAGCTGTTGAAAACCAGCAGCAGTCAGCATTGCCGTCACAGTTTGAACAGCATGAAAAGGGGTGATCGCCTGATTGACAAAGTTCACGAACCCTTTCGCGGCATTTGCAGCCGCTTCCGACTTGAGTGCAGAGCTCATAGCTGTTTTTGTGTTGTACCGTAGCCTGTTGAGTGTGAGGAGAAAAAAAAAACACCTGGATCAACTATGCTTAATCTTTTTCCCGTGGCGGGGGTGGGGGTGGGTTTGCGTGGGTTCGGGGCGGGTCGGGTTTTGGTGTTCGGCGGCGATGTGTGCGGCGGCCGAGNTGGGTTCGGGGCGGGTCGGGTGTTTGGTGTTCGGCGGCGATGCGGGCGGGGGCCGAGGCCGGCGCTCCCTCCGCGCGGGGCTGGCGGGGGGGGGGCTCCGCGGCACACCCACCCCCAGCGGCCCGCCCCGCAGCCACCCCGGACAACGCAACCGCCACCCACCCACCCCACGCCACTCCCCCGCACACTTTCAAAGCCCGTAGCTCATGCTCCGCTCAACCTTCATTAGGTGCGGCCCTGTGTTTGCCGCACCTGTTAAACAAAAGATGATCGACGAAATCATCCGTGTAGACAACGCCGGCGAGGTTGCCGCCGTACGCATCGCCGCGCAACAGCTTTTTTGGATGTCGCCCCTGGATGACTCTGTGCCGATTGTAAAGGAGATCTTGGACGACGAAATTGTTCACAGACGTGTGATGGATGAGCTGGCAGAAAAACACGGCGTGCGAAAGACGATCTTGGATCCCGCTTTCAAAGTGGGTGCGTTCGTCATGGGTGCTGGCACGGCCGCTTTGGGCAAGGAAGCAATGATGTGCTGCCACGCTGCCGTCGAAATCACCATTTTTGACCACTACAACGACCAGCTGCGCGAGATGGAGGCGATGGAAGCTTCCATGGGCCAAGGCAACGAATCCCCGGAAGAAGCCGCTGCGTGGAAAGATGCAAAGGACTACATTGTCAAGTTTCGTGACGAGGAGAAGCACCACCAGGAGCTTGGCGAGCAGAACGGATATGAAAAGGCTCCAGCATTCCCGCTTCTGTACAACGGCATTCGCTACGCGTGCAAGATGGGTGTGGCGCTGGCAAAAACCATCTGATATTGCTGTCGGCAACCTCTGGTCTCAGTGAACCCGCTCATTGGCACCACTCAAAAGAAAGAAAACAAGACGTATGAAAAGTGTCAGTGTCAACGCACATACAAGAGAGGAAGTAGCCCAGTGTCAAAGCAGCCGCACCCCAGTGGGGAAAACAGAAACTGAGTGACGTGTTCTCCACCACAGCGTGTCCCGTTTCCGACTGGCGGCGGTAAAACTGTGATTCGCTTGGCTGCTGGTACACGCCGAGTTCAGCACCCTGAGCGCTGAGCTGGCACCTCAGGGAGCCAGAGAGGGGGATTCACGGTATTTTTTTCTTTTCGCAAGTGCTCCAACTCTCCCTTTCGTCCGTCCGTCGGACCGTTCAACTCTCAACGAAACTATTTACCTGCGTTCATTCCCCTCCACTTGTTCAGTGGCCTTACACTCGTGCGGTTACGTCAACATAGTCGGGTGTGCGATGTGAGCAACGTCTCACTTCGCCCTTTCCGCGTTTGATTGCCCAGCTGTTTTGCCAACTCTACTGTTTCCCAGCTCACCTTGATGTGGACTTTCACACCGATGTAGCATGTTCGCACATCAAACATTCCTTTGCCCTCTTGCTTCGACTCACACACCGTACTCTTTGCTAACTGTCGCATTTGACGCTGAAAACCGAACACTAATGCACCACGTACACGCACATTTTCTTCTCGCTCAAAGGTTGACAGCGCCTACAACAGCAAATAGCACTTTAACCGCACTCCTCCAAGGATACTCGTTGGCTTCTAAGTATTCGTGACACGTAACATGTCCGTCTCTCCGCAAGCTGTTGAGGAGCTGAAGCAGTACACGAAGAGGGCTCAAGAGCTGACTCAGAGCAGCAATGCTGCAGCTGCTGCCATCCGTGCCAAGTTCCGGCGTCAGATGGAGCCTCTATTCGTGGAGAGGCAAGCTCTTCTCAGCACGATACCTAACTTCTGGTCTGGAGTGCTGGGTTCCGCGAATACACCGTTGGCGCCGCTGCTTAACGGCACCATTGATCCAAAGATTCTGCGAGCTGTGACGGATTTCAAAGTCGAAACAACGGAGAGGTCCGGAATGCTTGTGCGCCGAGTGACCATGACGCTGCGAGCGAACATGTTCGCTGAGCAGGGTGAAATCTTCCGCGAGGTGGATTCGTCCATGAAAACTGTGGCCGTCGGCCCTATTCAGTGGAAGCCCAACACCGAGAAGGCGCGCACGGACTCCCTATTCGCATTTTTCGAAACTGACGTGCCGCGTGGTGTTGAGTTCATCACGGAAGCTCTTGAGGCGTTCGATATTGTTTTTCAGGATCCGTTTCTGGCAACAGTCGCTGACTAGTGCGGAAATGCCACAGACCTTGTCGCACAGGAATGCAGACGGCTTATTCTCAGCCTCTTCGTTTCCATACATCAAAGACTGTCTGCGACAGCTCTCTCCACACAAAGCAGCGGACAGCCATCATAGAATCCACAACTGTGTCGCTGTGAGCACGGTGAGCACCGTCAATCCCATAAATAAAACCAATCAACAAAGACTAGAGACCTGTGGTAACAACTGATGGACACAGAACAGAGGAGAACGCGTCAAGCACAGCGACACGTGCATGTGTGTGGACACAACTGTCCACGTCTGTGTCCAGCGTGTGACCTCTCTGATTTGGTGGATGGCTCAAACCACGCCAGCTCTTGTGCACCGTGTTCTGGAATGTGCTGTCGAGGCACAAGTTTCTGCCCCTTCTTTCGATTCGACCTCGGCACTCCCAAATCTCATCTCCCAGTACTCATTTACTCCCGCAGTTCTGTATTTGCAGTGTGCCGCTTCGTTACTTTCGATTCAGCACTTCCTTGTGGACCGAACACGTCAATTCACGTCGTCCCCGACGTTAGCCTTTTCGTTACTTCGCCGTATTTGTTTTCTCAGTACACACACATACACAAAGCTACCGCTTCTTTTTCGCTCATTCGTTTACACCAACCTGGCCACTGTCCCGACATGAGCTTCAAGAAGGCAAAGCGTAGTGTCGACGACCTCTTGTACTCACTCTCTTCCTCGTTGGATCAGTTCAGAGGGAATGACGGTCTTCATCGGTTCATGACCGCTGGTCGCTTGTCGCTGCTCTCCTTCATCGGCGAGTTCGACAAAACGCGTGATGAAATGTTTGATCAGCGCTCGGAGTGTGTTCTGAGTACACGGCACTATTTGCTGAAGCTCACGGAGCAATTCGCCAGCACCGTTCGCGCAGCGGAGAAGCTGACGGTTCGTGTGCAAGAGATTTGTGAGACACTGGAGACGTTTCATCAACACTGCGACCTCGAACTCGAGTTTGAGGATGAAGCATTTCCCGGTGTTAACATGGCGTTCGAAGAAAGCTTCCGGGAGATGAAGTTACTTAACCAAAAAATCAAGGGATCCTTTTCCGACTTCGCCGCCGCGGAGGCCACTTGCAAAAGTCTCAACGACGGCGCAGTGGCACAACTCCAGGAGGTGGACGGAGATGTAAGCAAGTCGGTCAGCGCTAAGCAAACTGAATTTGACGCGGCCCGCAGGCGCGTTCAAGTCAAGAGGACAGCTCTTGAACGTGCGTCCACAATGTACGGCGACCGCGACGCTCCAGAGCTGATGCTCGCAGAGATGAACCTTCAAAGTGCGGTTGGGGAGATGGAACTCTGTGGCTCCGAGTACGTGGAGTGCGTGCGTGATGCTATGCGATCAACCACGTTCGCATTGGAGCAAACGTCAATGAGTACCTGGTCGTCGACCAATGTGTTCTTTTTGCAACTCTCGCAGTTCTTAGAGGAGGTTTCGTGCGCCACACGACCACTGGCGATGAGCTTCAATGACATCAAAAACGCACAAAAGGTCTCCAGGCGAATCACGCTGGAAAAGCGGACGGAAGCTGCGAATTCAGCAGCACAGGCTGCCGCTGGTGGCGTCCGGGATCCCCCGTCTTTTGCGCGAGCCCAACCGCGCGAACCCGCCGACGGTGTTGTTGAGCACAGTGCCCCACCTAGTCCAATGAGATACGGACAGTCGTCTGCTGCGGCAGCGCATACTGACCTCGACCTATTCGTGCCCGGCAACCGTCCTGCAGCCAGCGCACAGCCACTGCGTCGGCCGGCAACGGACGCGTTTTCAAACGGTGAGGATCTTTGGGCAGCTCCTTTGCCACCTCCTCACGCGGAGCAGTCACAAGTGGTCGCTGGTGGACCACCGACGGCCACGTCTCCACAGAGGCGCCAACCATCCACGGCCGCACCGACTCCCCCGTCGGCGGACGTTCAACACGGTGCAGCGGCACCACCACCACCACCTGTAACAGATCGATTTAGTATCGATGACTTGTTTGACTGAGTAGCTGACTTGCTCTTTTTTTCCTCCTTGCGCCGCCTTCTTAATCCCGTCTGGCAGTGCTGCACGCAAAATGGCCGACGAATGTGGGAGACGTCATTGTGTGTGGAGACGTGCTCCAAGGCTCTTTTATCTTTGTTTGCCACCTATGATAGTGTCTTGATTCTTGCGGTGGCTTCTTCTTGCTTTCGCCTGCCGCGCTGAACTCGGACACGTGCACACACACACACACACACACACACACACACACACACACACACACACACACACACACAATCTCCTTGATCGACAACATGCCGGCAAGTGGAAGATGCGTCTGAGCGTGTTCTGCCCAGAGTCGTCCTCACTCTGGAACCGTGCCTAACTTGTTGCCAGTGACCGCGGGCTCCTTCATGACCGTTACCACTATTCAGGAGCACTCATCACATCCCCAAAGAGGTGCGTATTACCAATCTTACCCCGGTGAACGCATTGCTTGCCGCTAGCTTTCAATCTTTCTCACTCGTTTGCCCATTTCATCCTTCCGCTGCTCCCGCCATTTTTGCTTTTCACCAACGTCTCGCGACCCCATGTGGATGTATTGCTTTTCGTTCCCCACGCCGGCAGTGCTTTACCATCACATCTGTGCCTTTGTGTCAGTCTACACAAGGCCCGTGGATCTTGTTTCACTTCATCAAACGTGCACCGCGCCGTTTCTGTTTGTCTAGGATACATCTCTTGGTGAGTTCTTGTGTATTGCGCGTGCAGCTTTTTCACTTTCCTTTTCTTATTGTAGGTGACACTCACAGACAGTGGTGCTTTGCTCTTGTTCGTTTGCGTCGCGCACTCACGCTGTCACCTTTCCCTTTTTTTTCTCTGTCCGTGGTCCGTTTCTTACCTGTCGCGTGTCATCTCTCTTCGTGCACAGACGGAAATGAAGAAACGTCCCGGACTCGCACTTGCTTTGGATGCTGACACTGTGGAGGGCTACAAGCAGGACACTCAGTCGTACATCATCAACAACAACAACTCGCTCCAACTGCGGGCCTTTCTCCTCACAGACTCTGGTATGTTCACGAAAGATGGCCGGAAACTGCCCGGGACAGTGACGAAGGAGGACATTGATACCTCCTTCAGGCAGAGTGTCGGACGTGGTGCCAGCGGCGACGTGTCTTTCGCTCGACTGAAAGACGGTACTCCCGTGGCGCTCAAACGCATTCCCATCTCTTCCAAAACGCATCGCGACGAAATTGATCGCGAGCTGCAGTTTTTCAGTGCGAAGAGCGACTGCGCGTTTGTCATGAAGAACTACGGTGCCTTCTGGGACTCACAGGATGGTGCGATTGTCATCCCCATGGAGTGGATGGCCTACACACTCAAAGACATCGGCAGCTTTTGGAATGGCCTCGAGGAAAGCATCCTGCGCGACTTGTTTTTCCAGGTCGTCTCAGGCCTGGTGTACCTTCACGACACAAAGCGTGTCATCCACCGCGATCTGAAGCCCAGCAACATCCTCGTCAGCGACAGCGGCTACGTGAAGATTGCCGACTTTGGGGTGTCGAAACTAGTGCAAACACTAGACGTTTCGTCCACTTACGTCGGCACCATGTACTTCATGGCACCCGAGCGTCTTGAGCAGGGGGCGTACAGCTTCAGCAGTGACGTGTGGTCTCTGGGGCTGACTGTGATTGCCACCGTCACCGGCAGCAACCCGTGGGCGCCACCCGAAGAGATGAACTTGTTTCAGCTTTTGGGAAAGATCTCTGGCAACACGAACCCAAATCTCCCAGAGAAACCAGCGTACTCGGCGGAGGCGCGCGACTTCGTGAGTCAGTGCCTCATTCGCGATCCCGAGGGCCGCCCTACGTGCGCCGAGCTGCTTCAGCACCCCTTCTTCAAGGGCGTGACGATGGAGAGTGCTGTGGCAAACGTCAAGATGGCTGTCGAATACATGACGCGCCTCATCAACAACGATACGAAGAAAAACAAAGATACCGTGCTGTCAGATGACGCTGTCAAGAGCGCTGTGAATGCAAAACTGGATCAGCTGATTTCAAAGTAGACCAGGTAGCTGCAAGTAACAGTGACAACACACGCACACCCACATGTCACGGGATGCACTCGTACACCGCCTTCCCCTTCCTTTTGGTAACATCAACAGAATTACCATGTGCGAAGTCGCAGTTCCGGAACCAACAATACCCAGCACACATAAACTTGCCAGCGGCGGCAACATCAACAAAAAAGGACACAATGACGACGTTGATGCTGCTTTGTGCTCTTTACTGAACACCTTTGCCCCACGTGACCTGCTCTCGCATGCCGGAAACATTGCGCAGCGAAAAAGTATGTACATAAACTCTTTTTCTTTGATTGTGTATTTCCACAGGCACAGCCATTGCCCCAGAACGTTGATCTTTGCTAAACACATGACAAACAGAAAACAGCCAAAGTAGAGGAGTCGCCAGGGATACGTCTGATCCATTACCGTGTAGGGTACGGAGGCGACGCAGCAACAAAGGGCTATCCCTGCCGTGACAGTATTCCTGTTTTTTAGCCTCCCCCTACCGCAGGTCAGCGCTTCACACACGACACAGTGGGTCATCTTTCAGATCAAGTTCACGCTGGCACTGAAACAACGTGCTCCGTGTGCTTCGCAGTGGTGCCCGTGCCGTGGGGACCCGGCCGCTTCGACCGGTTCTTCGCCAGCAAACCGTCGAGGCTCGCCGCGGCGACCACTGATCTCTCCTTTACCAGCCCACCTCTGCCTCTATCTCTGTCTCTCTCTCTCTCTCTCTGTTCTCTGAATCTGCGCTCGCGGCGTTCATTTAGCCCGTTTGTGTTGACTTCTCCAGCGCCTTTCTTTTTTCTCTTCACACTTCGCCCCGCGTCGCACGTGCGCAGGTACACATGTTGCGCTTGTCCAAGCTTTGCTTTTCGGCGGTCCCCCTAGTGAAGGCGGCGCAAACGGGTGCAGTCGTGACACTCACTCTTAATCGCCCTGAGAGTCTCAATGCTCTCAACGCGGCACTCGCGAAGGAGCTGATGGCACACGTGCAAAAGTTTGACGCCGACCCCAGCTGCAACGTAATGGTCATTACGGGCGAGGGTCGTGCTTTTGTGGGTGGCGCCGACATCAAGCAAATGAAGGACCGCAAGTTTCAGGATTACATTGGCGACTACGATTTCGCACCGCTGTATGGGCTCAAGACGGTTAGCAAGCCGCTCATCGCCGCAGTGAACGGCTTCTGTCTCGGGGGCGGGTGCGAGCTGGCGATGTGCTGCGATATCATTATTGCTTCTGAGGCGGCCAAGTTTGGACAGCCAGAGATCAAGCTCGGCATCATCCCAGGTCTCGGCGGCACCCAACGCTTGCCGCGCGCGATTGGCAAGGCCAAGGCGATGGAGTGGGTTCTCACTGGAAACCTGTACACAGCCGCCGAGGCTGAACGGGCGGGACTCGTGTCCCGCGTAGTCAAGGCGGAAGAACTGATGCCAACGGCCATGTCCATCGCGGAAACAATCGCGGCGTATAGCCAAGTCACCACCAAGCTTGCCAAGTCCGCGGTCAACGCCTCACAGGAAACAACACTCCAGGCTGGTCTGGAGACAGAGCGGGTGACGTTCATCACCACCTTTGCCACACAGGACCGCACGGAAGGCATGACCGCGTTTGTCGAAAAGCGTCCCCCATCATTTAAGAACCAATGAGAGAATTTTTGTCGGACAACACCGATGATGGCGCGTGGTGCACACCCGCAACGCATAGCTGATTGTCTTCCTTCTACAAGAAACTCAGCAATAGCTGAACGAGACGGAGAGAGAGCAAGGGAGGCTTTTTTTTTTTCCACCACGCCACGCAAACACGTCACTTCATTGAGTGATGTACTCCTTCACATGCCAGGAAAGGAAGACAATACCACACACGTTGTGCCTCCTTCACTTTTCCTTTGAAAAAGCAACAACAAACAACACCAACAAGACGAAACAACCTCGTTCCTTGCTAACAACTTGGCCCAGTGTTTTTTTTTTTTTTGCCTTCATATCGGCTACTCACCTTCCAAAGATGCAAGCGATTCTGTTTTCTACCACATGTTCTTTTTTCTTTTCTTTTTTTCTTTTCCTGGTTTGGTCTGTCCTCCTTTACCTTCGAACTGCTGGTCAACGGCGCTGCCGCCTACTCCTTCTGCTGGGTGGACCAGAAGGCGGCTTTCCTGCTTGAGATACTGCACCTTGAACCCGTCACCGTCAGCTGGCCTCAACACCTGCAGCGACGTGTGCTCGTCCACTCTCTCTGACATAGCTTCACAATTTTATGGCGTCTCCAACTTTGCACCAGACAAGAGAGGCCGTGGGTGTGTCAGAAGAAAGACAAAGACACCTGTTCTTCATCATAGTCGTTGCCCCGCTCTTTTCCAGCTCACTTTTCTCCACCATCTCCCCGTGACGGTATTTCACCTGCTTCCCCTCTCTTTTCTCCTTGCCTCTAACCTTTTGTGGCCATCTATCGTCCTGCTGCACACGCTATGCCTCACAGCAACTATAACGTTCTCTCTCATTTGTCTGAATTTGCTGCAGCACTCACGTTTGTACCACTCGTGCTCTCTCTCTTTTTGTTCTCTGTCCCCGAAAGCACTTGCTCGGACTCCTAGCGAATCCCTCACGACCGCACCGCGTCCTTTCCGTTCGTCATGGGGTTTTCTTGCTCTGATGAGGCGTGCCCTCATGCGTGGGACGAGGCTGTTATGGTGTCCCCGACACACGGCGCTGTCATTCACCGGGATGAGTGCGCGTATTGCTGCTCGACCTGTCTCCGCGGCGATGGCGTCTACGTCTGCATGGGTTGCCACACAGGCGTCTGTGCGGAACACATTGCGAAGCACCTCTCGTTGAAACCGACTCATGTCATGTTTACCCGCATCAAGGAGCTGCCGCCGAAACCCAAGAGCGAAGACGAGGAGGTGAAGGACGTCAACCTCCTTGGTGTGGTTGAGGCCAAAGAATACGAGACGGCTGTGTGCTGTGCCGCCTGTCAGACGGAGTTTTCCGCTGTTCCAGAGCTGGCCGTCTCAAGCTACCTGGCGATCAAAAACGCCCCCGTCCCTGGTGCGCTGGCTGAAGAGAATGCGTTCGCTGGGCCGCTGCAGAAACCCCAGTGCCCCCATCTGGTATGCCTAGAGCAACTTCCCAACCCCCACGCAGCCACACCAACTTCGGACGACAAGTGTTCGTACGAAGGTTGCGATTGCCGCGTAAACAACTGGATGTGCGTCACGTGCGGCGCCATTGGGTGCCCGCGCGTGGAGGCAGGCGGGCAAGGACACGCCCTGCAACACTTCCTGAGCACTGGCCATCCGGCTGCCGTGAAGCTGGGCACAGTGACCGCACAAGGCGCCGATTACTACTGCTACGCATGTGACGACGACGTCGCAGACGTGCACTTTGCGGAGCACATGGCGCACTTCGGCATCGATGTGAACACAGCCAAGAAAACCGCCAAAACAATGGGTGAACTCGCGTACGACTACTCCTCACAGTTCGATTTCAAGAAGATCACCGAATCGGGAGCAGACTTGGTCCCCGCTCATGGACCTGGCCGCACCGGCATTTACAACATCGGCAACAGCTGCTACATTGCCTCGGTGGTGCAGTGTCTTTTCCGTCTTCAGCCTTTCCAGGACGCTTTTTACGGCGGCAGCCAGTGCCTCCACCAGTCAGCGTGCGGCGCTGACCCGTACCAGTGCCGAGCATGCCAGACGGAGCGAATCGCATCGGGCTTGCTCTCCGGTGACTTCAGTACACCCGATCACACGAACGAGAAGGAAAACGGCATCTATCCACGGCTGTTCAAGGACGTCTACGCACAGCACCACCCCGACTTTTCCACTGCTGCCCAACAGGACGCGCCAGAGTACCTGCAGTACCTACTGCAAGAGATGCAGCGCCACGTAAAGCCAGCCTCCAGCGGAGCCGCACGCCACCCGGCCGACGTCTTCGACATGATTCGCGAGCAGCGCACCCAATGCAACAAGTGCTTGAGGGTGCGCTACTCGCAAGAGAAGGATTCGTGCCTCTCCCTCACCATTCCCATGGATGCCACCGCGTCGACGGCCCCACGTCCGCCCGCAGACGGCGCAGTCGTATCCGATGCGGAGATCGACGCGCAAAGACCTCGCTTCACCTTGGCAAACTGCCTCGATGCGTATGTGGCACCGACGGAGCTTGAGTGCCGTTGCGACGCGTGCGGCGAGCAGGTGGTGTACACAATGACAAGCCGCCCCAGCACGTTCCCCGACGTTCTGACCGTGGTAATTCGGCGTGCATACTTTGATGTGGAGACACTGTCAACACGAAAGCTTGATGCATACGTCGATGTCCCCGAAACGGTAGACCTCAACGCATACCGCGCATCAGGCCTGCAGCCGAACGAAACGGAGATGCCGAAACAAGATGAGCGCGCTACCTCTGTCGGCAACTCGGCGTCCGGCGGCGACCAATCTCCGGTGGATGAGATGGCGCTGGTGACCGTCGTGAGCATGGGCGTGGATGAGAGCGTCGCGCGGTACGCCCTGCAGCAGACGAACATGAATGTGGAGCGGGCGATCGACTACATCTTTAGCCACCCGAACATTGAGCAGGCTGCACGCGACGGTGGTGAGGCGCCCGCCACGGAGAGTGCGTCGTCCCCTACGGAAGCGCCAACTGTCGCCACCGACGGGTCCGGCACCTACGAACTGGTGGGGATGATCAGTCACATGGGTGCGAGTGCGAAGACAGGCCACTACGTGAGCCACATCAAGGACGCACAAACTGGGCAGTGGCTGTTGTTCAATGATGAAAAAGTTGGCGTGTCGCAGTCGCCGCCGTTCTCAATGGCGACGCTTTACATGTTTCAACGGAAGTAGACACGCGTGGGGGGGGGGGCGGGCGGTGAGCGATGCAAGCCCACAGCAGCCCCGGTCGTCACTGTGCTTTTTTTTTTTGCTTTGTTCTGTTTCTTATTCACTGTGTCTCTGAGGGATGAGATGCAGCTGCCGTCACTACAGACCACGCACACAGCATTGATGACGTGCACACGAAAAAAAAAAAGGAAAGAAAATGCCATCTTTTCTTCAATGCAACGCGCGCATGAACGTCTTTTTCTTTTTCTTCGTAGTTGTGCTCACATCAGATGCTCTTTCCTTGCCACCACGCCGCAATCAGCGTCGTGGCAACCGGTTAGGGATGCCACAAGTACATTCATCGGCCTATCTCGCGGCTTCTCCCCAGACGCGCTCGTGCGCACGCCGGTGCGTCTGCTTGGAGGGAATTTGGTGCCCCACCACGGTCGGCACCGAGCCATTTTTTCTTTATTCGAGGACGATGAGCGTTTATGTGGAAGGAGCCGAAGTAACGTCCTCACTTGCAGTTGCGGTCCCGCGTGCGATTCACAACCCCGTCCACCTTTCATTCCTCCTCGCGCACTTTTCTCTCTGTCTTGCCTTCGTCGTGGCGGCGTTATCACCGTAGGTTGAGTCAATCAGCGTGGAACATCAACTTTCCATACTTTTCGTTTATTCGTCCACTGAGCTTCTCTCGCGACAAGACCACTTTCTCCTTGGGCTTGCGCGCTTCGACGTGACAGAAGAGCTCCACGGACACGTTGTTCACCGGTGTTGCTCAGCCCTGCGATTTTTTTTTGTTTTTACGTCTGTTAAACACCTTTCTTTGTTTTGGCTGGCTCGCCCGCAAAAAAAAAATTAACGAAAAAGAAGTATTTGTCTTTTCACGGCGGCGTGAATGCATTTTCAGTCGAACACCTCGTCGCAGCTGTTTCCTGGTTTCGCAAACGACCCAAACGCGCCGGCTTTGTTCTTTTTTGTTCCTGCCTCGTCGAGTGGACAGTACGCACAGGATGTGGCGGGCACCCCACCGTCGCTGCACCGCGCGTCCTTGCCGAGCGACACTAGCTTCAACACCTTTCCCATCAACGCTCTCGACGGCAGGGCTCCCACGATGTGTGCGGTGAACCAGTTCATTCCAGTCAACGCGGCGGCGGTGCACCCGATGCCAAGCCTTGCCCCAACCTACTATTCACCGTCGCCCGCGACGTCACACACGTCGCAGTCACTTTACCCGTGCGTGCAGCCCGTCACCTGCCTTGCTCCAGGCTCTGTACCCCAGGCACCGCCACCTTGTCCACCGGCACCCACACAGGTAACCTACATGATCATGAGCCCCAGTCCACTGAACCAAGACACTGCTGGCCACTTTCAGTATCCGACCTCTGCACATCCCCCATCGATGACACTGCCACCGGTTCACACGACAGCACCTGTGCCTTTCTCATCGTCCATGACCTTCATACAATCTGGGGATGTGCACAACTACCCAGCGGGCAAGCGCCCCAAAGACAGCGTGACGCATCTGAACGGCCCCAGGCCATTTCCCACCTTCACTGCCCCATCGGCATCGATGAACTCAGCAACAACCAGCAGCAACGGCAACTCCTTCACCGGTGCGTCGCAACCACCGCCGTACGTGCCCAACAAGACCACATTCCCTGTCCTGGCGGCGTCGCTCACAAGCGTCGATGCGGCGGCACCACCGACAACGGGTAGGAGCAGCGACACGCTCGCGGCATCTGATGGTACGCGACTCGCTCAAAAAGACCAGCCGGCGACCCTGTCCACGACGCTCGGCGCACGCAGCTTTGTTGCCCCAGCGCCGGTGGGGTCCCGCTTTGTGCCTAACACATCGTTGATCATGTCGATACCACCCTTGGCGAGGCGAATCCCTAAGTGGGGCGTTATCCCGACCCGTTCGGCCAATCGCCCCACCGCCCCTTGACTGTCCGTTCACCACGCTCTGTGCCGTGCACACCGTTAGCCTCTGGCCTCACACCACGCGAAGAATGAGCCGTGAGAGTGATGGTGGCGATGATGCACGGACTACCACGGATGACTTCAACGCATCACATGCTGCGCGTTAGCAGCCACATCAAACGAATGATTTTTTTACCGTACACAGACTCTTTGATTTCCGTAAGCCCCTTGCCTTTTCTAGCTCTTCGGGGTTTCGAGTGTAGTGGCAGTGGCACATATTGGTAAGCATGCATCCAAAGCACGCGGAGGAAACGCTGCTTCCACTCTGCGCGATGGTTTTACCACGGCTACAACCTCCCCCTCCCTTGAGCTTTTTTTTTGGTTTTACGATGGCGGTGTTTGTTTTTTCTTCCAACTATAAAAAAAATGGCTTTCCGGATTTCATCTCTTTTTTCCTCCTTTTCCTGTTTTCCTGTTTTCTTCTTCGTTTCTCTTTTCTTTTTCTTGATCCCCCTTCCCCCTATTTCCCTTCCTTGTGGCTGATTAACTGCAATCACGTCATCTTCCACTGATCATGTGGTTGACCACCTTTACTGTGTGCTCTTTTTTCTTTTTTTCTTGAGGGCATCAGGCAAGTTGCAAAATGCGACGCGCTCATCACGTCCTTCTGTCTAATCTCTGCGTGGCTCTCTTTGTCACGGCTATTTTCTTCCCGGATTCTATTTTGTTTTATTTTATTTTGGTTCCTGTTCATCGTCGCTACTGTCACCCGGCGAAGAGACCAGGATGCTTTCCTCCGTCTGCCGTGTGTGCTCCCTAAACAGTGCCTGATTCGTTTCTGTTGTTGTCGCTGTTGCTCTATTTTTCTGTTCACTTTCATCGCCTATTTAGAGAGACACTCCCACGCACACACACGCTTTACTTTCCTTTTTTCCCTCTCTTGTTGCCCCTTGCTGCTTTTTCACTTCATTGTTTTCTTATCAAAGTAAGTCACACACACAGGCCGCCATCGTTTTCTCTGTGCGACATTCTTTTTTGCTGGCGACGGCAACACGCGAGTCGTGCTTGTGCCTGTGCGTGTGTGCATGTGTGCGAGTGTGCCAATGCATTTGATGCGCGATGCTCCCTCCTTTTGTTTTTTATTGGCGAAGTGCGCATGTGGAACGGACCGTTCGCCTCGTAAACTTTGACAGAGACAGCAGCGACGATCGTCGCCGCCCATATTGTGGTACGTGGTCAAGGATTGGATTAGTTACCAGCGAGAGTGACTGCCTCTGTGTGCTTGCCTTCCTCACGCAGCCTATCCCGTGCACCGTGGACTCTGTGCTATTTTTTTTGTCTATATGCGTTCACGCCTCTCCGTCACAGGAAGACGCAAACGTCAGTGACGTGTGTTTCAAATCGTGCTTCCCAAACGGTGCCGCCAAGCTTGTCTGCACACGTCTTCGATATCCTAAACACCCAATATCGCTGCGAGAAGCCGGACAAGGGGGAAGAACGTATCCATGTTGCTGAGCGCACAGTGGTCACGTGCGCCTTGCGTGTACGGTGCCGGCGCCACGTTGCTTTCCTTTTCTTGAGGCCTCACTGTGACTGAAATGGCGGCCGGCCCGTTCAGAAGTGGCCTCACAGCGACGCTGTCCGAGTGAAGGAGCGTGTCAGCCCTGCACACACGCGCTTGACACCGCACAATCTTCATTTTACCCGCAAAACGCGTCCCTGTTGCTCCGCTGATTGCCGACACCACCTGTGGTGTTCGGAACATCGCTTCACACCGTTTCACTCTCTCTCCTACGGAATCTTGTTTTTCACCTTATCGTGCACAGTCCCCCCTCATTGAGTTCCGCACACGCACACGCACACACACACGCACAAACCTCCGCAATAGGTAACAACGACCTGCCACTGCTACAGCAGCTCTCTTGTCTATTCTCCTCATCCCCCTCGTACACTACGCACAAATGTGCCTCCTGCTGTGCGCTGTGGCCTACTGTGTGTGCCTGTACTTTGTGCGCCAGCGCAAACTTCCTGTCACGGTGCTCCGTGCGTGGTTCACAGCACATTTACTGGTCGCAGTGATCACGTCATGGGCAGCTGGTTCCATTTTCATGCTTGCTGCGAAGTTCGGTCTCATCTCGAAAGCAACCTCACAGTCACTGTCGCGATGCGCCTGCGCGACCGTCTTCGGCTACCCGATGCGCCTTGGCTGCCAACACGTGCGCGTGGAGCTGATGGAGGGTAGCATGACGCTCGCCGACATCCATGTCCAGCACGATCTCTGCCTATGCCACGCGTCGTTCTTCGACACTCTGCTGCACCTTTGGGTGGTGCCGTATCGTTACATCTGGAAAGCCAAGACGTTTGCGAAGGCCAGTCTTCGCAAGCTGCCTCTCTTCGGCAAGGTCATCGTCGCCTGCGGCCAGTTTCCGGTGTACTTTGCGTCCGAGGCGTCCAACTCGTTCTCCGTGAACAAGGAGAAGCAGGCCAAGGTCGGCGAGGAGGTGGAGGTGTTCCTCAACAATGGCGGCTCTCTCTCCTTCTTCCCTGAGGGTGCTCTGAACCGCACTCCCGAGGTACTGAAGCCGTTCCGCCTAGGCAGCTTCAATCAGATCCTTCAGCACAAGCTGTCCGTGTACTACTGCGTGACATACGGCAACCACGAGGTCTGGCACGCCGACCTTGCCGGCATGCCGGGATTCCCTGCGGATGTGTACATGTACATTGGCAAATGCGAGTACGATCCGGCGAAGGAGGATGCCGTGTCTCTCTCCAACAAGGTGCGCGAGGAGATGCAGGGACACTTGAACAAGATGCTTGAGCTCCGCAAGCAGAGAGGGTACAAGCCGTGGTTTGTTGCCCCCCCACCGAAGAGCACAGAGGGCGCTGCAACACCGGCGGAAGACAAGAAGAGCGCGTAAACCAACTCCGCGTTTCCCTTGTCACTGTTTTTTTATTTTTTTTGTTTTTAAGTGACACGAATCCGCTGGCCGACGCTCGCACTCCTTCTCCTTCACGTGGCGCAGTCATGTTCAGCACCTGTAACAAACGGCAACGTGAGTGGCACCCTGGCCCTCCGTTGCGCCAACACCACCACACCGGCACGCGTTGACTCGAAACGTCTGTGTGGGGCGGTGGGAAGGGAGGGAAGAGAGAGGGAGACGACGACGAGGAGGGAGAAGACCGCGGTGTTCGAGTGCGAAGCGCAGCCGGTTGGCGCTATTGCGTTCCAGCGGCTAAGGCCAGCAAAACACATCGCACCGACTGCGGTGCTCCAGTCGCTCTTTCTGTCCGTCTCTCCCTTGTGGGCGTGCTGATTGGCCACAAAAGTAGTTTTGGTGTTGACTGATATATATATGTGTTATGTGTGCCATTCATCGTTGACATTGCCTTCTTGTCTCGTCTTCAAACAGCTGCGTTCACACACACACACACACACACACGCACACACAAACACACAACGGCACAACTCCACGACACGTCCAATCGAGAGGTTGACCGGCATGGTCTCACTGAAGCACTCCCCCCTCTGCTATTGGCCGCCACCGCTGGTTCTCCCGCCCTCACTTCCATCCCACTCACAGGCACGGTCGTCACCCACTCGCGTCAGACGAGCATTCTTAAGGCGCCACGTCTGTTTTCGTGCGTTTTTGTGTGTCCTTTCTGGTCACCCGCACGTGTCTGGCTGTGGAAACCTGACGACCCTCGACGACGCGTTGCGCATATACATTCCCTTTCACCCCCCACGTGCATCACCGTGCCGATCGGCATACGGAAGCAAGGTGTTTCCCTTCTAAACCTCATCTGAACTAGAACCTTTTCATCAACAACTGTGTTCAATACTGCGTTGATTCTTTTCTTTTCTCCCTCTTTATCAGTCACAGGCAAAACCATGCTTGGCCTGATCATCTTCGCTGCATTGTATGGCAGTTTTTTGCTACTGCTGCGTAAGCGGCAGCTTCCCGTCATCGTCATGCGCGTGTGGTTCACGGTGACGATCGTGATAGCCATTCTGCTTTGCTGGGTGTGCTGCGCTGTGCTTTACCTTCTACACAGCAAGGCGGGCTTCTTCACGAAACGGCAGTTCCAGAGCTATTGCCGCATCGCGAAGGCTGCTGTGTTTCAAATTATTGTGTGGCCAAACAATCAGCACATTCGCCTCCACATGATGCCCGGCTCCTTGCCGTTTGACAGCTTTAACGAGGCACGCGCACTGTGCATGTGCCATGCCAGTTTCTTCGACTCGCTGTTCTTCCTCTGCGTGACACCCATCACCTTCTCCGGGCGCAGCAAAACGTTCCTAAAAAGCTCTCTCCTGGACCTGCCGGTGTTTGGGTTCGTGCTGCGTTGTTGTGGTCACTTTCCAGTGTACTTCGCCGATGAGAACAGCCCGTCATTCAGCGTCAATAAGGAAAAACAGGCCGCTGTGGCTGCGGAGTCTGAGGCGTTCCTGAACGACGGTGGGGCCCTCTGCTTCTTTCCCGAGGGCCAGCTTAATCGCCACCCTGAGGTGCTTCAGGACTTCCGCCTTGGTAGCATGCGGCAGATCATTCAACACAAACTACCAATTGTGTACGTTTCCTGCTTTGGCAACAGCGAGGTTTGGAATGCTGGACTGAAGGGCATCCCCGGGTACCCCAGCGATCTGTACGTGTACATTTCGAAGATGGAGTACGATCCCAACACGGCCGACGCGCCGACGTTCGCAAAGCACTTCCGTGAAGAGATGCAGCGGCACTTGGATGACATCGTTGAAGCGCGTACAAAGAGTGGATTCAAGCCATATTACTCGGCCCCTAAACGCGCGTAGGCGTCGGCGAGTGTGCCGCAGTGGCCGGCCGTGTGCGGTGCCCGCGCGTCGTACGTGCGTCACAGTCCCCTTGTCCCCCCCACGTTCTCTTTCACTCTCTCCAAGGTGCGGGGTGTCACGCGTGCGCACGTGTCCGCTCACCCGCAAGTGACAGCACTGCACAGCACCATAGCAACCACGGCAACACCGTGCCGCGCCGGTAGACGTGAACCACTCAGCTTCTGTGTTTTTCTTTCTTCCTCAGTCCGGATGCCGAATCGGGAATCAGCATTTTTTTTGTTTCGTGCTGCTGAGGCATCGGCGCCACCGACGTAGTTGCGTTTATTTAACAGGCACATCGCCCACATTTTCTTTTGTCTCTCCCCCTTTTTATTCTCTCCAGCATAAGTGAACACCAGGTCAAAGGCCCCCCCCCCCCCCGCGCGCCACGAACTCATTTGTTTCCTTCTTCTCTCGCGTCTCCCTCGATCTGATCGTTCCATCAACAAACAACAAAAACAACGACAAGTTTTTTTTTTTCAAAAGTAAGTGAACCCACTCAGCTGACGAAATCAAAACAAAAAGCCTGTGACAGTGACGTGATGCGCGCAAGGAAAGCTCCTCCGACGCATCTCTGTCTTCTTTTCTTCGCGTGTACCGCACAGAGTAGCGGAATACGCTAAAACCACATCCGCAATGAATGCGCTTCACTCTTACCACGTATCACAGCAATAAGAAAGGAAAGGAACGCCAGCCCACGGAGGCACTCTCACTTTCCTGCTAGGGTATTGGCCTCTGCGCTGACCCTGTGCGCACCAATCTGCACTCGTTCTCTTGCACTCACTCCTTTCACGTCTCACTGCTCTGTGTGCCCGTTTCCTTTGGCCATCCCAAACTCTCTTTCTCTCACTTAGCAGGACAGACACACGGCACGGTGTTATACACTTTCTTTTGTTTTCATTGCATCACCCTTTCCTCATCTTCCCCGCCGCAGCCCACGAGTTTGTGCGTGTCGTTGGGCCGACAAGAGTGACCTTGACAGAGAGGACGCCCACAACGAGGCGAAAGAGAGTTGCTGAGTTGTGCGCCGACCATGTTCTTTGAGGACCACTTGGATGAGTCCGCCGAGCACCCGGCGAGCGAGGAGGACGAGCACAGCCAAGACGTGGCGCAGTCAGGCCATTCCAGCCAGCTCCTCGCTGGCGCCCGTCCATCGACCAGTGGCGGTGCACACTCGTACGTCCAAGCGTTGGTCGAGGCGACGGAAAACGAGCGCTGTAGCCCGTGCCTCTTACCGTATCCCACTGACGTGGTCGACCAAGTGGTGGCGCAGGTGGCACGACAGAAGGCACGCATTGCCACACTGGCGGCGGAGGAGCGTCAGCAGGTGGAGGACGTTGGCCACTCGCTGCTGCCCTTCCGGCCGTCAGATATCATGGCGCTTGAGATTCAACGGTACCAATTTTTCCTCGTTGAGCTGCTTCGCACGCGGTTGCGCAAGATCGAAAAACTATGCACGAGTATCTACTACGAAGGGCTGTTGGAAACGGGCGAGCACTCACCAGAGGAGTTCGCGGCCGTCACGGTGCCTCAGCGTGCACACCTATCACCCAATGAGCGGGCAGTGGCTGATCACTTGGCGGTCACGTTACAACGCACTGCCAGTCGTGCGGGCCTCCAATTGGCGCCAGCCAACCTGAGGCACCTCACGCCACATCTCCCCTACGCAGAGGGCCCGGAGATTCTTCCACGGGTGATGGAGAGCACGTACGTCTTTGGCATCGCCCTCGAGGACCTCGGTACGGTGGAGCTCGTCGAGGGCATTGAGCAGTCCATCAGCGCCGGCGAGATTTTTCTCATGTCGTTCCGCACATTCAAGCCGTACGTGCTCTCTGGTCAGGTGCGTCTGTTGTAATGAATCATACACACACACATATATAGTCAGGCATACCCTAAACGCATAGAGAGCACTGGGTACCACACCGGGTGTGGAAGGTGCCCATTTTCTTTCCCCTCCCCTTCACTAGAGAAAGACTGAGAGGGAGGAAAAACTGCGATTATTAGAGAGTGTTAGCGCGTAGTTGTGATTGCTCGAGTCAGCGAAAACAGAAAAAAGCTCATACCAACCGACACGACGGGATGTACAGTTGTGCGTAGCCTGCCCCGCAGCGCCCGCTGACATCTGTCTACGACGGCAGGCGCGCCTCCGCTGCGGGCGCAGACGTTGGCAGTTTTTCCCTCGCCCCTTTTGACTCCCCTACCCCACTCCCACCGCTGTGCTCTCATCACTCTCTCTCACCCCTCCTTCCTCTTTTTTTTCCCTTTCTTTGCTCGCAAATGCGCTGTGCTCCTCTCGAAATGCCTCCAAAGCCTAGGCTCCCTATGACCACGAAAGCCGAAATTGCGGCCGTCATGGCCTCCGACGGCGATAGCGAGAAGAAGATTTCCCTCCTAAAGAAGGCCGTGGTGAGCGTGACTCGTCAGAAGCAGGAGCTGGAGGCGAAGCTCTCCGACACGTTGGTTCAGTTGGCCGAGGCGAGCGGTCGTGCCAGCAGTGAGACAGAGACCAACGCCAAGTTGCGAAAGCGCATTCAAACACTGGAGGCAGAACTGGAACAGGAACGCAACAAGGGCAAAAACTTTGGACAGAACGTCCTCAAAGGGCTCTCCTCCTTGATGAATGGCAACGATGAAGGTGGCTCGGGAGCGGTGGCCTCAGCCGGCGGTGCGGGGGGTGCTGCGCGCACTGGCGTTGCCTCACCTACGCTAAATGCGGAGGATGTCGAGAAGATTGTGCGAGAGAACCAGCAGCTGCACATGGAGGTGTACGCGCTCCGGAGCAAACGTGACGATGCCAAGCGCACCCACCACGGCGAGAAGGACCGCTACTTGAAGGAGATCTCGTCTCTCCAGCACGAGGTCGGCGAGCTCAGAGGCCTCCTCAATGCCACCACAAGCGCCTGTGACGATCTCAACTACCAGTGCGTCTATCGACAAGCCATAGCGCAGTTTTGCTTCACCTTCCTGAGGCCTGTACGTGCGACCAACCAGGCACTCACCGACCACACCATCGCGTTGATCTTGCAGACCGGAGACCCTCAGCACAGCACCAACGCCACTGCCTCACCTAAAGACACCGTTCGCCAGCTGACGCCTGATCAGCAAGCCGAGATCATCGCAGGGACCCTCACAGGCTACGCCTCGTGCCTTCGTACGCTGGTGAATGGCGTGTCTGTCGTGCTTCTCACGCTGCGCGACAAGCTTCCTCGATCACAGCGTGCGACCATCGGGGACCTGCGCAGCTTCGCGACGCGACTGGCAACCCTCGTGGAGGCGCACGCGCTGCAGAAGGAGCGCGTGCTCTTCCTGGCGAGTCAGCTGGACGAGCTTGTGCAGATACTGCCGTCGCACCCACCGGAAGCCGACGACAGCGCCGCTGCCGCCCCCCAGCCGCGTGGCTCGACACAAGGCCACGTGGTGCGGCTGCAGCAGGACATCTTGGAGGCTGTGCTCGAGTGGCTGCGGCTACTGCGCTCACACATGGCCCTTCTCGTCGAGAGCAGCGTCGCCTCGTTGCCACAAGGACAAACATACTCGCTGTCCGTGTGGCCTCCTGACATACCGCCCGGCACCACCATCACCAAGCAACCGTGGGAGGGGTTGCTCAAGCGCACCGTTGTGGAGCGCGAGGTGTTTGTGGAGCACGTCACCAAGACCGGTGAGCTTGCGCTCTGCCGCATGGAGGGGTCGCTCGAGGCGGTCTCGATGGTGCTTGGACGTGCGTCAGCCGAGTTCAACGCAGACATTGATGCGCTCGGCCCAGTGTGGCTGGTGGCTCTCCAGCAGCTGTGGCTGGAAGGGGTGAACGCGCAGCCCAGGCTCCGCTGGGAGGTGGCTGCCTTCTCGACAGCGCTGTGCGACGTCGCCGAGGCGTGTAGCAGTGCGGCGTTGCGCGACTCACTGAAGCACGTCGTGTTGAGCTTGCGGGTCTGTGCGCGGTCGACAGACGCCACGACGGAGGAGGCGTTCCTTGCCGTGCGCGCATGTCCACAGGGCTTCACCGGTGCCCTCTGCGCTGCGGCAAACGGTAGCGCTGATACCACCACATGGCCTGAATCTGCGCAGGCACGCACGCGCGCGGTGGCTGTTTCGCAGAGCAACCACGACGAAGTCCTGAGCGCGCTCGCGGCAGCCGACCGTGCAGCAGTCTGCTACTACACTCAGATGAATGCCACGCTCCTTGAGCTCGCAGACAGAGAGGATATGCTTCACGCGGTTGAGGGCGAGCTGCAGCGCACGCAAGTTCTGCTCGAGGAAAAGACCGCAGAGTCGGAGCGCACCCGGCTGGTGCTGCAGGACCAAATTCGCTTGCTGTCTGACCGGCTGGTGCAGTACACGCACCCGCAGCGCCACAATCCTTCGTCTCTGCCGGGCCACGATACCTCGGCCGGTAGTGACGTTCCACGAGGCGGTGGCACCGAGCGAACACGCACGGGTGCTACGCGATGACCAGCTACTTTAAGGATGCTGTCCCCTATTCTTTCTCGCTCGCCCCGGCCGCTCGGCGGGGTCGTTGTGCGTGCGTGCGTGCAGAGAGTGTCTCTGCCACCGCTTTCATCACCGGTGCCGTTGCTTTGCTCCTTCGTTTCTTTCTTGTTCTCTTTTCACCCACCGTTGCTACCGTGCCTCTCCCGAGGCTCTCTCTTTCCGTGATACTGAGGTGCTTCAGCTGTGCATCACACAGACACACACACACACAAAAAAAAAAAATACAGACGTTTCGGCCTTCTCGCACTTGCAGAAGCATACGCATCTCTCAGTGTGACAGTTGTAGACCACAACGAATTCGACCGAGTCGTGCTTGCAGCGTTCCTAGCACCTTCGCAAGCCACGTTCGCGTCCGTTCGTGCATCTCGCCACCTACTATTCGGGCTGTGCTCTGCTCGGTGCGCGCGGAGAGTGGCGCTCTTGTGTCTCTCGCCCGTTCACCTCTCCCGGCCGCCTTTTCCCTCTCTCTCTTTGTTCGGATACCTCTAGCTCATCACATACACGCTCTCACCCGCTCCCTCTTCTGACCCTCTCTCTTACTCTTCGTCCTTCCTCTCCGACACACGTCCCTGACGTCTGCAGCGGTTTATTCCCCCCAAACAATTGCCTCGTTCACACACGAGACCAACCAAGTGCTCTGAACACGTGCCGCCATTGCCAGGTTCGCCTGTTCACTGCTACTCCATTATCCTGTTCTCTCCTGTTGTTGTTCCTCATATCCGTTCTTTTTTTTTCTGTGTGCGTCAAGTTGACCTGTCTTTCTGTTGAAGGCTGACTATCGTTTGCAAAAACTCGCTATTCCTGTTCTCACCTTTCCGTGCGTCCGCACACCTTCGAGCACAACAAGCACATATATATATATATATATATATATATATATAGCGTCCCCCTCCTTTCCTTCGCCAGCATGTCGCAGACCATCAAGACTGTGAAGCTGCAGAACGCATTTGTGCCGCAGGCATACCACCTCGAGGTCAAGGTGGATCTCTCAACATGGACCTATGAAGTGCGCGAAACCGTGAAACTGATGCGGTGTGATCAGTACCCCAAAAGCGACAAGATTGAGCTCCACGCGGCGCCGTCCATCGATATCGTGTCTACTCGAGGCGCGGAAGTGCTGAAGCGGGATGAGGTCTCCCACACCCTGCACCTGAAGCTTGACGACGTCGTGAACACCGCCGAGCCGGAGATCCACTTTCACTTCAAGCACGCCATCCAAGAAGAACTGCGCGGCTTCTACCGTGTGCGCTTCCAGCATGACGGGAAGGAACACCGCATGGCGTCGACGCACTTTGAGCCCGTCGCGGCTCGACGCTTCTACATTTGCCACGATGAGCCGGCCCAGCGCGCGGACTTTGCTCTTCGCGTCATCCTGCCCAAGTCAGAGCAACACTACACCGTCTTGTCCAACGGACCCCTCCAGTCGAAAGAGGTGCGCGGCGATGAGGTGGTGTTCAGCTTCGAGACGATCCCGAAGTGCCCGCCGTACCTGACGGCGTGCGTCGTGGGTGAGCTTGAATACGTGGAGACGACTGTGAGCGGCATCCCCCTGCGTGTCTACACGACCCCCGGCAAGACCGATCGTGCCCATTTTGCGCTCAAGATCGCTGCGTTTGCCCTCGAGTTCTTCGAAGGGTTCTTTCGCTGCAAGTTCCCGCTTCCCAAGTTGGACGTCGTCGCGGTGCCGGACTACCCGATCGGCGGCATGGAAAACTGGGGGTGCATTACGTGCATTGAGTCCATCCTCGTGGACGAGTCCAAGTCGAGTCTCGCGGCGCTCAAGCGTGCCTCGGAGCTCATCTGCCACGAGGTATCGCACAACTGGTTCGGCAACCTCGTCGCCATCAACTGGTGGGAGGGCCTCTGGTTGAAGGAGGGCTTCGCGTCGTGGTGTGGGAACTACGCCTCGCACGTGCGGGAGCCCACGTGGAACTGCCTGCAAGACGGCGCGCGCGGCGTCGCCTCGGCAATGGAGACGGACATGTACGTGAACAGCCACCCTGTTGAGGTGCCGATCCGAGATCCCGCCGACATCACGCAGATCTTCGACTCCATCAGCTACGACAAGGGCATGGGCCTTGTCTTCATGCTTGAGGCCTTCCTCGGCGAGGCGAAATGGGGCCCGGCGGCGGCCCACTACATCAACAAGTATCAGTTCAAGGACACCAAGACGGTCATGCTGTGGGAAGCCCTCGAGGAGGCGACGGGGCAGCCCGTGGCGGAGGCGATGAACAGCTTCACGACGCAGATGGGCTACCCGATCGTGCACGTCGAGCGTGTGGCTGCCAACAAGGTCACCCTGCGCCAGGAGCCGTGCCGGTTCGCCTGCGCGGCGACACAGTGCCACCAGACGTGGTGCATCCCCATGGTGCTTGAGGGCACGCACGGCGGAGGGGAGCAGCAGGAGCGTGGGACGGTCATGCTACGCGGGTCGGAGGCCATGGAGGTCACGCTCCCCGCTGCGCTCGCAGAGTCCACCTTTGTGACGGCCAACCCGCGCCGCACCGGCTTCTACCGCTGCCGCTACGACGACTCCACCTTTCAGAGCTGGATCGATCACTATCCGTCGCTCTCCGCGCCAGACCGCCTGGCCCTCATCTCTGACACCCTCGCCGCTGTGCAGATGGGCCGCGATGACCTAGACCGCCTCGCACGTATTGCCGACGCGGTGCGCACGCACGAGAAGGACTGGGATGTGCTGAGCCAGCTCAACGCGTCCATCCGCTCCTTTACCGGTGCGCTCGAGAACCGAGAGGACGCGAAGGCTGTGGTGCACGCGCAGCTCTCCTTCTTGCTACCTTTGGCCGAGGCTCAAATTACCGTAGAGCCGTCCGACGCCGCAGCGCACCTGACTCGCGCGTTCCTTATCAACACCGGCCTGCGACTACTTGTTGGCACGGTGGCGCCTGAGGACGCGCGTCGCGCAAAGCTGTATGAGTGGGCAATGGCGCAGGTCAAGGCCTTTTTCTCAGGCGGCGCGTACTACCCGGCCACACTGGACCAGTGCATGGCTGTCTTCATGCGGTTGGACGAGAGCACACCTGTCGCTGCCAAGAACGAGCAGCTCTACGAACGCTTCCTCGCCGAGGACGGCAACGACGAGCTGTGCCGTGCCCTCCTTTACGGCATGTGCATGAGCCCCGACCTGACGTTCGTGAAGGACATTGTAGGCCGTTGCATGGACAACAACGGTGTGCGTGGCCAGATGGGTGGGAATGTCTTCATGGCCATCGCGGCGAACCCCTCGTTCAAGACGAACGAAATTTGGGACTTCTTCAAGGCGAACTTCGAAAGGGTGGACAAACAGTGGGGCGGGGGCCAGTTCCGCATTCAAGTCATCGTCACCTACGTTGGCAGCACGCTATCCGGTGAGGCCGCGGCGGCGGAGTTCGAGTCCTTCTTCGCAACACACCCGCTTCCGAACGCCGGTCTTGCCATTGGTCGTGCGGCAGAGAACATCCGCCTACGTGCGTGGCTCAACAACAAGTGGAAGTCGAGTGTGGTGAACGTGATGCGGCGTAGGTAAGGACGGCGGGCCGCATGCCTTTCACCGCCAATGGGCCCACCGTGTATCGTCGTGTCTAACCAAACACTTACACATCAGTGACTCCTAGCTACGGACGGGCAGCGAGTACCAGAGCACTGGTGCCAGTGTGATTTCTTTTTTCTTTTTCTTCCGTCACGCGGAAAAACAACAATCAACCAACAACAACTGCGCGTGGCGGAATGCTCCTTGCGCTGCGCGCTCTACCGTGAGATATACCGCACAAAAGCCACACAGACGCTGTTTATGCACCTCTCTCTCTGTCTTTGTGTTTTACCCCCTTCTCACCTTTTTGTTCTTCCACAGCGGTCTTGAAAAAAGAAAAGGAGAAGACACTGTCCCACATCAACACTGCAACCTGGCGCATCGGGAACAGAGCAGGGCCTGGTCACGTTTGGCGGCCTCTCTCCTCCACCAGGACGAATGTGCTCGGTCGTTCACGCACGAACCGTTTTCGCAAAGGCGCTCGACGGTGACCTGTCGTGCTCGTGGCGCGGTTAAGCGCTGCTTCTCAGTTCAATACACGCGTTTGCCGTGACCGTCCTCTCTTGATCAGCACCCCGCGCTGCGACTTTCTCCCCGAGGCTCACTTGCCATCCCGTTCTTCGACCTGTGCCCCTCTGGCGTCCTCTCTCTTCTCTCTGTTCTGTTTTCCCTCCTATCGCTTTTCTCCAACAACTCTGCTGGAATCTGCTGAATACCTTGTAAATAAAAAAACAACAACAACAACAAGAGAAGCTTGTGCCAAGGGCAAACGTGCAGAGAGGCTCGCAACTACGCGGTAGCCTCACGAGCTGTCTCGCTGCTGCGTCATTTTCCCTCTGCTCTGGCTTCCGCCGTCCGCGTATGCGCGTTGGTGTTCTGGGCTCGGGCGAAGTCGCCGTGGCCTGCGCGCTGTCTCTGTGGGCCAACGGCTCCGTCGAGCACGCGGGGCCTCGGCGTGTGACACTGATGAGCCGCGATCCACACACGATCACAAACACAACCAAACCACACACTACAGACTCTGCCACTGCACCGGTGTTTAGCGCGTTTGCCAATGCGCGCGTTGCTGTTCCCAGTAGTGACTTCACGTTGGCGCGAGTGCCCACAAAGGCAGGCTCGACTGCGGCCGCCACCGAACTTCCGCAAGACGCAGACACACTGGACGCGCTTTTCATCTGCACCCCTCTCTCTTCCTTCATGGAGAGCGCGAAGGACACGGCGCTGCACGGCGGACACCCCCCTCCTACCGCCGTGGGCGTTGCTCACCAGTTTCTCACGTCTGCACGACAACATCCGCGTCACGCACGTGCGAGCGACTCGCTGTCACCGCCATTTCTTGCGCTCTTCACGCGCGGCCTCACGGAGGACGGCAACTCACCGGCGCAGGTGCTGCAGCACGGGCTTGCCGGCACCGGCTCTGGCGTGCCGTTGCTTGTGGCCTCCGGTCCCGTTTTCGCCAAGGAGTGGGCCATGCAGTGCGCACCAGCCTCCGGTGAGAACGAGGACGGCCGTGCGTCGCATGGCATCCCGCCCCGTCCGCCGTCACACAGACAAGCCGACCCTACACACGGCAGCGGAGCACCAGCGGAATCGCCCCTAAAGCACCGCCGTGAGTCGGCTCGGTTCACAGGGACGTCGTTGTGCTTTGCGTTGACGAACCCGTCGTCTGTGGACCCCGGTCTCGGGGAAGCCGTACGAGCACAGCTGCTCACCTCGTGCTTTCCACGTGAAAACGTGAGTGTGCTGCTCGGCGAGGACATGGCAGCAATTGTTTCCCTGGTCAATGCCTGCGCCTTGCTCTGTGCCTTTGGTGGCGGGCTTGTGAGTAATGCGTTCGCAGGGACCAGTGTGTCGGCCCTAGCCTCCTACACCCAGCACGCACAACGCTCGGTACAGGGGTTTGTGAATGGCGTGCTAGCTCGTCCGGAGGGCAGCCCGTTGCCCCTGGAGATGTGCTCGACAGTTGCCATGGCGTGCGCGAATTATTCCACTCGCGAGTTTGCCCTCGGGCGGAAGATGGACTTCTACTTCCGTCACGAGGACGCTCTCAACGCGGTCTATGGGGGGCGAGGCGCGTTTGAAATGACACAGACCATGGGTGGCATCCACACACTGCTGAAGAAGCATGATCTGCGCAACCCGTTCTTGGAGACGCTCATGGACACCTTCCACACGCTCTTGCGGGCCTCGACCGTTGGTGCGGGACTTGTCAAGGAAGGCATTTACGACGGTGGCCATGGCGAGATGAACGCAGTTTTGCAGTACGCGTTGCGCGTCGATGAGGCTATGTTGTCGGGGGATGAACAACAGTTTGACGAAGCAAAGAAGCGTATGCAAGACGCACTTGGCTCCTCATGCGTGTTCTGAATCCAGGAAACACGCACACTGATGAACCAACGAAGCCCGGCGTGCGGCATCACTTTCTGTCTCTTGACCATCCCCACAGCGTGGTTTGATGACGGCGCCACCCCGCGCGCTCCAGTCCTTTTTTCTTTTTTCATCTCCGTGTGCGGTTAGAGGGTGTCTTTTCACCGGACAAGACGAAGCCCGAGCCAGCTTCTTGTACTCTTTCACGGAAAAAACGTCAAACATGGAGAATCCACTCCTCTCTTTTCGAGTGCACGCACGACGTGGCCACCTCACGCAAAGACAACACGCAGGTCCACTTGCGATCATCGTTCTCCATTAAGGTGGTTGCCGACTGTGCGCGTGTGTGTGTATGCTTCAAACACCGCCCATTGCGTGTCCCGGCCGTCTGAAAACGCTTGCCAATCGCACTCTCTCCCTCTCTCGCTTTGTCTCGCGGGTTGTCCTCCTTTTTCCTTCCTTCCTTTCTGGGTTCTCACCTAGTGGACACGAAGACACTCACCTTCTCTCCCAGAAGTCGGTGACCCTCCGCACTGATTGTACACTTACTCTCCATACTGAGCTCCGCCTGCGTCTCACCCGTAGGCACTATCTTCTTCCGGTAGACCGTCTCCACTGAAGCAGTTGCTTGTGCACAGCTACTTGGTTCTCACCCCCTTTTTTCTTTCTTCTTTTTTACTCTCACCTTAATCTTTTTTCCGTTTCGGCCCCGTCTGATCAGCGGGTACCGTGTACTTTTCCCTCCCTGCGCGACCTCCTCCCCCCTTTACACTGACTCTGTGCCCCATCCCATGCCTCTTTTTCACTGGACGGGTACGCAGACCGTTCAGCCGATCCCTGTGCCGCCGAAGTATGAAGCTCTCTTCCGTCACCTGCATGGCACACCGCTGTTTTTCATGCAACCGGTGCTCAAACTGAATAGCTCGTTCGGTAAGGACAAGCGAATTGGCTACGTGACTGACTACACTCTCAACCTCGCACACATGGACGGCACCATCTCTCGCTGCTACAAGATTGAGGACATTGATGCACTTCTCGTCGATCCTTCCCGGCTTGCTGTTGGGGTTCGAATGCGCAGTCGACCGTTTCGTCGCAGTGCGCTCTCGTCTGCAAAGGCGTACTTTGAGATGCCTGTGGATGTGGTGTTGTTCCTGCCCGATCGTGCCGAAGCGGACTACCAGCGCCTGATAGATTCGCTGTGCGAAGCCCACCAGCACTGGACCGAGGTGCCGTTACGAGTGCGAGAGCTGGCCCGCGGCGAACGTTTCTCTGACCTGCTTGTGCTCGCGCCCGATGGAAGCCGCGTCAAGCAGCCCCCTGTGCACATGTGCCCTACGTCGGCCCCAAGATCGCAGGCACTGTCCCACTCTCCCACGGCACGACAGACATGCGACTCGCCGCCACCGATCAAAGCACGTGAGCACAGCCACGCACCGCACTGCCACAGCAGTGACGACGGTAATGATGAAACACCACGGGATGTTTTCTCCGGTCAAGATGTGGAGGACCCGGTGTTTCGACTCGCGAGACTGCATGAAACACAAGAGCAGCTCTACTCCACTCAAAGCGCGTTGGATGACCTGCAACGGTCGAATGCCTCCTTTTCACAGCTTGAGGGACTCATGTGGGTGTACTACGACGATCTCCCGGCTGCACTTCAGCGAGAACTGTGCACGCGCGAAGAACTGACCCATCGAGCGTGCCTCACCGCCCAGGACACTGCCGTACAACCACAACATTCGGGTGGTGGAGGCAGTCGCACCAGTCGCACCAGTCGCACAAGTCGCATCGGCCTCAGTTCGACGCACGTGCGGAGCGCCGACGCAGAGGTTCTCGGCTCTCAGATGGACGCACTGTTACGTGAGCTGAACCGCAAACAGCAGCAGATTTGCTCTCTGGAATACGAACTGAAGAGTTCGAGCCGGCGCAAAGTCCGCCAACTAGATGAGGTTTGAAGGCTGCTGCCCAGGGTGAGTGAAGCATCCGTTCAGGAAACGAGAAGAAGGAAGAGAAACGTAGCATGCTCCTCCCCACGCTTTTTCTGTTCCCTGAAATCTACTGCCTGGACATGCCTCCTCACACACACGCACACACACACACACTCCAACGTTTTGCTCAATTCAACAATACCCAGGTGCTTCTCGCACTCACGCATTGACGACGAGCGACGCACTGTTTGGTCGAGGTGGCCACGTTTGTGAACCTTTTCGACACGTCTCTCTCGCATTCGTATATAATCCGTACAGTCATTTCGAGCGCCGCCGTCTCAACTCACGTTGCCTTCCTTTTCTCTTTTTTTCTTTTGGCTGCCCCCCCTTCCCCTCCTTGCGCTGTAGCAACGAAGGAAGGATCACGCACATGCCTCCCCCTGCATACGGCGGTAGTTTCACACACAATGACAAAACCAACGCTTTCTCGCCACACCTTTACCTTCCCTCTCCCCCTTTTTTCTTTTCGTGGACTCATTGTTACCGCACACGCAGTCGACGCACTCTTGGCCTCGCGCCTGCTGTCTCTTGAACTGGCCGCCTGCCACCTCCTCGACTGACCAACTCTGCAGGAACAAGACGAACGTAGTACACGTAGCACAGCGTCACGTAAACACACACACACACACACGCACAGACACACAAAACATACTGTTGTTGGATGCCGCGAATCACGGTTGACCTTCTGCGTCGGCGCGCGGAACACAATGAGGGGTGCCTCTCCAATCTTCAGGAGATCGCGCTTCACCAGCAGGACCTGGAGAAGATCGAGCTCCTCGGTGACTACTGCCGCCAGCTGGAAATCGTCTACCTCTGTAACAACTACATCGCTAAAATTGAAGGGCTCCAGCACCTGAAGCGGCTCAAGTACCTGAACCTCGCCGTCAACAGCATCACCGTCATTGAAGGCCTGCAGGGGTGCGAGTCACTCGAACGACTCGACTTGACGCTGAACTTCATCGAGGACGTGACGTGCGTCCAGCGTTTGCAAGCGAACATCTTCCTTGACAGCTTGCACCTCACAGGCAACCCGTGCACGCGCGTGGCCGGCTACCGTGCGTACGTCATCCATGCGTTGCCACAAATCAAAGAGCTGGACGGCGAGGAGGTGGTGCGTGCGGAGCGGATTGTGGCTCGACAGGATGAGGACGTCGTCATCGAGGTGGCTGAGGAGGGCGCCGTCAAGGCGCGCGAGGCTGAGCGCATCAAGCAAGAGATGATTGCAAAGGGCATCGACCCGTTTCCTCCGCGATTCAACGACAAAGGAGAGCGCGTTTACGGTCACACACCCGAAGAGCGATTACAGATGCTCCGCGAGCAGCAGGAGCGTGATGCCGAAAAGAAGCGACAGGACGCCGAGCCAGCTCCTGGCTCCATCTCCGCTTTACACAAGGAGCTTTCTGCCAAGCCCAAGAGATTGACACCGGAGGAGGAGCTCGAGAAGTACGGCCGTTTCCTCATGCGTAACGAGGGCAAAGTGCGCTTCGCCATTGACGATGACGGCCGCGATGAAGTGGTCATCACCGTCGAGCCGGGCAAGTTCATTTCCACCACGTTGATCGACGTGCAGGCCGAGGTGAATGTGGTACGTGTGTTCGTCAAGGACAAGCTCTTGCAATTGCCGATGGAGCACGAGTTGGCCCCGGACGGCGCCACTGTCCAGCGCTCGTCCACGACTGGCCAGCTGAAGATCACCATTCCTTTTGCACCGGCCGTGCGAGAGGCCCGCAATGCCCGACTCAACCGCTTCGCACGACTGGATTCCCCCAACAAGAGCGAAGTTCAGGCGGTCAAGACGAGCCCCGCCCCAACGAATGACACCGCACATGAGTCAGCCGAGTCACGTCACCACGACCTTCGTAAGGCACTGCTGTTCCCCAGTGACGAACCCACAACCGATGCGTCTGCGCCTCCAGTGACCGATCGGACGGAGAAAACCTCACCGAGCCTCATCACCGAAATTGATTAACATCTTTGCATGAGCGGTGCGCGCGTGTGTGCAGGGGCAGAATGAACCGACAATGTGATCCATCCGCCGCTGTTCTTCCCGTTAATCCTTCTTCCTTTTTCTTTGTCCGTGTATCTCCTTCTTTGTGCGTGTGTGCGCGTGAGTGCATTGTGCTTTCCACTTTGCTTCTTTCTCCCAATGATGTATATGTCTGATGGTACGTCTTGCCCACACGCACACACACACACACACACACACACATGGAGAGAGACTCACACTTCTCTATTCTTGTTGCGCGCCTGCCTGCATTTCCTCTTTCTATCACACACACACACACATATATCATATACATACACAAACCGCATGCGACACAGCAATGTTGGGCCCGTGTCCAAAGACTCAGTGCTGCGGTCATCCGACCACAATGCGCCTCGGACGCTCTTGGCTCTCAGACAGCAGTCTTTACCCTACCAGCATCTCGTTCCCTCTGAACCCTATCCCCCCCTCTCTCTCCCTCTCTCGCTTGCGGATGGACTGCGACACTTGCACCTGTGCGTCACGTGGTCTTGTCAGTAGTTTCCCTTTCTTTGTTGCCCCAAAGAACAAATACAGCTTTTATCGCCACCTCCTTTTCTCCCTCCGTTTTGTTTTCCACGTAGTGTGACTTTCCTGTTCTGTCGCCCATCTTTCCTCGAACGAAGCGGCACCATGGACCAGCTTATCGGCGTGATTAACGAGCTGCACGATGCCTTCGCCAGTGTGAAGATGAACATCAAGCTCAACCTGCCACAGATCGCCGTTGTCGGTAGTCAGAGTTGTGGTAAGAGTTCCGTGCTCGAGTCTATCGTGGGAAAGGACTTCCTTCCTCGCGGCTCCGGTATTGTGACGCGCTGCCCGCTCGTCCTTCAGCTTGTTCAGCTCCCAAAGGGATCGAAGGAGGAGTGGGGCGAGTTCTTGCACATCCCCAACAAGAAGTTCACGGACTTCTCGGAGATTCGTGACGAGATTGATCACCGCACGATCGAGGTGGCCGGGCCCTCCGCCATTACGGCACAGCCCATCAACCTGAAGATTTACTCTGCGGATGTGCTCAACCTCACGCTGGTCGATCTCCCCGGCCTCGTGATGAACGCCGTGGGCGACCAGCCGAAGGATATCGATCGCCAGATCAAGGAGATGGTGACGCGCTACGTCTCTCCCAAGAACACGATCATGGTCGCCATTTCCCCTGCGAACACCGATCTCGCCACGAGCCAGTCGCTCCGTCTGGCGAAGCAGCTCGACCCCGAAGGCGTGCGCACGGTGGGTGTGCTGACCAAGATTGATCTGATGGACAGGGGCACGGATTGCTATGATGTGCTCACCAACAAGGTGTACCCTCTCCGCCACGGCTTCGTTGGTGTGGTGTGCCGCAGCCAGCAAGACATCAACGACCGCAAGTCGATGGAGAACGCGCGCGAGCAAGAGCACGCCTTCTTCGCCAACTCCCCGGTCTACAGTAGCATCGCCGATCAGTGTGGTACGGTGTACCTGAGCAAGAAACTGAACCACTTGCTGCTTGAGCACATCAAGTCCGTCATCCCGGACCTCAAGGTTCACGTGGATAAGCTGATGGAGGGCACGAAGAAGCAAATGGAGAAGCTCGGTATGTTCGAGCAGGAGAACATCGAGCCCAGCGCGCAGCTGCTGTCCTTCATCAAGGTCTTTAGTGATACCCTCACACAGACCATTGACGGCGGCATCACCGATGCGACAAAGGAGCTGCTGGGCGGCGCGCGTCTGGATTACATTTTCCACGAATGCTTCGCCGCGTACGTGACGGGCTTAAGCGCGCGCAAGGACCTGACCGACGAGTACATCCGCATCAACACCCGCAACATGGCCGGTATGCACGCGACCCTGTTCCCGTCTGACCAGGTGTTCGTCGCGCTGTCCAAGCAGCAAATTGGCCGCCTCGAGGAACCCTCGCTGAAGTGTGTCTCGTTCGTCTACGAGGAGCTGCTCAAGATTGTTGACATGTGTGCTCAGAAGATTCAGCGGTTCCCTCAGCTCAAGTCTGCTGTGCTTGCCATCTGCAGCCAGATGCTCATCGAGTTCCGCGGCCCGACTTCGGCCCACGTGCGCACCGTCATCAACGCCGAGCGCGGCTTCATTAACGTGAAGCACCCAATGATGGACGAACTGGCCCAGCGCGCCTTCGCCAACATCTACGGCACGAATAACACCGCTGCCGGTGCCAACGGAGGAAACCCGAATGCGGGGGCTGCGGGTGCGAACGGCGCCGCCGCGCCAAACGCGAATGCCAACGCCGCGGCGGCGCGTGGAAAGGAGGATCCGAAAAACGCAAAGGACGTCAAGAAGTTCGAGAAGGAAAAGGACAAGGGCATCATCGACTCCCTTGCGGATGGCCCTGCTGGCAATCAGGGAGGTAGCAACGGCAACATGAACGAGCTGCCGTCACGCATCATGCTTGGCTCCAACATGACGGGTCCGGAGCAGCGCATGAACAACGCTATTCGCGAGATGGTGGAGGGCTACTTTGCCATTGTCAAGGGCAACATTGCTGATCAGATTCCCAAGGGCATTACACTGCTGATGATCACTCGTCTTCGAGAGGAGGTCTACGCGCGTCTGGTTCGCGAGCTGTACTCTGAGAAGAAGGCGGCCGAGCTTCTTGCGGAGCCACCCGCGATCGCCGCCCAGCGCAAGGCTGCCAAGGAGATGCTCGACGCTCTCACAAAGGCACAAAACGCGCTGAACGAGGTCCGTGACTACGCGCTGCCTTCCTAACGAGACAGCCTCGCGTAGGCTTTTTGTTCTACCTTCTCGCATTGTGCCCACGCAGCTCCACGGACTGGACAGATTCGCACACGCACGCACACACATACACGTTGACAATGTCGCGTGCTAAGTGACCAGCACATCCCGTGGAGGGAAGAAAACGTGAATGTGTAGTCGAAGGAAAGACGAAAGAGCGAGCGAGGATGAATGACGCATAGCAATTGGCAATGTACATGCGCACCGTCGTTCCCTTGACGAAAGTAGGCTTTCCGCTCACACTCATGTGTGGAGTGCACCGACCTCTCTCAGCCGTCTCTTTGCTTTTGCCTTTGTACGCTTCCTTTTTCCTCTTCTCGCTTACACGTGGTTCTTCTTTTCTTCTCCGACGCCAACCGTCGCTTGCTTTGTTTTGCTTTGCTTGCCAAGTTATTTTGGTTTTTTTTTTGTTTGCTTGATGCGGTTGTTTCGCTTTGTGATGATTGGACATGATTGTTTTTATTTATTTGTTCACCTGGTCCCCCCAAATGGAAAGAAAGGCGGAAAAACAAAGGCAATGGCGCTTCCGGTGATGATTATCGTACCTTATCCTGGCATGCTCATCTCCGATTGCTACAGTGCCTTCATTTTTTTGTGGTGATTGATTGCTCTCTTACGCGTCTCTTTCATGGCGCGAGCAATGCGCGCGTGTGGTGACAGGCGCTTCACAGTATCGCCGGATCAAATGAGCGCTATCGATGACACGATATGCGCCAACGGAATCTGATTGGTGAGAAAAGGAAAAACACACAAACAAATGAAAAAGAAACAAAAAGAACGACCCCCAGAAAGATTTAAAAAAGAGCGAAAACCCGGAATAAATGCACACACACGCGCACAACAGTGTGCGTCACCGAGTGCCAGAGAAACGCTTCCAAGCGCCTCTTTTCTTTTCTTTTTTCCCCACACTTGCGTTTTATTCATGACTGGGCGGCGCGGTTCAGCTTTCGGCACTAAGAACACGTGCCGTTGCGCGCTTGGCAGCTTCCCCTGTTGGTGCTTGAACGAAAAAAAGAAAGACTGGTGGATGGCGCCACACCGACATCATCCACACATTGCTTCCTGTGGAGCCCCTCTCGCTTCGAGTGGTCCTGCATGACCTGTCCACTGACACGATTCATCGTGAATAAGAAAGCAAAACAAACCGCATGCATGCGCAAGCTCCCTCGCGTGCGGGTCTCGCCGAGATCAAAGTTGCGTGTCTGTGCCTTGTCGAGGATGGCGTTCGGGCTTGATCGTGCGCCATCAACGAGGTGCCAGCGTGCATCGTCTTCCTCCCACGGTGCTCGGGTGTGTCCCGGCCTCGCACAATGACGTGTGAGCTCTCTGAATCATGTCGGGATTCTGGCGGCAAGCACTCTTTCACGCAACAGATGTGAGACTGGTCGCGGCACATGCGCGCTTTTTTTAGGGCGTCTACCAAACGATGCACCCGTACTCCCACCACCATACTTCTTTTCCACTCTCCCCCCCTCCTCGTAACCTGCTTCCTAATCTTTAACTGTCTCTCTGTGCGTGGCGTTCAGTAGTTTCCCTTTTCTCTTCTGTTTTTTTTCTTGGACCGTAGTTGTAGAAGAGCGTGCGACACCAGTGACTGCACGTCTTTTCTCTTTCCTCGCTCGCCTTTTATCGTGTGTGTTTGTGTGTGTCCTGTCACCGACACGCCGCTGTCTCTGTGGCTTTAAAAAACGAAAGCTGCACACCAGTGCGTGATAGTAGGTGGTAGGCGACCAGTTTAAAAGAAAGAAAGAAAGAAAGAAAGCCAAAGAACGAACGAAGAGAAGCTGAAGAACAGGCTTGACGGTGCTTTGTTTGTGTTTGCTGATTTGTGTGGGCGTTTAGATTAACAGCAAAGCCCGGAGCTCTCTCGTTCGTGCTCTGTCTTTTTTTTCTTTCACCTTATCTTTCTTCCTCTTCTCGTGAATTGCCTCTGTGCGTGTGTGTGTGTGTGTGTGTGTGTGTGTCGTTAACGCGTCGTTCCTCCACGTAGCGTCGCTCAAGCACCCCCCTCCCGTCACATTATCAATTCACCAATGACGCCGTCACGCACTCCCCGCATGACACGACACCTCGTCGTGTTCGTGCTTGTCGTGTCGGCCCTTCTCAGCACGGCAGCGCGTGCGGCCGCCTACCCGTCCTGTGTCGAGGACAATAAAGTGTACTCGCCCGTGGCGAACGGTGAGGTCTCCTTCGGCGCACTCACACCGACCATCACCGCGTGTGCTACGGGTGTCAAATCGCTTGTTGTCGCACAGGCGCCGTCCGACAACGCCACCATCGTCGCACCGACCACGAACTGGATGTATGCCATCAACGCCGCGACGACGAGTGGGAGCCCTGCTGTGGTGAGCTTCACGCTGCGTGCGCTGTGCGATGCGGAAGTGATCTGCGAGGCCACATTGGGCTACAATGTCCAGGCGGCGGCGGACACCACACCCACAGATCCCGTGTACGCCATGTGCACGGCAAACAGCACGGTGCAGCGTGTGGACCCGAGCAGCGTGACCCACGGTACACTGCCGATGGATCTTGTGGACACCGACTGCGTTTACACGACGTCCGTCGTGAAGCCGACGGTGGGCACGCTGGCCACGTCTGCCTCGGACCCATTCGCGTACACCTTCACGGCACCGGCCACAGATGAGCAGGTGGGCTTCTCGTACACCGTGCAATGCGATGGCACCGTTGTCTGCGAGGACGTTGTGGCCATCGAAGTCCGCAAGCGCTTCCCGGTCTGTTCGGCATCCAAGACGGCGGTGACTTCACACAAGCCGGTGTCGCAAGTCACTGGCAGGTTGGCCCTCGACGTCACTGACAACGGCTGCGCGTACAGCACTGTGATTGACACGCCCAAGTCTGGCTTCTTCACGACAAGCTACACAGACCCCTTCCAGTTTACCTACACGAGCCCCGCCGACGCCATCAACACTGCGTTTTCCACCACGTACCGCGTCATGTGCGATGGCGCCGTCGTGTGTGAAGACGACATTGACATCACCCTGAACCAGCAGTACCCCACATGCTCGGTTGCCAGCACCACGGTGACCTCGCATACCCCGTCATCGCAGATCACTGGCGTGCTGGCCCTCGATGAGAAGATGCCAGGGTGCGTCTACACGACCACCATCGACAAGCCCAAGTCCGGCGCATTCACCGTCAACACCAAGGACCCGTTTACGTTTGTCTACCAAAGCCCTTCTGACCCGATCGATGCGTCCTTCACCACAAAGTACCGCGTGTCGTGCGGCGGCGCGGTTGTGTGCGAAGATAACATCACGGTCTCGCTGGTGCAGGCGTACCCCGAGTGCTCGAGGCAGGCTGCCTCCATCACCTCGTACCGCCCGAGCTCGGCGCTCAGCGGCCGCTTTCCCCTTGACGTGGAGGACGGCGCGTGCACCTACACCGCGGTGGCGGAGGCGCCATCGTCTGGCTCTCTCAAGGTCGCATCCTCATCCGATCCACTCGGCTACGTCTACACGAGCCCGGCGAGCAACGTCGAGGCGTCGACGTCCATCACGTACCGGGTACTGTGCGACGGTACCGTCGTGTGCCAAGACGTTATTGCTGTCGCCATCCACCAGTCGTACCCTGTGTGCACGGCGGCCAGCGTAACCCGCACGCACCCTCCCGGTGTCGCCACGACCATGGACTTGCCTCTGGACCTGCACGACACTGAGTGCGATTACGCGGCAGACCTCGAGCTCCCCAGCGTCGGCTCGGCCGTTGTGATGGCACCCAAGTACCCTCTTCGTTACATCTTCACCGCACCGTACATCAACGAAGGCGAGCAAACACACCTGAACTACAAGGTGAAGTGCAACGGCGAGGTTGTGTGCCAGGACGCCATCACCGTGCTGATTAAGGAAGACGCCCCTACCTGCCCCGTCACCAATGTCTACCACTATGTGGCCCCAGAGAGCCAGCTGAGCGGTACACTGGACATTGGCACCTCGTGCAGCGGTGCGTTGACGACGACGGTGCGGTCCAAGACGGGCAGCGGCCGCCTGCAACTGACGGACACTGGCTTGGGCTACACCTTCACGGCCTCATCGGCCGAGGACGACAACGTGGCAGTGGTGCGCGCCTACTGCGATGGCGTGCCTCTGTGCGACACGGCTGTGGCGTTTATTGTGACCGTCACACCCAGCACGACGACGACGACCACCACCACCAGCTCATCGGCAACGCCGGGTTCCACCAGCACCACGACTGCGCCGGTCGACACCTGCAAGGAGTCGTTTGCGTACAACGTGCCCACCGGGCAGAAGTATCGCGGCACCCTGCACATGCCGTCCATCCAGAACTGCGACCTCGTCACGTTCAGTCAGCCGCAAAATGTGGTCATGAAGGGCTCACTCGGCGTCAACATCCTCGGTGACTTCCTCTACCAGGCTCCGCTGACGGAGGGCATTGAGGATGCCAGTGTGCACGTCTCGTGCCTCGATGTGCCCGTCTGCCGCACCACGATTCGCTTCACCGCGTACTACGACTTCAACTCGTCCACGACGTCGACGACGCAGGCACCGGTCGTGGCGACCTGTGCGGACGTGTACTTCTACCACACGTCTCCTGGCCAGGCGCTGAGCAGCTCCCTGAGCGGTGTGCCTCAGCAGGACCCCTGCGCGCACGGCCGTTACTTCTCTCTCACGACTGGCCCCCAGGGCGGCACGCTCACCCTGATGCCCATTGGCGACTTCCTTTACCAGCCCACCACCTCACAAGTCTCGGAGAGCAACGATGTGTTCACCTTCTCCATGTACTGCATGAACCGCCTGTACTGCAACGGCATTGCCTACGTGTCGGTGTCCGACCACTGGACGCTGCCCCCGACGACGACGACCGTGGATCCGTCGAAGCCGGTCGTCATCACGAACAAGCAGATCACTTGCAAGGGCACGTGCGACGCCAAGGCGTGGAAGACGTACCCCACTCTCCCACTCTGGGACAACTCTGTCGGCGCCGGCTACGCCCGCAGCGACGGCCGCCCCGTCGACGGTATTTCCGTCCGCTGGGTCAACAGCAGCTTGGTGTTCACAGTCTACACCCTCATCGGCAACCTCGGCGTCCGCTTTCCGACCTTTGAGCCGCTTCTGCGCTCTGCCAGTCGTTACCTTGAGTCCGCTGACTTTGCCTCCACGGTTGCCAGCAGCTCCCCAGGCTTCGAGATGAGCTGCCTGGACAGTCAGGGACGCACCGGCCGTGGCGAGGACGTGTATCACTGGGACACGATGGACTCCGTGACAGGCATGGGCACCGGCTCCCTTGGCGCGCTCTACAGCAGTGGGTACTCGTGGTACCAGAAGTTTGGCGGCAAGCACGTGCAGTGTGACACCTTCGCGGACTCGTGCCACTACGCACCCTTCCTGACCCCTGCCTACACGAACCACTCTGGCGGCGGCGTGTGGTCGATCGATGTCAACGACTGTGACGCGACGTGGACTGGCGTCTTCCCCTTCAGCATCCTCGAGAACATGACCAAGTCTGACGGCTCCGCCCTGTGGAGCTTCGTCGGCAACAACCAGCTGAGCGGCACGCTGGTGTCCGAGGCGGTCCGCCCAAGCTCGTGGATTTCTCCGAAGCGCTTCGACACCCACTACGACGAGCATCGTGTCACCGTCAACCTCGACCAGTTCGTGCTGTCGAGCAAGGCCAACAGCGCCGAGGCGAAGTTCTCCGTCGACACGGAGTTCTTCCTGTACCGCGATGATGCAACCGGTGACCAGGCGTTCGGCGTGAATCTACTGTTGTACCCGCACGTCACTGACACGATGGAAACCAGCTTCCGCGAGGACAGCCACGTGGTTGGATTCAAATGGATCGAGCAGGATTGGTCGTCGCCGAACCAACAGGAGTGCCCGACCTGCACAGGCACCAAGACGCACTGCAAGGCGGCAAGCGACCTCGCCGCGACGTCAACGTTCATTGGTGACTTCCCCGCGTACGACTGCCCCGCCAGCACCGCACGCGTGCAGCTGTCCAAGGGCCCCGCGATGAGCGCGGCGGACTGCGCTGACAACGAGATGTTCGTCATGAACCGCACCGGCTTCTCCGCGACGCGGGGCTGCTCGACGGCCTTCCAGAACATCACGTTCCGCGGCATCGTGCCAGGCAGCGGTCGCCTCACGGAGCAGCAGACCTATGGCTTCAACTACGCTGGATACGTTGGCCTGGAGCTGCTCATGAACACGACGAAGCGTCAGCGCCTCGATCTCAACATCAGCGTCTACGTCTCGCGCCTCGCGCTCGACTCGCCCACCAAGGCCGAGGGTGGCCTTGAGATGTGCCGCAGCGGCAGCTACTGGCCTCTGCCCGACCCCCTCGGCACGTCGCTGCCCGACAGGCCGTTCGCCACGGCAGTCGCCAGCAGCGCCTTCCTGTGCGAGGACGATCTGAGCTCCTCTTACGGCCCCAGTGACTGGGCCCTTTTCACGCTGGTAGCTCCGAGCCTCTCCAGTGCGCAGGTGGCAGTGGACAGCGTGTACGTGGAGCTGAACGGCGGTGCGCGTGTGTACTTGGTGTACCACGATCCCGCGACGGGAGCGGCCGCCGTGCCTCCTGTATCGCTCGGCCACTGGTGGCAGCACACGTACCCGTTCCTGGCCTTCCGCGACCTGACAGAGCGGGCCGCCAATGCCACTCTCAGTGCCAGCCCGTCTATGGTGAACTCGTACGCCCTGAAGAATGCACGCTACGCGTTCACAATGATTCCGGGCACACTTGGTGTCGACGGCACGGTGGAGGTCGTGGTCTCCGCGACGGTCACGAGTGGCGAGGCGAAGAGCGTCTCCACGTACCGTCGCATGGTTCACATCGACCCCCTGCTCACGTCGCTCAGCCGCCAGGGACCTCCCCACACGGAGGAGCCCGACAACAACGATAACGCGAGGAGCGACTTCTACGCCATCGGTGTCACCGCCGGCATTACCGTCGCGCTGATTGCCGTCGTCATCTTCTTCATGGTCGCCGACAAGAATAGGCCACTGCCCAAGTGGGTGCCGCGCGGCAAGGTCATTAAGCGAACGGTGCTCTCCGTGGTGCCGCACGGCCTGCGCAAGGAGAGCAAGGCCAAGCCCGTTGTGCACCGTGACATGTACGATGCCATGAACTCGGGACGGTACTAAGCACCGCGGCTAATCGGCCTGTTTTTCCTTTCTTTCTTTCGTTTTTTTTTCTCCTCGTGCTCCCACCCCCTTCCCCGGCGACTCGCGGTGCTTTTCTGTAGTGGTAATACGGCTTGTGTGCACGCGCTCATGTGTGGGTGTGTAGCCGCTGCGAAGAACAAGAGCCTCACTGCGATTCTTCCTGCAGAATGGGACCTCCATGTTTTTCTTTTCTTTTACTGTCCGTATATACACGCTGTCGTCACACGACCACTGGAGCCCACACGGCGGACAACAAGTAGCGCCACGCGTACCTGAGCCGCATTTGGTGACCCGCACGCATAGGACCGACGCAAGAAGGAGGCTATGCCGAAGAAAAAACGGACACACCGTGCGCATCCGTTCGTCACGTGGCCAAACACCCCCGCTCACGCTGTGCTGATGTTGAGGCGCTGGGCTTTAGGGGTTTTGTCTCCCGTTTTTCCCACTCGGGTCACTCTTGTGGTGGTGTTGACGGCAGTGGTTGTACTTCTTTCTTTTTCTTGTTATTGTGAGTATGCACTTTCTTTGCATCGTGTGCTTCTGTGTGCGTGTCTGTCGACCTCTTCTGTTTTCGTGTCTGTTTTTTTTTTCCTGGTTGTTGTCGTTGTTGTTGTACGCAAGGTGTATTTGCGTGGTTGTTTCGAGGTATTTTCTTTTTTTCTTTGTGGCGCACTTTGTGCGTGCGTTTGTATACGTGTGTGTGATCGGTGACGCAATTGTGTTGTTTTTGTTGTTGTTGGCTCCGATGCCGGTGTGTTCTTTCTTTTCTTCGTTTCTGGACTTTGTGGGCAATCATTCATCATTATCGGATCTTCTCTTTGAGCAACAACCTTCATAAGTAGTGACAAAGCACGCATAAAGCACTGTGCCTCAGCGTCTCTCACTCTCTCTCGCTCTGCCTGCTGCGGAGGTCTACCCACTTTTCGTGGGTACGCCGACGCTCTGGCACCGGAGCCGTGGTGATGAGAGGAATTAGATTGCAGGGCGATTGGTGATGACCCACTTGGGTTAGCTGTGCAGACGCGCGTGGAGTGTCTCGGCACACTTCCGCTGCCCCCACCGCCTCCGTGCGCGCGGGGCGTTCGTCAAACAAGAGGACTGCCCTCGAGGCATCCCCGCAGAGGTTGCGCCTGACCTGTGATTGTCACTCGCTTTCACAGGGGGCTTTGCGCACCTTTTTGTGGGACCGCCTCCATCACGTCCTTCCCTACCTGTACAAACAATATCATTCTCACCACTTTCCTCCCCCCTTTCGGCTGTTCCTTCCACGTCATGGCTTCTTGTGCTTCCTGTTCTGCCGTGCGTTTCACATCTGTGCTTGAGCCATCGTTGTAGACGGGCTTGCTTTGCCCCCTCTCCTTTCTTCCCTCAGCCTGCATCAGCGAAAGGCCAAGTGCCGTACACTCACGCAACGCAATGCGCGGGAGGCGGCTTTGCGGCGTGGTGCACGCGAAGCTGGCAACAACCGGTCTGCTCCTCCGCGTCGCGCCTAGGGTGGCACCTAGATCGACCACGCGCCTCCCTTACTCCGCACACACGGCTCTGACATGCGATGCGCCGTTGATCCTGTCCACTGCCCCCCGCGTGCTCTCCGCATCTGCATGGAAGACGTCCATGGCGACCGTCAATGCCTTTCCTTCCCCGATGACCAGATACGCTCTCACCTGCGGCGCACGCTGGGGTGGGTCTGTGACGCGCAGACAACGTCGTGCAGGAAAGAGCCCAGGACACGGCAAGAGCAAGCCTTCCTCGGTTGCACCACCTGTACCTGACAGAGACTCCGCGGAGAGACACCGAACGACGTCAGGAAACAGCAAAGACCGCGTAGTTCCCGACGCCGTGATGGAAGAGGAGCAGGACGAAGAGGACCTGCTCGCCAACGCGGATGAGGAAGACGCAGAGGACATCACCGGCAGCAGCAGCGGCACACCCTTGCTAGACGCCGACGCGTACGAGTGGCAGAACGCGCGTCGGCACGTAAACTCCGAGGACGAACCAACGGACGCACTCGGGGAGGAGGACACCGTTGACGAAGACACGCTCGACGCGGCCACGTCGACGTCGGGACGTGGACGACGAAGGCGGAAGACAACCGTGGAGGACGCGTCTGAAGAGGACGTGTCTGCGGACCTGACACACGCGGACGGCACGACCGCCGCCGTCGCCAACCCGGAGAGCAAGGCGCTTGTCGACGCTGAGCCGGCGTTGGCTGCGGAGTACGTGGCGGCCGGCAAAGTGAACAAGCTGCCTGTTGAGTCGCTCCAAATTACCAGTGGCGCTGTCGTCAACTGGCGCTGCGGCAAGTGCCACGAAAACTGGAAGAGCGCTGTTTTTATTCGCTGTGCGTTAAGGAACGGCTGCCCGCGCTGTGAGGCAAAGAAGCACCCCTCGATCGCGCAGGTGAGACCCGATTTGGTGCCTCTGTGGCACCCAAGCCTCAACGACCCTCTCGACGACCCGACGGCGCTGGCCGCAGACAGCCGCAAGTACGCCTTCTGGATCTGCAGCGAGTGCCGTGAGGAGTTCCGAGCCCGCGTGAAGGACCGGGTGAAGGACAAGGTACTGTGTCCGATGTGCCCATCGCGCAAGCACGAGGCACGTGTGGATAAGGACGGCACACGGCAAGCGCGGCAGTCGGTGCTGGCCCAAGAGTGGCATCCAGTCAAAAACGGCGATCTGCGTCTCGACACGCTGCGTGGCAGCCAACGCCAGCAGACGAAGGTGTGGTGGCTCTGCTCGCAGTGCTCACACACGTGGATGGCGTCTGTGGCGGCGCGGCTATCCCCACACAAGCGGGCCAAGGGCGCCACCTGCCCGCACTGCCACGGCACACCGTCTGCGCAAACAGGCACAAAGGCCTCGCTCGTGAATGTGCACGTGTGAGAGGAAGACCGACCTGTGTTTGTGTGTGTGCAAAGGCTCGGTGGGGCCGACTCATTCAGCGAATCTGCGTACCCTGTCCTCTCCCTCCACGTTTGCCGGCTGACACGTTATTGCTGGCGACTAATTCTCACAGTTGTGATTGCGTTGTTTACGTTTTTCTTCTTTCCAGAGCATTGATTTTCCTCATTGTATGGGTCATTCGTGCGCATCGTCAACCCCCTCCTCCCCTCCCTTGGCGTGCACGTCGTATTTGTTGCCTCTTCACAGTTTCACCTGCCGGCCGATGCGACAAGTCACTGCAAATCTGCGTTGGTGCGTAGCCGATGACTGACATCTCACCAGATCGAGTGTGTACAACGTTAGACGAATCACCTGCCTCTCTCCGTTTCCCTTCCTCTCCTCTCTCTCTCAACGCGTCTTCGCATACAACGATGAAGAAAACGGACTTGTTCGCGCGTGGTGATTCCTCTGCCGGGCCTTATTCGTGTTGCTTTGCTTGGCGAGAATGTCCGTTCCGGCTACCTCGGCGCGGCTGGAGCAGGCGGCAGACGGGCGACTGGAGACGTACAAGGCTTCCATGCTCCGCTTGCTGGCGTACGTGGGCCTCACAGGGTACGGCACAGAGGCCGGGGCGATGCCCGAGCGCACGGAAGCGGAGCGCGCACTGATTCACTCGCGCCTTGCCCAAGTCACGCGAGAAGACGAAGCGAAGCGAGAGCGGCTGAAGGGAAAACTGTGGCGGACAAAGAAGGGCGCGCCAAACACGGTGGTGGAAGCCGTCGAGTGTGCCAGCGGCGCGCGCGGCGACCGCACCATCTATCTGAGCTTCGAAGAGTCGCTCGAGTGGAAGGCGTTTCTGCTCGCGACACCCCCGTCACAGCGTCACGAGGCCACCGTCCGGCGTCGTCTGTGCCTCTCCTTGTGGAAGGCACACTGTCGTGACCTGTGCCTCTGGTGCTGGTTCCCAAAACGTATGTGCCTGTGCGCCACCCTTGATGAGCTGCGTGCGTCGATGCCCCACGGCAGCCTCACCGCGCGTGTGATGGTGACGATGGTGCTTCACGCGGAAGAGGTGATGCGGAGCACGAACTCTGGCCACATTGCCGCGTATTTGCTGGACGCCCCTATCCGTGTGTGGGGTTGCCCGGAAGATAACGCGTACCTTGCGGCCTTGCCAGCCACCTCCCTAAACATGGCCGGGACTGTGGCTTCGGCAGCTGCTGCCACACCGGCTCCCGTGGTGGTTCACAACGCGGCACTGTACCCAGAGACGAATGCGGACAACATCGCAGACTTCATTCGCTCGCTTGACGCGAGCCGCGAGGACGCCATCCCCGTACACAGTTGTAACCAAGTACGCCTGCAGAGTCCCCCGTGTGTGACCAGCCCGGATTGTGTCCACAAGGCACATCTTTTGCTCTTCGACAGTACCTGGGGCCAGGCCCTCTCGCTCAACCGGCACATCAGCCGTGTCGTGCCGCGTGTGGCCCTAGAGTTGGACGACGAGTACGAGTCGCTCTTCACCAGACTGCGCAAGCGCACCCGTGAGGGTGGGGTGAGCACGCTGGAGGCGACTAGCATGGCCGTCGAGCAGTGCATCGCGGCGATGGGGAGTGAGGCGGAAGCCAAGCGGGTCTCCACAGTGCTGACTGATGCCATGAAAGCCTTCGTGGATCTGAAGTGCGTGCTCAAGTTCACAGAAGCCGAGTTTAACAAGGACGCCGACACCCTCGATGACCTCACCACACGCCGTGACGAGGTGCGGCGGCAGGAGGCGTCACAACGGTACCACGACATGGCGAAGCGACTCCAAGAGGATCAGGCAGCTCGCTGTCTGCTGCTTCCACCTGTGCTAAATTACTGCTACTGCTGCGAGCGCGTCATTGGCTGGCATCGCATGCCTGAGCACGTGCTCGGGCGGACGCATCGAACGAATGCGCTCAAAAACCCAACGTGCGAACCGTCGGCAGCCTCGCGGCTCGAGGCGGTGCCTGACTTCGAGCGACCGATGCGGCGCAAAAAGAGCCCATCCCAGTGAGCCAACGCATTCTGAGCATCCACGTACGTGATGTCGTGCAATGCTATGTGCCCCACATGCACTGCTTGTGCCTGCCTTCCACGCTTAAGGAGCGATAGCTCACCCACTTGACTTTAACCCTGGCACGTCACGTCGTGTACACGGGCTCCCTACCCTCTCTCCACCTGGCTCTTCTTTCAAGTGGGGACTGTGTTCTTGCGTGCGCTGCGAGAGATCACAATTACAACAACACAAAGCAAGAACTTCTGGTTGTACGCAACAGCGAACGAGATACCTCACCCACAACCTCCGCCTGTCGCTGCGTCCACGTGCGCACTAGAATCTCCCTCCCCACCCCCCTCTTGTCACCATCTCTCATTCGTGACTCGTCGCACTTTTTCCTGCTCTTCGCTCCCTTCCCCCGCACCCTCCACTCGTGACTGCCAGTCTTTATTCTTTGCGTAGCTCACTCACTCACCTTTGTCTTCAGCTGGTGTGGTGTCGCTCTCTCTCTCTCTCTCCCTTTCTCTGTCAGTCTCCCTTCCTCGCTGTGCCTTTTCCAGTTCCTCGTGAACGGAACAAGACAATGATGTTTCCGAGTGACTTCAAGCAGTGGCTCGCCAAGCTCATCAGCTTTGACACGACGTGCACGACGAAAACGACGGTGGAGTGTGCCAAGTACATTCAGGCGTATCTGTCTTCCGTTGGGGTCAAGGCAGAGCTGGTGTACAACGAAGAGAATACCAAAGCACACTTGTGGGCGACACTGCCAGGCCAGGATGGCAGCACGCAGGGTGGCATCATCATGTCCGGGCATCTGGACGTTGTACCCGTGGACGGGCAGAAGTGGAACAGCGACCCGTTCAAGATGGTGGAGAAGGACGGCAAGCTCTACGGCCGTGGCACGTGTGATATGAAGGGGTTCATCGCCGTGGTGCTCGCACTCACACCGACCTTTCTCAAAATGCAGCGCGCGAAGCCCATTCACTACGCCTTCTCGTACGACGAGGAGATGGGCTGCACGGGTATCCCCGTTCTCGTTGACTGGCTGAAGGAGCGGCACTTCAAGGCGGATGCGTGCCTTGTCGGTGATGGCGGGCTCAAGGTGTCCACGGGCAACAAGGGCCACCGTGTGTGGCGCGTCACGGTGCACGGCAAGGCGATCCACTCCTCGATGGCGCTGATGAACACGAGCTGCAACGCCATTGAGTACGCGGCGAGGATTATCGCGAAGATCCGCGAGATTGCGTTGGACGTGCGTGACAACGGTCCGCGAGACAACAGCTACGGCTGCCCTCACTCACCCGTCTCTGTGAACCTGCTCAAGGGTGGCAACGCGGTCAACACGGTGCCCGCAGAGTGCGAGTTCGAATTCAACGTGCGCATTCACAGGACCGACGTGGCCATGGACGTGGAACGTCGTGTAGGGACTTTCATCAAGGACGTCATTGTGCCAGAGATGCAGAAGGAGTGCCCCGAGGCCCGTGTTGACTTCGTTGCCTTCTGCTCGTGCCCACCGTTCAACGCGGATGAGCAAGCGCAGCTGACGAAGCTGTGCCGCCAGCTGTTGAACTCTCATGACGTCACGAAAGGCACCGGCACAACGGAAGCTGGCTTCTTTCAAGAGGCTCTCGGCATTCCTACCGTCATTGTTGGCCCCGGCGGTGCTGGCGCGCATGAGGCAAATGAGTACACCACAGTGGAGAACATGGAGAAGTGCACAGACTTCACGCTGCGCCTCACCGAGGCCTACACGGCCAACAAGAAGGTCATTGGCACACACTTGTAACGTGACCTCTCTCCACTTTCTGTAGCCAGAGTGTGAACAACACACACACACAGGGGCCCGTGTGTTTTCTTTTTTTAGTTGGCCTTCTCTTTTTCTCTTTTTGATTCATCTGTTCGCCACTACCATTTGTTGTACCACACTGACGTCAAGCCGTTTTTTTTTTTCTTCTCCTCCTCCTTGTGTGACCAGTCAGTTTTCGCGCATGCGCACAGGTACGCGGACTGCGTACGCAACGAGATCAGGCGCCGACACCTTCGAGGCTCTCTCTCTCTCTCGTTCCCCATCTACCACTAACGGTTCTTGTTCCCCTTTTTCTTCTTTGTTTTTCTCAGACCTGTTCGTTGTGTATCGTCGTGTCAGGCCTGGTTGGCGAAGGCGCGTGCTCGTATTCCTCCGTTTGCCTTTGTGTGCACTTGACGACCCGCTGCTCCGACGGCGACCGGTGTCAAGCGCCGCGTGGCACCGACTCTGGCAGGCCAACGCGTTTTCCTTTTCTGAAGGGACCGGGCAAATGACGCTCAGCACATGCACCGACATCAAAGGCACAACGCACCCATAAAAATGGCAGCGAATAGTGATGCACTACTGGCTCAGGCAAGCCACAACGTACCAGGAGGCAGTACACATCACACACACATACACACACCATAGCTGGGAGGATTGAACGAAAAAGGGATGAAAGTTGCACACCGGGTTCGACGCACTCTCTCGGCCGGTAGTACGAGTGTGATGTCTCTCGCTGTCTTCCTTGACCAGACTTTGCTCGTCACCTACGCACATAAACTCTCCCCTCCCCTCGCCACGCACCGCCCTGTCTCCAACTTTTTTTTTATTGATGTATTCGTCGCGTCAGCAAAACAACTGCATCAACTCATCACCGTGCTCTGTGGGCTCGCGTATTTACTTCCCTCTCGACCCTTGTCCCGACTCCAGGCTGTTCTTGTCGAGGTCCACACTTCTTTTTTCCACTTTCTTTCTCTATTCCCCCATATCGCTTGTGCGCATTCGTGGCAGAACACAGTCTTAGGAGCGACACCGCGTTCTCGTCCAGCTCCCGGTTTTTCTGCGTTTATCCGTCATTGCCGGCTCACAGAGAAAGCAACTTCACACGTTTGACTTATCATGAACGAAACGTACGACGCAATCGTGTGTGGCACCGGTCTCGTGGAGTGCGTCGTGTCGGGCCTCTTGTCGACGCACGGGTACAAGGTGCTTCATGTGGACCGCAACCCCTACTACGGCGGAGAGAGCGCCTCGCTGAACCTTGAGCAGCTGTACCAGAAGTTCAACAAGGGGACACCACCAGAAGCACTGGGCCGAAGCCACGAGTACAACGTCGACCTCATCCCCAAGGTGCTCATGTGCGCGGGCGATCTTGTCAAAATCTTGCGTGCCACCGTGGTTGACCGGTACAGCATGGAGTTCATGCTCATTGACAACTCCTTCGTCATGAAAGACGGCAAGATTGCCAAGGTGCCCGCGACCAGCTCGGAGGCCATGACGTCCCCTTTGATGGGCTTCTTCGAGAAGCGCCGTGCGGCCAGCCTTCTCTCGTACATCTCCAGCTACGAAGAAGCAGACAAAAAGTCGCACAAGGGCTACGACCTGCACACCATGACGATGCAGCAGCTCTTCAAGGAGTTCGGCATCGGCAGCGACACCATCACGTTCGTGGGACACGCCATTGCCCTTCAGAACAACGACGAGTACCTGCAGAAGCCCGCCTACGAGACGGTCATGCGCTGCAAGCTGTACTACCGCTCCTTCAACATGTACTCGCGCTCCCCCTACGTGTACCCCCTGTACGGAAGCGGCGAGCTGCCCCAGGCATTCTCCCGCCTTGGTGCCGTGTACGGTGGCACGTTCATGCTGCAGACGCCCGTGGACAAGGTCAACTTCGATGCCAACGGTCAGTTCGAGTCGATCGAAAGCGGCGGCCAGAAGGCGACGGCGAAGCTCGTGGTGGGTGACCCTTCATACTTTCCCGATCGCGTGCGGCCGTGCGGCAAGGTGATTCGCTGCATCGCCATCACCGACCACCAAATCCCCAACCTCGGCGTCGCGTCTGAGTCGTGCCAGATCATCATTCCGCAAAGTGAACTGAAGCGGCGAAATGACATGTACATTCTGCAGCTCGGTGCGGACAACAAGGTGTGCCCGCCGGGCAAGTACATCATCATCATTGGCACCGTTGTCGAAAATCAGGCAAACCCTGTGGAAGACATCATGCCGGGCGTGAGGCTCATCGGACCGACCCTGCAGACCTTCGTCTCGGTGTCAAACCTCTACGAGCCCCTCGATGACGGGCGCGCATCCAAGTGCTTCATCAGTCGTAGCTACGACGCCGCCACGCACTTTGAGAGCTCCGCGGCGGACATCCTCGACATTTTCCAGCGCGTCACCGGCAAGCCGTTCAGCTTTGAGTCCCTCAAGCAGCCCGCACAATGAGCGTGTGACCGGCCGACTTTGTTGCGGGGTGCCGCGCACAACACTCGTACCCTGCCGTTACATACCAGCGCTTGCCGTGCGAGTGTGTGTGTGTGAGAGAGAGAGAGCTACTACCGCAGCTGTGTTGTAAGTGCTCGTGCGCGTGTGGAGGCACATTTTGTTCTCTTTTTTGTTTTATTTTTGTATCTCGTGGTTTCTACTCCCTGCGTACTTCTGCGTAGATGGCGAACTCGGCGTTGAAAACGAAGAGAAACAGACACGGAATGCCGGCTACCGTCGGTCTGGGAATGGGTGTCACTGCTCCCTATTTGGTGTCTGTGGACAGCGACGGTGAGGCATCTGCTGAGAAAAGGCAGAAGAAAAAAATTGACAATGATGGATGAGCCAATTTCAATGCCTCAATGGGAAACACACGCACACATCTCACAAAGGAGAGAGGGAAAGAGCAACAACGCGGGGCACATCTCTACCCCGGGGTTCCGGACCGAGTGGCGTTGAGAGACAGTGAGGGGTACGCAGGTGCAGCTCCCTCCTTGTTCACCACCACTACCTCCATTTCTTGTTCGGCGAGGGGAGGGTGGCTGCTCACCCTTCCTTTCAGGTCCACCCAGGGTGCCTAGAAACTTGACCACTTTGACGCGTTCTCTCGCCCGGTGCTTTCTTTTTGTTTCTTCGTCTACGCGTCTACCCCTATTTCTGCTTCACCGCAGTGACATCCCCCGTTCTCGACCTTACCAACACTTTCTACTCTCTCTCTCTCTCTCTCTTTCTCTCTATGTGTGTGTGTGTGTGTGACTTCCGTAGTGTGACCCTCATTGCCTCTAGAATATCACTAACACGAGCGCACGAGACTGACGTTTCTTCCTTCCTCCTTTCCCCATTCACGCGCTCTCCTTCATCTGGGCTCGACAAATCTCTTTTTTTTTCGTTCTTGTTTTCGTTTGTTGGTTTGTTTACTGTGCACCTCGGCCCCCTTCAACCCCCTTTTCTGTATTTCCTACATCCTACTTGGCCGACTTCCAGTTCCTTTGGAAGACATTCCCGCCCTTTGTTCGCCGCGCGCCTGTCTGGCGCCGTGTTTGCTCTTCCTTTCTCTGTTTGTATTGCAGTACTTATTTCACTCGTCTCTCCTTCTCGTGTTGTTGTTGTTCCCTTTTCTTTTGGCTCTCCTCTACTTCCGTCAGTGACACAAAAAGCCGGCTGACAGACCGACAACGGTGCGTGCAGGCCTTGTTCTGTGCGCTGGTGATCGTCAGTCTTATCCGACAACGCTGCGCTGACGAAGTGACATAGATCGCACTGGGTGCTTGCCGCAGACGCGATGCACCGTGCCGCCGATCAAAACGATCGGCTTGCGCACCGTGTCGAGGACGACGCGGCCGCTTCAACAACCGTACCGGTGGCGCCAGCGGATGAAGACCAACATGTGGCTTCACAACGCGGAGCCCCCACTACCCCTTCCGCCGCGCACGAAAGTCGTTCTCGCTCTGTGCGTGTGACACCGAATCGCCGCGTTGGGCCTTACTACTTCAATACGGACGACAAGCTGGGAAAAGGTGTCTACGGGGAGGTGTTCCGTGCGTACGCCTGGCCACAGAGTCCACAAACACACACCTCTGAGAACCCGCGCGAGACCTACGAGGAGGTCGCTGTCACCCCAGAGGAACTGGCGCCGCTGGCCGACGCATCGCCGTTCACGGTTGCCCTAAAACGCATGGTGAACCCGGCGCCGGCAGACGGCTGGACGGCGGCGACGCTGCGTGAAATTACTGTGCTACTGGAGCTCGGGAACTCCAAGAACCCCGAGGAGAGGGCGCTCTTCATTCCACACGCCCGTGCCTACTATCCTCGTCAGGGCCTCAATGGGCAGACCAACTCCCGCAGGCCGAGCATGCGGAGCTGGAGCTTGACCGACTATCAGCCCTTGACCACGTCCACAACCGCGGGCCTCTCGCAGGACGACGATCTGAACAGCTTCATCACCACCTCTGGTGGCGACAGCTCTGCCACGCCCGCCCAGATGAGGCCGCTGGAGCTGCCCGCGGCCTTCGCGATTGGGCGCCGGACTCAGTTGACACCCGCGCAGCGTGCGGTGCGAGACGGCGCGCGGTGCATCATTGAGCTGCACAAGTTCATGCTCGATGACACCACCGGAACCGCCTACCTGGCAACGGAGTTCTGCGAAGGAGGCGATCTGCACGCATTCGTCCGCAAGCAGACGGCAGGTGAGCAGCGCATCAATGACTCCGCACTATACAAGCGCTGGATGCTGCAGATTGTACAAGGCGTTGCGTTCATGCACTCCCGTCACATCTCTCACCGCGACCTCAAGCCACAAAACATCCTACTGAAGAAGCGCCTCGCCACCGAGCCAGAGGCTATGAACGGCTCTGAGACGTCCCGCAGCAATCACCCAGGGTGGCTGTACGATCTCAAGGTAGGTGACTTTGGACTCGCCCGTGTGGAGGACATTGCCGTCAAGAAGTACGAGCACGAGGCCATCACCCTTGGCTACCGACCCCCAGACGCACTGCTCGGCAACTTGTATCTTCACACCGCCTCCGACGTCTGGTCACTCGGGTGCATTCTCCTGGAGACCGCCACCGGGCAGCCCATGTTCCGCGGCCGTGACGACCAAGACCAGCTGAAGCGTATTCTGGTGCGCTTCGGCGGCCTCGACAGCAAGGCTTTTCCTAGTGCCTACAAGTACGCGCGTAGTCAGCAGAACCAATCTCTGCTCGCAAAGCTTGCACGCTACTACAATGACCAATCTGCAGAGGAGGCGTATCAGGTACGATTCGCAGAGGAGATGAAAAAGCTGAGCGAACTGGAGGAGACGTGCTCTGAGGAGTTTCTGGAGTACACCTCGCACCAAGAGCCCCAACACGTAGCTGTCATCCGGATGCACCTGCGCGACTTCTTTGAGCGCCACCCTGGCCTTGATGTGCTCGGTGAGGAGGGTCTCGATCTTCTTTCACGGATGCTCATGCTTGAACCGGGCGCGCGCCTATCACTGGAAGGTGCCCTGGCTCACCCATTCTTTGCCGCGGAATCGTGTGCAAGTGTACTGGATACGGACGATCAGTTCATGGAGCTCCACGACTATGAGGAGGTCACTACCCATCGCGCACCGTGCATTGGCCTGTCCGATGCACACAGCAGCGCACCGCAGGGCGCCAACAGCTCCTTGCTGAACCCCCCTTCACGACCACCTATTCTCGCCTCCCGTCCATCCGGCTCGGCCATTGTCAGTGAGGCAGCGCCAGCCGGCCGCGGTGATGGCGCCCGACTCCCCTCTTCCAATGGGCCCGTCACGCCACCGATCGCCACCACGCACACCACGCTCCCCGTCACAGGCGCCATGCCGTATGGGAATGGGCGACCGTCAGCCTCGTATGTACTGCCGCCATACATATCGCAGCAGCAGCAGCGGTTGAGCCAAAGCGCGTCTGAAATAAAGGCGTCGGACAACATGGTGCCGAAGGCAAACACGCCGGGCCTCGCCATGGGTGGCTCCCCACAACTCCGCGAGGTCACCAGCGGCATGACATCGCGGCAGCTCGCTAACCGGGCTTTTGCAAGCGCTTCCGTCACGTCTCTCACACAAACCCCATGTCGTGATGAACTTCACTGATCATCGATTATTGTTGTGTGATACAGCACTTTTCGTTTGCTCTCTTTCCCGCTTGTTTTTATCTTTAATTTATTTATTTGCTTTCTCTCTCTCTCCCTCTCTTTCTCCTTCTGTGACGCACTGCCGTGTGCGCGTAGAGCCTCCAACGTCTTCTTCAATGTAGTTTCTCTTCTTTTTCTTGTTCTTGGTGTTCCCTGTCTTCCGTGAGACAGGAAACGTGGCTCTTTTCTCTTCCGTTTTTTTTTCTCCTTTGTGATTCCTTTTTGTTGGGGTTTCCACCTGGTTTGTTTTCTCTTTTTTTTTTTTTGCTTTTTGCGTTCCTGTGGGTTCGTTATTTCTCCTTTCCGTACCATTTGTTTTCTCCTGTTCCTTTTTTATTTTTACGACAAGTTATCGTGTGCAGAAAATCACTCTCAACACAATCATCCTAAACCTTTTTTTCTCCCGGTACTGCAGTTAATAAGGGGTTTTCTGTCTTCTTTTATTTTCAATGTGCCTCCCACCCTGGTTGAGCCGCTCCCGCTGCTCCGTTAGACTCCACGCTTTCGATGCACCTTCTCCCATTCTCTTTTTTTTTTGTTTCGTGTATTTGCACACACACCGTCGCGTGCACCTCCCCCTTTTCTCTCGCAGGCACGCCGCTGCTGTTGATATGGGCGCCTTGCACACCACCCCGCCTCCTCCTTTTTTTTTTTAAACCGGTTCGTGGACGAGGTGTAGTGGGCCGACAAACTGTGGAGGAGAAGAAACACCACACAGCGAAGTCTGGTCGCGAGAGATCGTTGGGTTGTGCACGTGGGGGGACTGCCGCATGTTCATCACCAGGGCGGGCGACTGTAGATAAGTACCATGAGAGCGCACGTTGAGCCAGGAGTTACCAGCGTCAATCGCAGGGTGGGTGCGGCGCGGTGATGAGAAGGTATGTGAGGGGTACACACACGCTACCTCCACTGCGCAGAAGTGTATGTGAACAGATAGGCCCGATTGGCCCGATTGACAACTCTGCTCCCCGCTCGCACCACACTGGCGTGCGCCTGAGCGCGTAGCCCGTGTTTGCGTGAAGGGAGAGCTTACGCGAATGAGCGGGCTCATGATTTCATGACGACCGTGATGAATCCGCGCAAACTGCCCGACGAACTATTAATCCACTCACCTGTTCTTTCCTTTTTTGTTTTTGTGTGCGTGTGTTTGCTTACCAAAAATCTCCTTCCAGATCTTCTCAGATGAATGGCGAGATTTCGTTGATATGAGTCACTTGTGTCTGGTGAAACGAATCTCTTTTCTTTTTCTCTGTTTTTCGATACCGCGAATCTGTGAACAGCCGCCAACTTCCTCTTCTCAAAACGCGTACCCAGCGTTGTTACCTCTATGCATTCGTTGAAGATAAAAAAAGCACTCACCATTCTTTCATTTTCTTCTTGTTTTTTCTCTTCTGTTTTTTCTCTCAGTTTCTTTCTGTGTCTTTTTGTTTTACTTCTCACGGCGTTACGCCTGCGTTTTTCTTCTCTTTTTCGTTTTCTTGTTTCCCGTCTTCCTTTTTCATCTTCTTTTTGAGTTCCTCCGCGTCACTCTGATTGCTTGAGTGAAGCGACCCATTCTTCATCCCTCCCTCTGCCTCCCTCTCCCCCCTTCCTCATCCTTCGCCCTGTTGACACTGAGACAGTAGAGGGTCACGGAAGTTGGAGAGAGAGGAGGCGGGGGGAGGGCAAAGGTGGCTGGAGACGCCAATGCCGGTGCAGTGCCGCTAACTGAATGCGTGGTTGTTCACCCTCCGCGCCGTTAGTTTCGCCGGCGAGCACATGGCTCGTCTCTGCATGCCTTTGTTTCTTCCATATATAGCAACACATCTATATATGTATATATATTTATATATATACTCACCTGCATTTGCATGTTCTCATTGTTCTCATTGTTTTTCTCTCACTCGTGTATGCGCTTTTGAGGTTCTACATGGCAGGAGCTGTCAGAGGAGAAGCACCCACCGGCGCGCGCGTCGCCGTAAACGGCACGTAGTGCTCAACGAACAATGGCTTTCTTGTTGACGACAGCTGTTCTTTTTTTTTTCGCTTACCTCTTCTTCTCTTTTTCCTTTTGTATTGTCGCTCAGCGTAACACATTTTTTTTTTCCGCTCATTGTGTCGCGTCGTCTTTGAGGCGTTGTGCATGTTGTGCATGTTGTGCTCTTTCCCCCTCCCACCCCACCCGCGGCAACGTTGTTATTCACAGGGAACAGTGCACATCATTTTCCTCTTTTTCCTCCTCCCCCTCATTCGTGGCAACGTGTTTGTGCCTGTGTGGCGCCATTACACGCAGGCAATCTCAGAGCGGACCACTGGGATGAACGCATACCCGTTGTGAGGTGGAGAGGAAGCGCAAACTCAGTGGCGAACTACATACAGCTGCGTGACATGCGGTTGTGGGTGCAGAAAAAAAAAACGTTGCCCGTGCCGAAAGAGCTCGTTCATGCCGTTTTTTTTTAATTTGGCTTGTGTGCCTTTGCGCGCTTACATTGTGCATTCCTTCTCCGCCCCCCTTTTCAGTCGTCAAGCAGCGTCGCTCACTGTTTCAGCAACTGAGGGAGTTCTGGGGCGGCTGCTTCGCGGTATCGTCATCGGTGAGTCAGTGCACTGTTGCCAGCCGATTAATTTTTTTTTTTACCTTACTTTTTAGTTTTCTTTTCCCTTCTGTTTCGCCGACCATTAGTCGTCATGAGTCTTCTCCTGTTATTGCCATCTTTCCCTTTTTCGGCGTCTCACTGCCCACGTCTTCAGATCTCCGAAAAGGCCGACTGTTCTCTTTTTTTTTGTGCTTTCAACACGACGATTCTGCATATCCCATTTTTCTTCCCTACGTGCTTGTTTTCTGCGTGTCATTTTTTGCTTTCCCTTGTTTTTGGTTCTCGTGAACAAGTGACTCAAGAGAGGCTACTTTCCTCTTACTCTTGTTTCCCTTGCCTGCGTTTTCTGAGTGTTATGAGCCGTTTATTGTCTCTCTCCCTCTCCCTCTCTCTCTCACCTCTTTTTATCAAGACAAGGCAATGCATCGGCGCTGAAGGCGCGTGGCCACTGGAGACAGCGCTGGCGCTTCACTCTCATCATTTACCCATTCAAAAAAAGAGACATAAGGAAATCTGAAAAGAAAGAGCTGCAACGATGCGACGATCGGGCTGCATGCCTGCCTCGTCGTTTTTTCTTTATGCGTTGCCGCACCGAGTTTTTTGTTGTTGAACTCCTTTCGCAGTGGTACTTTGTTTGCTCCGTGTACAGATCTCTTCGCTTTTTTTTTTTAAGCGTTGCTGGAAACTTCTCTCCCGATTCTCCCTCTCTCTCCGGCTTTTCTGGCTGATACAGTTGTGCGTGCTTTCGCTTTCTTTTACCTCACCACCAAGCTTGCCCCTTTAGCGCATACCTCGGTGAGCTGCAGTAACATTCAGTGTGCAACCGGAGTGACATTAGCTCTCTCCCTGTTTGACGGCGCGTCGTGCTGACGCCGCCATTTTGGTCATTGGTATTCATCAAAGCAAGTCTTGTTCACCCCTTCCCATGCACGGGTTCATGGTCTGTCATGACTCATGGCGATGGCACTACGCGAAAGGACACCGACCGGTGCGCTAGGCGCATCAGCTCGACTCACACACCTGTCGTGGTGTGCCAACGTGGCGTGCGGCCTCTCGTCGACGTCACAGGCGCGTTTCCTACGCATCTCTCTTTCAGCAGTTGTCGCCGTGCCCCGCGATGCAGTACGTGAGCCTCTTCATCGCTCGCGTACGCATACGCATCCACACACAACGGGCATGCGTGCATGCTTGGACGACGCTGTGCTTCCCTGTCGTTCGCTTGAAAACTCGTTGTCGCCCCGCTCTCTTTCGCCTCCTCCTCCTCCTCCGCCGTCATCGCAAAAACAAAAAATCACACACACACACACACACACACACACGCTGCAGTGTGCTATCAATCCGTCACTTCCACGTGGCTCCGTTGCATCTGTTGCATTCTTTACTCCCTACCAACCTCAGCCTTTCTCTCCCCACTCCACCCGTACTCAACAATGGGCAGGGGTTTCGCGGTTTTCGTCGTGGCATTGGCTTTGCTGGTCGGCTTCTGCGCCTTTGTTGGGCAGGAGAGCCACTTCGTCTACAGCCCTGCGAAGCTGCAGGAGATTGCCCAGACCGCTATCCGCAACGCCAAGTCTGCGCACGGTGAGGATGTCGCTCCGGGCTTCATTGTGAATGAGACCATCCGTCTGATGCTGGAGGCGTACCCGGAGACGACGAAGTCCACCGGCCGTTGGCTGTGGAACAACGCAGGTGGTGCAATGGGCTCCATGACCGTTCTCCACTGCTCATTCTCCGAGTACATCATCATCTTCGGCACACCTTTGGGAACTGAGGGCCACACTGGCCGCTACCCGCTTACCGAGGACTACTTCACCATTCTCTACGGCGAGCAGTGGGCGGCGCTTCCGAGCACCACGCCGGGCAGGGAGGTGTACAAGCCTGGCGACCAACATCTTCTGAATAAGGGTGTTGCCAAGCAGTACCGCATGCCTGACGAGTGCTGGGCACTCGAGTACGCCCGCGGCAACATTCCCTCCATGCTCCTCTTCGGTTTCGCGGACATGCTGAGCTCAACACTGGACTTCGTGACCGCCTTCAAGACGGTTCAGGAAAGCGCCGGCAACATGATCCCCAACATGCTGAAGGGCAAAATCTAGAGGCAACCCCGTGCCGCCTTGGCACTCGTTTCTTTGCTCTTTTTTCCTCCTTTGTTCATCTCTCTCCCAGGAGAAAAAAATTGAGAGAATCGAGCAGAGGACAGTCAAAAAAAAATTGAGGGTGAAAAGTGGTGTCTATAATACACGCGCACCGGCCCGTCTTCCACGAATTGTCTCACTTGTACTGAGACCACAGGCAAAAAAAGGAAAAAAAACTAAGACACCTAATCGGTCGATATGGACGAAAGAAAGGAAGGCTATCGCAAACCAGATGGTTTGCAGTCGGGGCCTTGCCCGTGCTGGCGCTCAGTACCTCGCGGCAAGCGAACAACCTGGAAAGCGTGTGTCAGGGTCAAGTTCATGCCTCTTTTTTTTTTTTTGCGCCCCCTCGTTTTCCATCTCTTTAGTTTCTACTCTTTACTTTTTTTTTGTGTGTGTCTGCGCGCGCACCGGAATCCCACATTCCCACGCCGCCACGCATACGGGTCAAACACTGGGCAAGAAAATCCGGTGTGGTGCTCGTCCTGTCACTGCGCAGAGACGACACCTTGTTGTCTTGTCTGAGTTTCTTTTCTTCTATTCATCAAAATGCACGGTGACGGGCATACAGGTGCCTCGGCTCATGTACTTTGTCGTGAATGCCATGGCATCCGGCAGCGTGCGTGCCAGGCGTAGGGTTTCACACATCACAGGTGAGCGCTGTCTCTCCAACTTGCGTCGACTCGTTCTCCCGAATGCGTTGTTTGCTGACTCAGCGGGCATCGTTGGCGCTAGTACGACCGACCCGGTGACGCCCTCGTCGGACCTCAAGCCTCTCTCAACGGAAAGACTGCACCACTTTTGCCGGACAACGTTCCACCCCCCCTCCTGCTCTCCATTTTCTTTCTTGACTCCCCCTTTTTCTTTGCCACCCCGCTGTGAACGACCACCATCACCGCCGTTTCTTTTGTTTCTGCGGGTGTCTGTCCATAGTCGTTGCCATCTCTATTGGCTTCACCGCGGCGCACCTTTTTTTGTTGTTCCCTGCACCTCTCTCAATTTTTTTTTTTTTTGCGTGCGTCGGCATGGCTGATTTCGGGAGCGATCGTCAGGCGGAGGCGCGTCTTGCCTATGGAAACCGTGAGCGGTCAGTTGAGATTCACGGGCACAAGATGGAAACGTTCAACGTGGACATTCGCAAGAACGGTGCGATGAAAAACCGAGCGAGTGTCCTCTCGTCGCTTCTCGGCCTTGGCACCTCAGCCATCGCGTTGGGAGCGGTGGCGGCCTCTCCACTCCGCCCACAGGCCTTGATGAGGCCCGACCACGCGTTAAAGATTCTCCTGTGGGCTGGCTGTGGCGGGGTGTGCTTGGCGTACAACATCACAATTGGGTGCGGGGCGGAAAGATTTATTTATGACCTAGAGCTGCGCCGCGAGCTGTGGGAGATTGAGAATCATCTCACCGGTGAGTTGCAGGAGATGATTTGCATCTACAAGGGGCTTGGACTCTCCGAGGATGAGGCACATGTTGTCACACGCATTTTTGCGAAGCAGAAACGGCTGTTTGCAAACTTGATGATGGTCGAGGAGCTCGGCTACTCCCGCCTGGAACCGCCAACCTGGAAAGAGGCTTTGGCAAACGCAGGCATTCCCGCGGTCGTGGGGTTTCTCGTTGGTGCGACGGCGCCTGTTCTGCCGCTCATGTGGGATGCCGCCAGGACCAGCAGCTCGTCAGATAGCAGCGCAGCAGAGAGTGCGAAAGGCCGTGCTTTGGGGTGTGCGGTGCTAGGTGTTGGCACGTGGCTGGTCAGCTTCACGCAATCGGAGGTTTTCTTTGGCTCCTACTCGAACACGAAACTCATTGTGAAGTATGGGGTGCTGAACACTCTCGGTATCGCCTCGATCTACTCCCTCAGCTACGCCATATCTCACTTCGCGTAGGGTTGGTCAGAAAAAAGAAACACACACACACAAGCCACAACTGGCCGACTTGGCTGCCTCTGTGCACACTGCACCATCGCCTCACAGAGCACTTTCCCTCTTTTCTTTTTGTTACGCTGTGATTCAGGTTGCCTTTGCTTTGCGCTCATGTTTATTTTTTTCTCGCTCCCTCCCCCTTGCCATGGGTGCCCTACCGCTACGCACCCCACGCATGAAGAGAACTCCTGTTGTCACCCACAACTTGAAGCGCTTCTGACGGCCCTTCATGTCCTCTTGCTTGGTTCAAACATCCGCCTCACTCGCTTGTGTGAATCTGTCTGCTTTCACGGAGAGAGCGATGTGCCGGTGCTCTCCTTCTCTCTGTCATTTACTGTTGTGATCTGTGTGCGTGTGTGTGGACGCTGTACACACTGACACGCACACATCTGCTTTACGCCAGAAGCCTCGACACACGCAAGGCGGATAGACTCCCTTCTCTTTTCTCCTTGCGTGCACATCACCGTCCTCCCCTACTCTTGGTTATCTCTTCTCTCTTCCATTCCTGATCTCTCTAACCTCTTGTCGCCGTCGGAACGTAGCTTGGCATACTTACGTCGCGGCAGCTCTGTGGCAGCGTGGCGCTTTATTTCGGTGGATCCCGCTCATTTGGTCGGTGGCCTCTTTTTCTCCTTTTGTTGTTTTTCAATTGTGCAGCGCGCCATTCCTTTCCTTTTTTTCCCCCTACATCTTGCTGTTCTCCACGCGCGCGGACTGGGTTGCGAGAATGCCTGCACTGAGAAATGTGTCGACCTTTATGCTCGTGGCGGCTGCGGTCTTGGTAGTTGTGGCGACGCCGTCTGCGGCGCGCGCCGTCGTGGCGACAATGGAGGCGCCGTGGACGGAGACAGCCCTCTTGCAGGAAGGTTGTGAATGGGCTGCACGCGTGTTCGGCAGCCGCTACTTCTTCCGTTGCCTCGAGGATGTGTGGGCGTATCAGCAACAAAACGGCACCACCACAGAGAACTGCCGTGCCATGTCGCAGCGTCAACAGTATGCGATTCTTGATGTGGTGCTCACTGGGTGGGTCACTGAGGGGTTTCTCACTGAAAGTCGCAAGGCGTTGTTCGCGATGGAGATGGCATCCCGCGTGTACTCCCCCGCCGTGGAAGCCCACTACGTTCTCGCAGAAGACGCCTCTTTGCTCTTCGCGGACTCGTCCTCGACGAATGCGGATCTCGCTAGCTGTTGCGGCGAAGCTTTCGCCGTTGTGCGCGGCGGTCCGCACGCGGCGCCTGTGGCCGTACAGCAGGTGAGTGCGCTCCACCGCGTGCTACAGACGGCGGTGAAGGATGCCACACACGCGAGTGACCGCAGCCATCGCACGCCCCCGTCGACGGCGCGCCTGCAGAGCCCACTGCATGAGCTGGACCACGTGTTGCCACCATCATACCAGGTGGGCACAGAGAACGTGGCGACAGAGGTGAGCCCAGTCCACGTTTTCCTCTACGGTCTTGTCGGCGATGCCCACACAAAGCAGTGGCTCACAGCGCTGCGCGATGCCCGTGCGTCCTCGCCTTCCGTCGCCGTCTCCTTTCGGCACCTGCCCGTGTCGCCGCGCCGTCTGTGCGCGGGCCGACGCACCGTGCCGATGGACGCGACGGAGACTATCTGGGAACTCCCGCTCCACGTTCAAGGCTACGCCGCGACTCTGGATCTGAAGAACATGGAGTATAAGGTCGTCGATGAAAAGGAAGCTGGCCAACGGTCAGCCAGTGCTGGGGCGGCGTCTACATCACCATCGAGTGAACTTGGCAGAGCCTCAACGGACACACTGGGTGAGGACATGGTGAGTGGTGTCGACCTGAAACGTCTGAGGCAGCGGTATCCAGAGCTCTCCACGCAGCTGGAGGCGTTTGCCGGCGACGCAGAGCAGGTGCTCGGCGCGGAGGAGGTGAAGATCAGCTTTGACCGCATGGAGCTGCAAAATTTAGGCGCGGCGACAGTGGCTTTCATCGCTGACCACGCGGCGTCTGAGCGGCTGGACGTGCTGGCAGACGTCGCCGCCCGTTTCCCCTTCTACGCGTCTCGACTCGCCAAGACGGCTTCCAACCCCGCCCGTCTGACCGTGGTGAGGAGGGAACTCGAACAACTCCGCACGCTCTTGCGGAGTGGGGTCACAGTCGCCGTGCTGGACGGTGAGCCACTGCACACAGCCGAACTGTCGCTGTTTCGCGTTCTGCAGCGTCTGCAGGAGACCGAGGCCCGCTGGGAAGGTCTCCGCTCTATTCTCCTGTTGAGGCACGGTGAGTTTGTGAAGGGTGGTTGGAGGGACGGTGCGATGGCGCACGTGTCGTCGGAGCGGTGGGCGTCTGTGCTGGCGAACCTGGTCGCTATTCGCTTCCAGGATGACGCACTCGGCGCCGCACTGAGCCAGGCGAGCAGTGTGTCCCCACGTCTCGCCGTGCGCAGCCAGTCGGTGCTGTGGTTCAACGACGTCGAGACAGACAGCCGCTTCGCCTCGTTACCGCTGTCACTGAAAGTGTTGTCCAACCCCGCGCGTCCGATTCTACCACGTCGCAACGTGCTCAACGGTGTGGTCGTGCTCGATCCGTCCAAGAAAGAGAGCCTCATCGCGGTGCTGCAGCTTCTGCAGGCTGTGCGGGAAGGCTTGCCGATGCGCGTCGGCGTCGTCGTGGTTGACCCGGCGAGCACGGGGCAGTTTGAGAGCCACTTTGACCTCGAAAAAGGCCGCGCAGAGGGCGGCTCCGCGAGCTCTCCGCTCATCGCGGCTGTCGCCGCCACCCTGTTTCACTTGTGCCGTCGCGAGGAGCCGCAGCTGGAGGTGTTGGGCATGTACCTGTCCTTGCTCGCCCAGTCACACGATGTGGCCACGTCAGAGGATGGCACGGCCGCGACCCCACTGGATGTGTCGGCGCTCTTCCTCAAGGAGACACAGCACGTCGAGCTCGACGACGTGCTGCGGGACGGTGCGTTCCTGGAGTACTTCTACGCCAGCCAGGAGACCATCCGGTCTATCGGACTGCTGACGGGTGGGCAGCGCTCACACGTCACTCTGCTCAACGGACGTGCCCTCTCTGACATGTACAAGACCCTCAACGCGGAGGTCGCGACACTGGCACAGCTGGTGCGCGACGGGCGTCTTGATGACGACAGTGCCGAGGATCTCTATGACGACGTGTTGACGGCGGCGTCGGCTTCGGCGCACTTCCAGCCCGCCCTGGAGGCAGCGCACCCGCTGCTCTCGCTACACCAGCCGAGCGAGATCGCTTTTCTGCAGGACTACCCGTTTGTCGTGGCCTCGTCGTACGACGGTGAAACGGCTCTCGTGAGCCAGGTGCTGCTCGTGCCGTGTGACAAGGCAAGCTTGGCAGACTGGGCCGTGGCCGCAAAGGCCGTGCACGCCTTGGCACACTGCGAGAGCGGTGACAATCAACCCGCGGGGTGCCACCGCACACGCCTCACCGTGGTCAGCACCTGCCCCACGCAGCCCAGCGCCGATCACCCAGTGTCTCTGCTGGAGGAGGTCCTTCGGGGTGTCCAGCAAGGTCGCGAGTCAGATAGGGCGGCCGTCGTGGACAGCTACATGAGGGCGGTATCCCACGCGGTCGAGGGCCTACCGCGAACATTGGCGCTGTCGGATGCCAATGTGATCGCCCGTGTCGCCGCTGTTCAATGGCCCGACAGTGTCAGAAGGGCAATGTCGGCGGCTGCACACGGCGATACCGGTGTTGGCGTCGAACAGCTTCGCACCGCCTTCATTGCGTCACTGCAGAACGCGATCGCCAGCCCATCCACAAAAGACCGTTTGCGGCTCCTGGTGAACGGCCGCCTGGTGGACCTCGACGAAACCTTTGTGGCAGACGACTTCATGGCCCTCTCCCAGCAAGCTCTGCCTCTCGCACAGTTTGCGCTCACGACGCTCGAGCAACTGTCTCTCGTTGACGTGGCGCCACCAGCCTCAAATGGGTTCTCCGCCGATGAACTGGACGGCGACCTGTATAGTGGTAAGGCTGCCGCGCTGGCGAGCTTCTTGGGCACCCTAGGTGTCAATGAGGGCATGATGATGGAGAGGCATCTACGCCAGCACCTGCACGACAGCCGCGTTCTTGTGGAGCACGTACCCAACCGTGCGACGCCAGCCGTGCATCACTTCACCGCTGTCGTCGATCCCACAGACCAGGCCTCGCAGGTGCTCATTGCTATTTGCCGCTATCTCGCCAAGTCGCCGCTGTCGGTGAACGTCACCATCTTCTTGAACCCACCGGTAGAGGTGAAACGAGCTGTCCGAGACGTGTTCACCTTTGTAGCAAACCCGACCCTGTCGTTCGACCACGACTCGGGAAGTGTCATGACGCCACGTGCGACATTCCGCGGAATGCCAACGGATCGGCTGCTGACGCTCGGGATCGTTGAACCTGAGTCGTGGCTGGTGATGCCCCACCGCGCACAGGATGACCTCGACAACATCATCCTCGCCAAACTACCTGCGGATCGTCCGGTTCTCTCAGCCGTCTACCGTATTCACTCGTTGCTGGTGGTGGGCACAGCGGCCTTCGGGGTCGGCGAAGCAGAGGTGGCCGCCGCCGGCCTGCCCCTCTCTCTCCATCCAGCCAGTGCGGTCATGACCAAGCCACCCACAAACACGCTGGTAATGGAAAAGTCGGGGTACTATCAGCTCCAAGCTACCGCGGGTGTGTGGTACATGGCTGTGCAAGCTGGTCTCATGGCGGAGACGTTCGGCATCGCGAGTGCGGTCAGGGAGAGCACTACCGGTGTTGGTGGTGGTGGGGAGGGACGCGCGGTAGCCAACAGCGCGGAGCTCCCAAGCACAGAAGGTAGCGCGCTGATTGTCGTGGACGGCTTTGCCGGTGACCTGACCGTCACCACCGTCACGATGCGCGGCGAGAGCGCCATTGCGGACACCAGCGCCGGCACGGGACCCGACAAAATCGCGAGCATCGCGGCATCCATGGCAAATCGGTTTGAGACTGTGTGGCCTCCGACGGTCACAGGCGATCAGCCGTCGAAGCCGGATGTGCCGACGCTCAACATTTTCTCTGTGGCATCAGGTCACCTTTACGAGCGCTTCCTGCGCATGATGATGTACAGCGTGTTTCGGTCATCGTCCGACGTCCACGGTGTGAACACAACGCGCATCAAGTTTTGGGTGATTGAAAACTACCTGTCGCCGCGGTTCAAGGCGTACATTCCGAAGCTCGCGGCGCACTACGGCTTCGAGGTGGGCTTTGTCACGTACCAGTGGCCGTGGTGGCTGCCGAAGCAGACAGAAAAGCAGAGGAAGATTTGGGCCTACAAAGTCCTCTTCCTGGACGTCATCTTCCCTCTTGAGGTGGACCGCGTGATCTTTGTGGATGCCGACCAAACAGCCCGTGCCGACCTGCACGAGCTGTACCGCATGGACATTGGTGGCGCACCTGTCGCAATGACACCATTCTGTGTGGAGAACATGAACACGGCGACGGCTGGGTTTCGTTTCTGGACGGAGGGATTCTGGCTGAAGCAGCTGGATGGTCGACCGTACCACATCAGTGCCATTTTTCTCGTTGACCTGCAGCGCTTCCGCGCGATACGCGCAGGTGACACATACAGACGAACCTACGCGTCGTTTGCTAGTGACCCGCACAGTCTCGCGAACCTCGACCAGGACTTACCAAACTATCTGCAGGACCGCGTGCCCATTTACTCGCTCCCTGAGGAGTGGCTGTGGTGCGAGACGTGGTGCAATGCCGCGAGCAAGGCTCGCGCCAAGACGATTGATCTGTGCAATAATCCACTCACGAAGATGCCCAAACTGGAGAATGCGAAGATGATCGTGCCGGGCTGGGAGGCCACCGACAATATGCTGGAATCACTCGCCGAAACCTTGCTCCCCGAAGACGCAACACCGTAGGGCACGTGCGATACCTGGCAGGCGGTACCTGCTCATCTGTCGTGCTGCGATACACAACACATTAGTAATCGTCCACACGCGAATCATTAATCTACCCCCCCCCCCCCCCCACACACACGTTGTCACAGCGAAGATGCAACCAGATCGAGAGAGAAAGCAGGCAGTGCCTTCTTTGGCCAGAACAATACATGCTGGTGTGCTGCGCGTCGTTCGCGTGCAGCCACTCGCTTATCCTCTGGATGTCGGGTCTGCAAACGGTTCTCTCTTCTTTTTTTTTCTCTGCGTGTCGTCGTCGTTCCCCCGTCACACGTCATCTACCCGGAGGTGTCGTTGACCGCGATCGTCGCATACGACGTAAAACGCACACATATTCTCCCCGTTCGCACTTCCCTCCCACAACCTCGCAATCCTCCCGTCAACTGCCTTACTTTCCCTGTTCCCCTGCTGCTACTTGCGGCTGGAAACGATCAGCCCTTTTTTTTTGTCTTCTGCTTCCCTAGGGGACACTGCCCGATCTTCAAGGTGGCTGCGGTGGTTGTAACTTACGGTATTGCGGTGCACGATTGTGTTCGTCTCCTCCGCCGTGGAACTACACATCTCTTGCTTTTTTTCTTTTTGTTGTTAAGTGGTCATTAAGGCAGCCATAATTAAAAGGGCGGGACACAGCTGTCGCTGCACACCACCGAGCCATGTCATTGGCCTACGAGTGGACCGCAGAGAAGAACGCTTCTATTGACTGGCACTCTCCCGAGGACGTACTTGCGAACGGCTTCACGTTTCTACAGATCCTGGCTGCCCACCCACGGCTGGCCGCGCACTTTCAGTCCGACGTGAAGAAGGACGAACGTGACCGCGTGAAGCGGCTGTTTCTCTCGCCCGATGAGCGCAAGGCGCAGGCAACCCTTCTCCATGCGTGGGCCACCAAGGGCTTGCTTACGCCGCGCGAAGAGCGGTGGTGCCGACACTGCGGTGCGCAGGGCCACACAAGGCGCGACTGTCCTGCGACCGCGCAGACGTCCGAGCCTCGCCCCGCTCCTTCCCCCACCTCGACTCACATCGACGGGGCCGCCGCCACGCCTCACACACGGAGGACGGTCCTCGACAAGTTTCTCGAACACCAGCAACACCTCGAGCGCCTCAAGCTGGTGGCAGAGAAGACGAAGCCGAAAACGACCAGTACGGCCGCCACGCACTATGCGCGCAAAGGGCAGCGTGCCCCTGGTGGTGGCGCAGCGGCGCGGAGTGGACCGCAGGGCCTCTCCTCAGATGCCGGAAACCGTCGGCAGCGGGACTTGCAGTTGTTCACCGATGAGCGGCGCCGTGGCGTGGTGGACCGAATGGATTCACAGATCGGCATTGGCTTTGTGCGCGTCATTGATCTCGGCGAGGTGAAGTTCTTCCTCGAGCGTGTGGACAGCGGCGTGAAGGAAATCACCGCGGGCGACACGGTCACCTTCAAGGTGGACACGTCGCGTGACTACCCCCTCGCCGTGGACGTCCGCCTGGAGAAGCCTGTCATCACCAAGGATGACACACTGCGCTTTGTTGAGCATTGTCACCTCGTCAGCGAGCCCATGCGCGTCTTGTCGATGCTGCTCAGCCACCGCTCAGAGTGGATGGACGTGGTGCGATGGCTGCAACTGCTTCACGCGAGCGACGGCACCACGTTTCGCCACGCCGTGCACACCATTGTGGAGCTCGTCACGTTCGTCGGCAACCGGGAGCCCATTCACCTGCCACTCCTCCAGCGCTTCCTTCAGCTGATGACAACGCCTCCACCCGCCACCGCAGCCAACTCGCTCGCGGTTGGTGAGCTGCAAGGAGCATCACCAGTGCCCTTCTACCCCGATCTGTTGGAGTGGGCACTGCGTCGACATGAGCCGTTCGAGGCCCTCCCTGAGGCATCCGCGCAGGTCATGGTGGAGCGGCTGATTGAGGTGTCGAACTATATCATTTTGCTTCGGCAGTTCACGGACGCTCCCGCTGAGACCCTGCACGCGACGCAGCAAACGTTGGAGTCCCTGTTGCGTGGGCCCGTGCCGGCGTCGTGCGCGCGAACAGTCGAGTCCGCGCTGCGCCGCCTCGAGCGTAGCAGCAGCCTCGCGCTGTCATCTATGCCGCTCATCCCGAGTGCACAGGAGCTGTCCGTGCCCCCACCGCTCGCGGACTCACCCTTCACCCCAGCGAATTTGCCAGTGAATGGGCGTACGCGGTACACGTCGACGGAGGCGATGATGTGGGACCAGCTGCGGCTTCTCCGCGCCGACACGTTCGAGGCCACCTGCCGCGTGCTGGTGGCGGGGTGCTTCACACTGCCGAACAACGCGTCAGTGTCGACAGAGACGCTCGCGGACGTGGAGCACGCACACATTTTTGACCGGGTACGCTACATGGGACGTGTACTTACGCGGGACCGCGACTACTCGCACCCGAACAGTTTCATCCTTCAGGTGCAGCCAAAAAGCCCCAAGGCAAACCTGCTGACTCAGCTGCGTCAGGGCACCGCCATTTGCCTCACCACGGGGCGTGACCGCCTCAAGCTGGAGGCCGACGAGGTGTTCTGGGCAGTCGTGTCCTCCTGTGACGCGAAGCTCCTCGCCGCCAACATGATCGTGGTCTCCCCTTGCCTGTGGGACCAGTCACTCGACGATCTTGCCGACAAACTGTTGCGCAACGAGCGCGAGGGGGCCTTGGAGTGCTCGGTGTTGCTGGAAACGCCCGTCTTCATTGCGGGCTACCTTGGTGTGGCGAGAGCGCTTCAGGCTTTTGTGGGGCCCATGGGCATGCCGCTTCCCATGACGGCTCAGCTGGTGAGTCGCGAGGCCGCACAGAAGGAAGGCCTGCCGACGCGCGACCCGAAGACGAGGACGCTGCTGCCTTTCATCCCACCCCACTGCGAGCACGCCTACCGCGAGCTCACCGAGGACGTCCGCAACCGCTTTGCGCTCGATGCTGGCCAGGACGCCGTGATGCGCGGCCTACCCACGACCGACGTCATGCTCGTGCAAGGCCCGCCCGGCACAGGCAAATCTTTCATTGGCTGTCGTGTCGTGGAGGTGTACATTCGTTACAAGCACCTCATCGACAGCGGAGACATTTTACAGAAGGTGAGCGTCGGGCGGCTCTCCTCCACCAAGCCAAAGGACTTGCTGCCGCACGTGGGCCCGGTGGTGATCATCACGTACAAGAACCACGCCCTGGACGAGTTTCTCGTCGACCTGCTCGACAGCGGCTTGTGGGAGCAGAGCCGGCCTCTGGTTGGCCAGCGACTTACCGGTCACATGCGCACCGCCATGACGATGGCCGGTCGCGGTGATGGGCAGGAGGATCCGTTCCCTGACGGGCGACGGCTCGTCCGTATCGGTGGGCGCTCTCGTGAGGATCGCCTGGACCCGCACAATCTCGGTGCGTTGCTGCGAGCACGCAGCGACAAGAGCGTGATCAACAGCCTCAATGAACGCATCTTCACGTACAGTCAGCGACTTGACCGACTGACGAAGGAGCTGCATTTTCTGGAGAATGGCCGCGTGCCGCGTGTGTTCTTCGAGCGTTGCCTTACCCCAGAGCAGCAGAACCACCTGCGCTACGAAGACAAGGACGAGTGGCTTTCTGGCGCGCGCTATGTCGGCACGTGGTCAGGCACGCTGCCCGACAAGTCCTACTACGTCACTCTGTTGCGCACAAACGTGGAGAAGGCGCTGGCGGAGGGTGCAACATCGCCGAGGAGTGCCGCGGCAGCCGCGGCGGCGCTGGCCGCAGAGGAAGAGAATCCCGAGGTGGACGAGGACGTCTCTCTCAGTGTGTTCCAGGAGATGAAGCGAGAGGACGAGCGCCGCGACATGAATGACACGCTGCACACGACCTACTTGTCTGCGGAGGCGTCGCACCTGGCGCAGCACCCGCCGGTGCGGCCAGCCAATGTGCCTGAGGATTTGCAGTCGCCGTGGAGCCTGGATCCGCCGACGCGCCACGAGTTTTACGCGTACCTGATCCGGACAGCGATCGCGGTGAAGGCGCGCGACTGCGCGACGATCCTGCGTGCCCTTGAGGATGTCATCCGGATTCGTAATCATGCCATGGACGAAGCGAAGCTGAGGCTGCTTCAAGGCGCTGATGTGGTCGGCCTAACGACGACCGGCTGCGCCATGAATCAGAACCTGCTGCGCTCTCTTCGCCCCAGCTTGTTGGTCGTCGAAGAAGCCGCGGAGGTGCTGGAGTCGCAGCTACTCGCGTGCATGACCGATTCCCTTCAGCAGGTTGTTCTTATTGGCGATCACTATCAACTGCAGCCGAAGGTCGACACGTTCATGTACGAGAAGGTGAACCACTTGAATCTTTCCATGTTTGAGAGACTCGCAAAGACGGTACCGCCCATCCGTCTCACCGAGCAGCGCCGCATGCACCCCGAGATCTCCGCCATCGTGAGGCCGTTCTACCACCCTCACCCCATCATCGATCACCCGTCGGTGCTGACGCGTCCGTTCGTGACCGCCTCTGGTCGGCGCGTGCTGGGCGGTGTCCCTGGCCTCGCCGAGCGTGCTTTTTTCTGGCGCCACAGCCACCCGGAGGAGACGGCGCCAGGCAGCCGAAGCAAGGTGAACACCGAGGAGGTGCTCATGGTACGGAAGCTAGTGCAGCACCTCATCCACGAGGGCGTCCTGCAGTCATCGATCACTGTCATCACACCCTATCTTGGCCAGACCCGCATGCTTCGCAGCGCCCTGCGACTCTCGTCGTTCGCCGATGTCCGGGTGAGCACCGTCGACCTCTACCAAGGTGACGAGAACGACGTCATTATTCTCTCACTGGTACGCACGGAGAAGCTGACTGAGTTTATTCGCATGCGCAACCGACTCATCGTCTCTTGCTCGCGTGCCCGGTTTGCCATGGTCATTGTGGGTAACGACAAACTCCTTCATCAGTGCACGCACTGGGACGACGTCCTCAACGCATTGGAGGCGAGGAACTGCGTGGGCTCGCGACTCCCCATCACGATGCGAGAAGCCCCGAATGAAACTGTCTTCATGGATTTACCGGAAGCCGTTGCTGCGTCTGCACTGGTGCGCACCAGCCGCTAGACGTGGAGGCGGTGCTTTACACGTCTGTGAGCGCTTTCGCTTTTTTTTTTTGTGTGTGTGTGCCAGCTCCTCTGGTCTGAATCGCACAGACATCGAGCGAGCAGGCGCGCACACCACAGCAACATCCTCAATGCGGTTTTAATGGTGCCAGAAGGAAGGTGTTCTCAGATTAACCTTGTCGGTGGTAATCCGCCTTGTCCATGCCTTCTCACTGCCTTTGTGCGCGAGTCAACACCCAAATACGCCGTGATTCCTCATGCTGGGCGGGGTAACAGCCGTTGTGCTGCCGCGGCAGTGCACCCGACTCTAGTGTCCAACACATATCACACATCCACATAAAGCGCACGCGCACGCACATCCCAGAAGCAGAAGCATCTTCCGGTATGGCTGGTCTGGTGGTCGACGTTGGCAGGCTCGTCGTCAATCTTGCCTGAGTGACTTGCCTCGCTCATTGATAGCTTTGCCTGCTTACTTTGCGCAGACGGCGAACGAACTGACCCGCCCCAACGACCACCGACAGCGTACGTCATCACCACCTTCCCCACTGCTTTCTCACTTTTCTCTCAGTGTCAGTGTAGTGCAGCCACATCACCAAAAAGGAAAGAAAAGAACAACAGCAAGCCTCTTCTCGTGTGTCTGCGCGAGTGTGCGTGTGGACGAGCCCAAGTGTGCCTCTGCTGTGTGCTGTTCTGTGGCACCCACGCACTTTATTTTTTTCTGTTCATTAGCGCCAACCAACACGCGTGCTGTGTCCGCTTGCCTTTCTCCTCTTGTTCCCTCTTCTCACCCCCTTCACCGCACTCTCTCATACGCGCACGCGTCGTCTATGTCTGTGTGTGCACGTGCTGCGAAAAACTGAGAAACGATGTCGACGCCCTTTTTTCGCAGGATGTGGCTGTGGCTCACGTGGGTGTACCAGTTCATTCTGTTTCTCGTACGAGGAACGGGGGTTTCCCTTGGGGACTTCTACGTCATGTACGCACGCGTTGGGAGGGTGTGGCGCCGCAGGCAGTACCCACCACCGTCGATGGAGAGACGAGATCTCGTGGTGCAGCTCGCACCGCTGTCCCCCAGCGGCTCAAAGCTTGATGCGACGACGTTGCTTCTTAGCTTTAACGAATCCTTCATCGACCGGCGCTTCTGGAAGTCGCTCAATATGAACACGGCGATGCCTGTGGCCCTCGTCACCGGTGTGTCGTACGGCGGTATCGGCTTCTACACGGCACTGAACCTCATCTTGTGTGGGGTGAATGTATGCGGCGTGGTACGTAGCGCGACACAAGCGCAAAAGGCGGAGCGCATGATGCACGCGGCGGTGGAGCGGCAGTGCCAGCTGCACAAGGAGCTCGTGGGCAAGGTCGGTCGACTCGCCCTACACCTGTGCGATCTGCGGGACCAAGAGGAGGTTCTCCACTTTGCGGACGTTGTGTCCCAGGACACGAACTTGCGCTTTATTGTCTGCAACGCGGGGCCGATGGCGACCCCGCTTGCCCTGACGCCGCAAGGGCTGGAGGAGCAATTCGCCGTGCACGCCGCTGCCCACAGTCTGCTCGTTCTTCGCTTGCTTCAGGTTCGTCTCCTTGGTCAGCGCGATCGTCGCTACGGCAGCAGCCGCGCCAGCCCTAACTGGCGCATCGTCTTCCTCTGCTCAGGTGCCGCGGCGACCGCGCACCCCACGGCCTCCACCAGCTACCGCACGTGGTCTAGCGTGGAAGAGCTTGGACAGCATGTGAATCGATTTGACAGTTACGGCAACGCAAAGATGTGCGAGCTGTTATTTGCCTTTGCGCTGGCCCGCTACATTCGTCGTGAGCGCCTGCTGGCCCCGTATGTGTCCGTTCTCACGCTGCACCCTGGCCCGATTCGAAGTCGTGTTCTGCCCAACAGCGGGCTGCCTCTGTGTGCCTTGCTCGATGGTGAGTTGGCCGCACTGTTTCGCATGACACCAGTCATTGCCGCTCTCTACGTCACCGACCTCGTTCTCGGGCGGCGCCATGAGCACAGCAGCGGCCACTTCTTTCGCATGGGTGAGGACCAAACGGCCTTCTACGTCAAACAAGCGCGCGATCCGCGGCAGCGCCAGGGATTTTGGAAAAACTCCGCCGCGTACGCTGGCATCCCTGGCCCGGCGGTTTCCTTGTCGACAGGTGCCCAGGACCGCATGTGGGACTTGACGATCGGCTACTTTGCCGACCGAGGGTGCATTGTGCGTGATGACTTTACGCTCCCGTAGAGCACACGTTAGGCACACATGCACACACAGGGAAAGACACATCGATTATTCTCTGTACTATCGCTGCCAACACAATTCATCATCACCGAATAGGTTCCGATTCTTTTCGCGCCGCCGTCCGCGTTTGTGCGCTCTCCGCTCACGTGTGTGTTGCTTGATATGATTTCTGCTGCCGTGCCTCTTCGCGGCAGCACCGCCCCATAGGCTCTCACTCACTCGCGCAGTAGACAGCCGGTAAAGAAGACGCTGTCTTGACGTCGCCCTCGCTCTCACTCCGCTACCCTTCTTACCTCTACTCGCCACGTTCGCGCACCTTTTTTTTTTTTCGTTTCTTGTTGTTGACATTTCAAGCCGCCCTGTTCAAAGGCCGTTGGCTTCGTTGCGGCACCGATCGGCCCGCGATGGATTCTATGGAGTCGCTGGCGGATACGTCGCACGGCGATGCACCGTCTGACAGGAGGTCCCCCGACGACAGGCATTCTGCAGCGCCTGCGCAGGCACCGAGCGCACCGGAGAGCGTTCCTCACGTGGGCACGAGCCAGACACGGCAGTCCTTTGTGCTCCCAAAGCTAACGGTCACGGCGTTGCGCGCGCCGAAGCAGAGAAAGCTTCCGCCTGCCATCGTCAGCACCGCAGAGGTGCCGGGCAAGAGCCGGGATATTGTCGCACCCTTCCGCGGCACCTCACGAACACCATCATCATCGCATCACACACGCCGCCAACGAGCGGTGGTCTTCGCCGATGTCGCTGCCGCTGTCCACGACGGCGACGGCAACAACGCCACGCACATCCCTTCGCAGGCGGTGCCTCTCACGGTGGGGCCGGTCGAAACCTCGTCGCTACCACCCGCTCTCGAAACACCCAGCGTGGTGGTTGAGGTATTGAAGACGGCGCCACACACGTCGCAGGAAGTGTCCGAAGTTGAGGACGTGCTAGCCGTCTTGCACTGGCTCGCCCAACAACGGGAGGAGGGGGGCTATGAGCGTGGCCTCGAACGGCTCCGTCTTCTCTCTGAGCACACCATGTCTTTGCCCATCCCGGTGACACCGTCAGGGCCTTTTCCGCCCGCTATGACGTCCGTGAATCACTCGGGCGCGAACCGGAGTGCTGTGCGGGCGAAGGCGAGGCAGTCGGAATCACCGCCGCAGGCGACTGGGGCGGAGAGGCTTGGCGGCGCGTGCGTTGTCCTTCACGAAGTGATTGTCATTCGTCTACCGCGCACGGTGCAGGAACTCCCGGATAGCGAAAAGGACCAAAGGCGTGCCGCGGCCTGCAGCGGCTCGGCAGTGCGCTATGATCACCTCACCGCGTGTACAACCGGCGAATCGACTGGATGCGGCCTGCATGCAGTTGTTCTCGTTGAGCGTGGCTTGGGCATCATCGCTGCGCACATTGTTGAGCTACCACTGGAAGCGATTTCCGCTTCTAAAAACTCATGTCAGCGTGCGCAGGAAAAACTCGTCGAGCTGATACGCGTCAAGTGCCCAGAGGCGTTCCCGGTGCGAAATGTGGGCGACGGTGACGTGAGCCCTGCAGCCACACTTCGGACACTGAGTCGACCCTGCGACTCAGCACGTCCCCCACTTGGGGACACGGAAAGCGTGCAGCCGTTTGCCGCGCTGAGTCCTGCGTTTCCTGATGGCCAGCGTGTCCTGACCTACCAGGAACTGCGCGATCGTCTCGCCGCGTCAGCGGTGTGCGCAACGGTGCACTCGCCCGGTGCCACCACTGCCCCTGCAGTCACCGTCAGGTCTGGTGGCCGCCACAGTAGTCGAGGTGCAAAAGGCCTGAACCCATTGCGGCCTCCACCCAGCACAAGGACGAGTACAAGGGCGACTGGGCAAGCGCTTGACGCGGTGGAGGGTGCCCGTCGTGCCTCACAACAGCACCAGCGTGCGAATGGGACCAACGCAAGCCGCCTTGCCGGGTTTGACCCTGCAAACCCGTCAAGGACATCACCTTTTACGCGTCATGCCGCCATGCCACTCACGTATGACACTTCCGGCGAGCTTGTTCTGCGCCCCTACTGAGGTCAGTCTGTCAGCCCCGCCCACACGGCGACGGTGCTGTCCGTTGTCACAATGTACTTTCTCTTTCCCTCTCTCTACCTACCCCATGCACACTCGCTGATCAAAAAGAGCAACGGCTCCTTCACAACGCGGTTCGCTCTAGAGTGGGTGCGAGAGATGTTTTCACGTGCAGATGTGATGCCCATCACGATGTCGCGCAGAACGCGTTTGAGCCGATATTGCACAGTTCTCGCGCGTCACCTCTCACACTCTACCTCCTTCCCAACACACTTGCCACTTGCTCGATGCTCTCCCCTTCTTTTGGATTGTCTCTACGGCCGTTCAGTCGCGCGCTGGAAACAGATTCAGTGCGTCGTTGCTCACTGTGCGTGCGTGTGTGTGTAGGTTGTTGCTGACGTTCTACCGCGCCTTATTGGCTGTGCACAACCACACCCAAGCACTGCATTGATTGACCCGTTGCGTGCTCGCTACACTCCCCCTTTACTTGGGCTTCCTTTGTTGCTCTATACTATCTTTTTTCCTTGCCTGTGTACCTCTTCCGTTCGGCTGTCTTCGCCGCCACCTTGGGATGCGAAAGCCAAATGGCACCCACACGCGCAGCGTCATAGATCGGCGCCTTCCTTTCGCCCCAGCTTTCCGCGTGGCCTCGCGCTTCGATGATGGTGCTGCTGTCGGTCGTCGGCTTCATTGGTCCCACCTGTTCGCGGCCAACGCATTCGCGGTGGTGATGGTCCTGCTATGGTTGCTCGTGGTCCAACCTCACTACTTGACTCACCGCATCAACAGGGACGTGGATCATTTCACATTTGACGGTGTCCGCAACCTCACCGAGATTGCCCTCGGCTCACCGCACTCAGCGGCGTGGGTTGCCCACCCACATTTAGTCGCAATTGGCGTCATGATGGGCCTCGATGCGCACTCATCCATGATGCGCGAGGTGCAGCGCCAAACCTGGGTCACCTACCCGCAGGTCGCGCGGCTGGCAACGGCGTTCAATGGCCTTGTGATGCCCCTCTATGTGATGGGGCTGAAGCAGAAATGGCCGCCGTACATCGACGTTGACATGCAACAACTTGCACGCGACGACGGGGACATTGTCTTTATGCGTCTCGTCGAGCAGGTCAGTACCACGGGCAAGCGAGTCGGTGAGGAACGGACCAGTGCGACCGACTACGGCTCACCGTCGATGGTAACAAACGCCCGCAAGGTGTCGTTGTGGTTCCGCTACGCCTACCAGCACTTCCCGCTCACACCCTTCTTGGCGAAGGCAGACTTGGATACGTACATCAACATCCCCGCCTACTTGGCGATTGTGCAACAGCTGCCACGTATTTCAACCAAATTCGGCCGCACACGACCGATCGGCCGGTGCCTTCTCGATAACGGCGAGTGCTTCTCGTACGTCCTGGGCCCCCTGTACACAAACACCCGCGACATCGCCCGCGAGGTCTTTACAGAGCCGACACTGATGCAAACTTTTTCGGAGCCGTACACACGCTGCAAGCTCAGCTTCTACCGTGCCAAGTCATTTCTTAATGAAGACGTCGTCCACTCGCGCACGCTTCACCGCCTCTACGCCGACGGCGCCGCCCCACGCGCGTTCCCTTCACAGGAACTCGCAGACGCTCAGAGAGGAGCGGCCGCGCTTCCGCCTGTGGCTGGGATGGGTAAGCTGTACATGGATTATATCCTCAACCCCGGTACTACCCTACCGCTGAGCGGCGAGGTCGACGGTCTGGAGGGCATGCGGTACCACTACACACTGCCAGAGCAACCGAAGCGGACCAACATTGTGTACGTTCTTGACAACTGTCGGTTCCCCGACTACGAGAACGCCACGACCCACGGCCTGTACCACGTCATTCTTCATCACACATACTCAGCGGCTATCGCTCACGAAGAGCATGAGAGACACAAGGACGGCAATACGTTCGGAAAAATGAAGCATCCCGCGTCTCTGAACTTCACCTCTCACCGGTCGTTCTTTTATCAAGTAGAGCTCTCTTCACTTGAATGCTAAGAGCCGTACGCGTACACGCGTAGACACTAGAGTTACTCGAGAGAAAAAGAATGACCTCTCTCTCTCCCTCTCAAGAAGCGAAGTCACCGTTGACTGCCCAGTCTATTTCTCTTTCTCTGTGACTCGAAAAACGTCTCAGCCTGGTTCCACCTACCCTCACACGTTTTCGGCGTGTCAACTGTGCAGCGGAGACAAAGAAAAAAAAGAAAGAAAGAAAAGAAGTCGGAACAGGCCGCGATGTGTGGGCTGTATGGGTGTGCCAACGCCGCTGAACTCTCGTCCCCCGCCCCCCCTCCCTCCTTTCCAAAGGAAAACGGCACTCACAACTATTATCTGTTCTGTGGCTCATCTCCGCTCGCTCACTTGACGCACTCCCTTACTTCCTATCTCTCCCTGTCTTCACAAAACACTTGCCGACTTCTCTTCAATCGCGTTCTCCCACCCCTCTGGTTTTCTGGTGGTAGCTCAGCATTGTACACAAACTTGCACACGTGCACGACCCTCAGTACGAAACCACTCACCCGCTCAGTGCCTGTTTGTCTCTTCTTTGTCTGACTGAAGACTGGTGACTCAGCTCAGCGGTGTGAGTTTCTCTTTCTCTGTCTTGACCGCTCTCTCTCTCTCTGTTACTCTGCGTTCTCGAGCAAACTCGGAAGAATCCCTGTACGCACAGCAATGGCCTCAGTGGACGTTTTGCAGTTGCTGCACGTGGCGTACAGCGGTACGAAGGAGCAACGAACCGCCGCGACGGCTCAACTGGAGGCCGCGCTCAAGTCGGCTGAGGGTCCACAGCACCTACTTGCACTCTTCCATGCTGGCCTCAACAACTCGCTGCCTCCGGAACAGAGCCTCTCTGCCCTCATTTATGCGAAAAACTGCCTTGTGCACACGCTCAGCGAGGAGGAGCTCGCCGCGGCACCAGGCCTTGTGGAGGAGATCGAGCGCGTCATTCTGAGTGGTGTATTTGCCGTACCTCAGTCCCATCGACGGGTAGCGCGGCAGTGCATCGCCACGTTGGTGAGCATGTACAACTGGAATTTCCTCGACCAGCTGCTCCCCGCTGTGGTCGCCAGTGATCCGTCGCAAGTTCCCGCTGAACTCTCACTCGCGCGGATGGAGATTCTGTACACGTTCACGAAGCGCTTCAAGACCCCAGGCCTCGAGCCGATGCCGATGAAACTGGCCGCGGCAAGCGAGCTGGTCGGTGCGCTGTCTTCCTACTTTGCCTACGAGGACTTCCGTGTGTCGCACTACACGTTCAAGGTCATGGAATGCGTGCTGGAGACGGCACTCCAGCTGAGCTCGTCCAAGGACATTCCGGGCGATGCCTTCGACAGTTGGCTGGACATCATGGCGGCGTTCGCGCAACGTTACGCCGACCCCGCCCGTCAGGTGGGTGGGAAAGCGTACGAAGAGTTTGTCTTGTGCATGAAGCGCATCGCCATCATCACGTACTCGATTCTGAACGATGCCACTCGACGCAAGAAGCCGGCACCGTTGGCGGCTCACTTCCTCGCCAAGTACGGCGTCGGCTTCCTCGCGGTCTGGCGTCAATGGCTGGAGAGCTGCCTCGCCTCGACCGATCGCGCGGTGCACCGGAAGAGTGAGATGTTCGCCATTCGCTACGTGAAGTTGGCCACCCTGGATGAGACCATGTTCACTCAGTACCTCCGACCGCACGCGGTGGAAGTGGTAGAGAAGCTGTTCTTTCCCTACCTCTGCTACAACGAGGACGACGAAGAGGTGTTTGCCGACGATGAAAACCTGGGTGAGTACGTGCAGTACATGGTGGAGGAGGGTGTGGGCATGGGCGAGCTGTCGCCACGGCAGGCGGCGGCAAATGCGATTCTCGCCCTCATCGGCGGCAAGAAGAGCTTCCACACGCCACAAACGCTTTTGCAGGAGCTGTTGACCGTGCTGACGAACGGACTGGGACTCCCCACCGACACGGAAAACTTCCCTCGACTTTTCGGCTTCATGCACTTGCTGTCCATCCTGCGCAAGTATCTCCGCGGGGTGCCGGAGATCTGGGACAGCCAGATGGCCCTCGTTCTGATGCGCTACGTGGCACCTCGCATGGCACCGAGCAACCCATTCCCGCCTCTGCGTTGCAAGGCCCTGGTTGTGTGCCAGCGGTACTCCAAGGTTCCGATGCCGAGCTCCGCGGACATGCAGGCCTTCGTGGAGATGATTTGTGGCGTTTTGTACGATAAGGACCCACGCATGCGTCTCGGCGCCATTGATGCCATGTGCACCCTTCTGGAGCTGAAGCAGGCGCGTGGCTTTATGCGCTCTTACCTGGTGCCACTCGTGGAGGAGTGCCTGAGCTTCCTCAACAAGGTGCAGACGACGTTCATTCCCACCGCGATTCTGCACTTGACCACCTACTTCGCACCGGAGCTGACGCCGGTCATGGGCAAGCTGGGCCACACTCTGTGCCAGCATTTTCTGGCGACCACGTTCGACCTCGAATCCATGGAGGACGGCACGGCGGAGCTCGATGACATGGCCCTCGCGCGTCTCGAGAACGCCGCCTTCAGTGGTGATGCCCTCCTGGATGCCATTTACACCATTGTCACAGCCTGTGGTGAGAACAACCAGGCACTGGACGCGATCCGGCCGGATGTGATGCGGCTTGTGCGCCGTGTACTCGAGCAGCCGGACTCGTTCGACTTCATCGAGAAGACTCTCGGCATCCTTCTGCACGTCGTGGCCTTCAGCAAGCCCATTCCGCAAGACTGCTGGGATGTGTTGCCGCTACTGTTTCAGAGCGTGGATTCCGGCATTGGCGTGGATTTCTTCAGCATGATTGAGGAGGTGCTGGACAACTTCGTCTCTGGGGCGCCTGAGGCGTTCATGGGCAACGAGGAGCTCATGACGGCCCTGTTCAACCTGTGCGAGAAGATGCTCATCGGAAATGTGGTCTGCGCCCCCGAGTGCCGTGCGGCACCGGCGCAGCTCATCGAGGCCATGCTGCACGTGGCGAAGCACGCCGCACAACCGGGAATGTTCGACCGGTACCTCTCTCGCTTCGTCACCTTGCTCCTTCAGGCGCTCATTCACCACGACATCGTCACAGCACCTGCCTCGGTGCGTGTGTGGGTCACTGCAGCGTTGATGGACTGTTTCTACTACAACGCGGACGCTACACTCACCGTCATTGTGCAGTGCGGTGCGTTTCCGTCGTTCTTTCAAGGCTTCTTCTACCTCTACCGCAGCGCCCTACAGAAACCAGAAGAGGCCGCGCCAGCCGTGCCGAAACCAAAGAAGAAGAAGTCCAAGGCGTCGCAGAAGGCCGACGACCCCGAGGCGGCGGTGTCGAGCCTTTCCATCCTTACGCGTAAGGTGATCACGCTGGGCTTGTCATCTCTGCTCACCTGCACCACACGCGCGGCAGCTGACACGAACAGCCCACTTCACGCGACCAGCCTCACACTTCTCGCTGAGTTCATCGAGCCCATCCTCTCCTTTGTGCAGTACTGCATCTTCGTGAACGAGGGCCTCTACGAGACTCGCTGCCAGTTGTCTGAGAAGAGCATCGCCGACATCCGTGCCGGGGTTGAAGAAGCGGTGGAGGACGTGGACCCGAACGACGATGTGGTGCTCGGCGTCGATGGCGGTGATGACACGGTGCTGGACGGAGACGACGTGGAAGACTGGGATGAGGACGACTACACACGTGGAGGCGACAGTCTCTTCGGTGGCGCGCCCGATGAAGGCGATGACTACCAGAGCCCGATCGACGATGTGAACGAGGTAGGACAGTTCCTGGAGTGGGCGACCGCTCTTTCCCAGCAGCCAGCCGAGCTGCAACAGCGCGCAGGTCGGGTTCTGCGAAGCTTTGACGATTACACACGTGCCGCGACCGTCGCTCAGCGTTACCGCGCCCTGTGCATCGAACTCGAAGCAGCTATGCAGACCGATTTTGCCAACCGCAGCGCGCAACCCACGGCTTAGAAACCGGCAACCGTCTCTCTCTCCGCTTCTCTTTTTGTTTTCCTCCCCCTGTTGTTCTCCGTTGTCTGCCTGTGTCACTATCTCGATAACTCGATTAATAACTGCGTGTGCGCGTGTAGTAAACGACTCGACCCAACACAGACATACGCCTGCCGGGGGTGGCCTCTCACCGTCTGGGCTGTGAACGGCAAAGTGACGCAGCAGGTGGATGAGCAAACCTGCCGTCTCCCTGGGTGACGATTCTCGTACCCGTCTCTCTCTCTCTCTCTGCGAGTGACGCTTCACCCTCTAGGTCAAGCGACCGTTTGTAGGTGAATGATGCTCTCCCGAAGGATTCAGCCATTCGTTAACCTCATCACTGGTCCCATCGCAGTGAGCGGTGCGCGACATTCCGTTCTTCGCATTTCGTCTCTTTCTCTCCCTCTTCTGGTGCGTCTCACTGCGTGCGCCGTGTGACCGATAGCCGCAGTACCGGCAGCGTATTTCATCGTTCGCTGTTCGCTTTGACTGTTGTGCAACCACCTCGGTGGTCCACGCACCACTTCGGGAAGTGATCATCCCTTCCACAGAATAAAAAAAAACAAAAAAAAGCAATTTTGTTTTTCTCGTTTTCTTTTCTTTTTGCCCACTGTCGTCCTCGAATAGCACAGACGCACCACTGCGACTCGTGTGCACCACGCCTTTTGTGAGAGGTATAACTGAGCTGATTTTCTTTTTCCCTTTTCCGCCCAACACCTTTTCTTCCCTTGCGGGCCGACATTATTTTTGATCACACGAGTGATTTTCCTTTCTTTCCCTTTCTTTCCCTTTCTTTCCCAGTTTTGCTTTAGCGTTCTCTCTGTTTTTGTTTTTCGCTTATCAAAGGCTTGCAGTCCCTCGCAGCTGTTCTTGCTTTTCGCTGCTGCTCTCTGTGCCTGAATTAAGCTCTTCTTATTTGCGCCACTTTTTTTTTTTTAATTCGTGTGCATGAGTGCCGCCACGTACGCTGGGCATGCCCCTAGCCAAGCAGTGCAGAGGCCATCGCCGATTGGGCAAGACGTCAGTTTGCCGCCTGTCGACGCCAAGCCATGCGTGCCGCTCGCGGCGGTGCGTTTTTCTGACATTGGCAACGACGCCGGTACTGGCACGATGATCAAGGCGAGATCCACGCCTTCGTCGGCACCGCCACCCGCACCAGACTTGGAGGTCAACGGATCGGAGAGCCTCTTCACCCTGGATTCGGAAGAGGACGACGAGGACGCGTCGCACGAGCTCTTCCCTTTGCTCAAGCGGCAGTCGCTCACGGAGCCGCCACGGGGCCGCCCAGCCGCCGTGACCGGGCCGCAGTCCTCGCACCCGCCCGCGACCTCTTCTCGCGAGCTGACACGTGCGCTGCTCAGCACCCGGTTCCACTCACGCCACCTCAGCGCGCCGCAATGGGAGAGTGGCCTTAGTGACCGCGACGGCCCGATCGAGCAGAGCTCCTCCGGCAGTCACACGCCCTCCGGTGTGCTCGGCAGCTCTCCGTTTTTGCACACAGTGGACAGCGTCGATGTGGACTTCCCCTTACCCAGTGTGTCCCACCAGGCGAGCGCTGACTTTGCCGACTACATTCAGCAACACCTGGCTGAGCAGCGCGGCCGGCAGTCAACGGCGATTTTTTTTCGGCATGCCAAGCAGTCTTCCAGCGCAGGGAGCGGGTCGACGCGCACCAGCACGTCTGTGCAGTGGGCGGCCTTTGAGTACCGTGAAGAAGACCCGCCCTCGCCAGACAACCCCTTCACGCGCTGGTCCACCCAGGTGACTGCCCCGTGCAGCTCCGCACTGTCTAGAGTGAGCAGTCTGTCGCGGCACAACCTCTCCAGCGACGCGGAGGGCTCCTCGGAGTGCTGTTTCCCGACCAGCGACCACCCTCTCGCGCGGGCCGGTTTGGCTGACGTGCACTGCGCCACACTGCCGACCCCGCGACGTCCAAACCCGGCTCGCGCTGGCAGCAGTATCGTCGTCCCCAGCTTCCCTCACAGCTACGACGTCGGTGTCTCTCCACGTGCGTCGTGCGACCTCTTTGCCGCTGTCCCGCCTTCCCAGGCTGTGGATGCGAGCTCATCACCTCCACTGATGCCAGATGTGCTGTCTGTGTCACCGGTGAGTAACAGACCCGACTCACAACGGCTTGTCGGCCCTCGCTCCCCACCTACACTTTCTACACTCGACGATTGGCACTGCTCACCGCCCATCACGGCGCACGAGATCGCTGTCGCGACACCCAGTCGTGGCGCCAACAAGCAGTGGCCCTCCAAGGACGCGTTCGTGAGTGATGGCTCTCTACCCAGCACGTCATCGGTGGTGTCACCGAACGGACTGACGGCACTCGAGATGCACTTCGCACACCCCGTGTCGCCGAGCGGTCGCCGAAGTACGACACGCTACTCTCGCACCTTCTCCCAAGTCCATCAAGCGCCACACGAGGCCGTCTGCAACGAGTCGCTCAGCGTGGCACCCACGCCGTCGAACCACCACAGCAGCAAATTGTTCCTCTCCGCGCCGACCGCACCACTCACATACCCATCCACGGTGTCCCGCAGACCCATTCTCTCGGCGAAGCTTGCCCACAAGAGCCAGCTTGCGCGCCGCGCACTGGAGGACAACGCCCTGTTTTTCGAGCAGCGAAGGAACAGGTGCGTGAGCCGCGGAGCGGGAGAGAATCGTGTGCCACCCGTAACCGAGTGACTGCCCACCGCCTCCGTGTGCGCACCCGCATCTACACGTCGACACGCGACCGCCCCGTGGTGAACTACGGTAGCCTTTATCGTCGGCCTCACTCGACGCACGTGGCGTGCGTGCCTTTCTTTTTTCTCCTGATCATTGATCTCCCTCTGTACCGGGGGCGTTTCTGTCAGGACGCGGTTTTCCGTCCTCTGCGGTCACCAACCAGTCGTTGGCGGTGCGCAAGAGGCGTCCTCCACCGCCGCTTGCCGACGCTGCGCGTTCCTAATCTGTGTCACCAAGAAACCGGTAAAATTCCTGGCGTACGCAGACGGTACAACGCCTCGCAGAGGGGGAAAGGGAGAGCGGACAGACAACGTGAAGTGCAAACAGCTTTTTGGCGCCACCCCCGCTCCCGTGCCGTCGCGACGAGAATCACGCAGTCGCGCAACGCAGCGTCTGTTGATCTTATTTGGAGTGTGTCCCCCTCCTTTCATTGTTTACCTCTCGTATTTCCAGGCGAGCCTGTGTGTTCTACACCGGCTGGTGGGCCTGTCAAGTACCGACGCCCAATTGCACGAAAGTGCATCACAGTGGACGACCGTCTCTCTCGCCGCAGTGCCGTGACGTTTTCCGTCAGCTGGCTGTTTGTTTTTGGTGTCTGTTCTTATCGGTGTCACTTGCGCGCCGCGCACCCGAGAACGGCAAAAAAAGAAAACGTCAAAGAGAAGCTCACTCCCTTTTTCTGTTTCGTTTCCCTCCTTGCTTGTTTTTTTTCTTTCTGTTTCTTCGCTGTACGGACAGCACCAATCGTCAGCTGTGCACCAGACTGCACCCTTTGCTACCTTTTGTTTCTCTCCTCTCACATTCCCTAATTTTTCCCTGATATATACAAGGCATGCAAAGGCACGCACACACGAGTGTCTCCGGGTCTGGTGTTTCGACGACATGCCTTTTTTTGTTTTTTTGTGTTTTTCCTTTTGTTTTTGTTTATTCGTGGACCGAGCGCCGCCGTGCGGCGCAAATGGTGGTTACTTTACGTGACTGGTCCTCCTGTGCGCTTTTTTCCTTTTTTTTTCCTTTTATCGTTGGTCTCCTTTCCAACGCAGTTAACAAACGCGTACACGGCAGAGAGAGAGAGAGAACTCTGTGCGTATGCGTATGTGTGCGTGTGTGATCCCTCTTGTCACCGGCGAGCACGCACGTATGCGAGCTCTACCTTTTTTTTTTCACACTCAGTGCTTTCTCACCACGCCTCAATCAAAAAATATACCAAAAACCACAATTTGCTGTTGACAACATCAATCGGTTGCGCATTGTAGTTGCCCATCAGGACCTTTTGTTTTCGTTTCCTTCTTTCTTCACTTTTTTCTTTAATTCGCATTGTCTGTGCCTTTGCGACGCTTTTTTTTTTTTGTGCGTGAACACTCCGTTTTTCTTTTTCGCATCACGCCTCCACGCGCATAGTGGAGTCCAGCCTTTTACAAGCGTCATTTAGGTCAGTCAACTAGGAACATTATTAAGTGTGCGTTCTTTTCTTTCGTTGCGTCGTTATCTCTTTCCCACTCTCTCACTGTCAGCCACGCCTCAACCTGAGGTACTAAAGGTCTGTCAGGGAACTGTTCGATCAATAAACCAGGCACCTACGGTGCGTGTAGCACGTTGAAGAAGCGAGCTGCGCATGCTGCTGAGGTTGTTTGGCCCCAGCTTTATCTACCTTCCTCTCAGTCATTCCTCGCAAGGTGCGTGTATGTGTGCGTGTCATGTGCCGAGCGTCTAGTATCTTGTGTGCGTTAAAACACCGCAAAGCCGGTCAGCGTCCTTCGGCGTAGCCGCTCGTGACCTCGCGGGTGCCAGACACGTGCAGAGGCCAACCCTTTCCGTACACTGGCCACAGAAGTGGAGCGAGAGAGAGAGCTGTGTGCTTGCCACAGTGGCCCTCATCTCTTCTTGTTCCTTTGTCACGGGGATGCTACCACACACCTGTCGTGGTGGCGTGCGTACAATGCACGTGACCTCGCCCCTCCCAGCGGAATCCACGTAGCCTTGCCACCTTTTACGCGTGCTTGCTCATCTGGTGAGTCCCGTCAACCGCAGCCGCTTTTTCTCTCTCCCCTGCGCGTTCTTCCTACTCTACCCTCTCTCCCTCGCAACCTTTTTTTTTTTAATCACCGTTGTTCGTTTTTCACGACACGTGGCCTCAGTGGTGACTACTGTTGAGCTGCCCATTCTTCGCGATACTCGGCGGGACCGTCCCACCAACCTCCAACCCACTCCTCCGCGACGATGATGAATGGCGACGGTGGCCACGCTGACGCACCCGGTGACGGGGGCGATGCCATGCCGCCCGTCGCCGCAGTGGACGAAGAAGCCATCGCCACCGAGTCTCCACCGACCATCCCACAGGCCACCTCACTGAGCAATGAACCGGATGTTGCCAGTGAAAGTGAGCCAGTGGCGGAGTCCGCAGAGATCGAAGAGGAAGAGGAAGACCCTAACGCTGTGGACGAGAGCACGGCGTTGCTCATGCGTGTCGCTGAGCTGGAAGCTCAGTCCCTGGCGCGGCGCGATCATCGGCGGCACGAGGTGAGTCAAAGCAAGGCCCACGACAGCCTCCTGAATGACGTCAAGCACGTCTACTCCGCTGCCATAGATCGCCTGAAAACCGCAGAGGCTGAAGCCCAGCGAACGAAACCCACAGCGCGCAGCTCTCTCGATGCGGTGGAGGCTCAGATGCGACAGACGCCGGAGCTTTCAGCTCTGCTGCTCAGGCTGTCTTCATTCGTCTACCGCACAGAGCACGTGCAGGCCCAAATCGCTGTGAGCAAGGAGTGGAATCAAGAGCTGATGCAACACAAGCAGCTTGCCCAGCACTCTCAGTTGCGCGACATTGACCAGTGGCTAGCTCAGCCGGTGGAAAATGTGCTTGGCACCGCTGATCGCATGGCCATGGCGGACGAGACGCAGCCCGCCTCGCTAGCTGTGGCAGATGTGGTGCGAGAAGCTGGCGCCCTCATCCATTCCGCTCGAGGAGCCGTCCTGTCGGTACGCGACGAGGTCACGCGCGCGCAGCTGGGTGCGCTGCTGGACGCGTGGGAATCGTTGGTAGGCGCCACGGACACTCGGGCCACGGCATTGGCGGGTGTCTCCTCCGCGCTCACCGAGGTCGACCGCCTTCTCGATGCAGCGCATGTGGCGAATCCTCATTGGGACCTTCTCGAGGCCCAGGAGGTGCTCCACCGCAGCACCAACCAAGCCTCGTCATCCGTCTCCGCAACGGAAGCCGGCCTGCTCCGCAAACATGACGAGCTGAGACAGACCAGAGCCTCGCTTGAGCTGGGTCTCGCCACCGCAGCAGCGGAGGCCGCCGTGGCTGCCGAAGCCAATGGGCTGGCGAACACGGACAACACACAGCCGCCGTCTGACGGTGCCGCAATCTCCACGCATGTCGAGGCGCAGATTCAAAAACGACTGCGACTGCTGCACGCATCCGTCACGGACAAGCAAGCACGAAGGGACATGGTGGCAGAGGAGTTGTCTCTGTTACGTCGCGCCGTCCGCTGCGAGGTTGGTTCAGACGCCGTCGACAGCGGCGTCGGTCAGTGCGGCAGCTCTCATTTCGCGGTGACTGAGGCGGTGCTGGGCCGTGCGTTGTTGACCCGCGTGACGGAGCAGCTCGAGACAGAGCTGTTGCGCTGGCACGAGACGTCGTTCCGCGCGATGGGTGTGGTGCGGGAGGGACACGGCGTAGAGGCCCTGCTGCGCTGCGATGAGGCACTGGAGGGGCTGGCGTCCGCACAGCAGACGTTGAACACGCTCCTGGCCGACAACGTACTACTGTGGCAGCAGCTGCAGGACGCGCACCTCGCCACGGCTGTTGCCGTGGAGCCCGAGAAAGCCGCCAACTTGGCGAAGGCTGTGCTTTGGCAGTGCGGGGCCCTGTGGGGATCGAAACAAGAAGAGGAAGAGGGTAGTGCGCCATCACTGCGGCTCCTTGAATCACAGCTGCTCAAGTCTTTCGAAGCCTCCGTGGCGTTCACCGCACAGCTCACACAAGACGCACTGGCAGAGGTCGAAGGCGTGTGTCTGTCCTCCTGGCGACAGCTGCTGCACGACACAGACACTCTGGTGCAGCTCATGCATCTCCGCGCAGGTGGCAGCGCGTCCACTGGCGTGTCGACAGCAGAGACAAGTGCACGTGTGTCTCTCCGCAAACTACGTGACCGGCTGCACACGGCCGCGTGCCGCCCAGCGGTGTCATCTAAGATTCCTTGCACGACAAACACAGTGCCTCTGAGCGCGGTCTCACAGACAGCTATTCACGGCGCACGCGAGCGGGTGGCAAAGGCGTCAGAGCAGGCACTGACAAAGGTTCAGGACGTCTTGGGTCAGACAGCAGCGGACTCCGCAGCTGTCACGGAGTCTCTGCAGTGGTACTCTCAACATCCACTCGACCGCGTGGAGGAGGAGCTGGCCGCGGAGCGTGAACGATCCGAACGGCTGCACCAGCTCGCGAAGGATGCCAAGGCTACTCTGAACCAGAAACAGCAAGCCACACGCGACGTCGCCGCGCTTTCTGAGCAGCTCGAGGCTGTGCGAACGGAACGAAGCTCCGCACTGCGCGACTCGTTGGCGGCGCTGGAGGAGCGGGTGTCGCAGCTCGAGGCCCGTGCCCCTCTCTGGCAGCTCCTGCGGGAGGAGCAGCAGCAAAGGCACAATGCTGTTGTCGCAGAGGAGAGTGCGGAGTTTGACCACATCGCGGATGTGTTCACCCGCACGGTGGCGGCCTTGTTGGCAGCCAACGAGCCACCTCACACCACCGCGGAGGCGCCGGCTCAACCACTCAAATGGGAAGAGCCACTCGCTGTCAAGGAGGAGGCCCTCGAGGACGACGCTACAGCTGGCGTGGAAAGGGCGTCGGAGCCCCGCGAGGCTAGCTCGGAGGCCTTGCCAGCGGTAAAAGAGGAACTGTCGAACGCCTCTGCTGATGGTGCGGGTGCCGTGGAACACGCCGAGAGCCCGTTCGACCCCAGAGGAGCTGAGGAGGAAGTTAATGGCGAGCACGAAGCGATGGAGGCGAGCCCCCGCAGCGCCTCTGTTCACAGCGCCGAGCAGGAGGAGCCACAACTCGCTGCCGATGAGAGCGGACTCACGGAAGGTGTCGCTCCCGAGTCTTTGGAGCCGCTCTGCGCGGATGACGTCAGCCTGCCGCACCAGGACGAAGAGCAGCCGGAGGACACCCCAACGGCCGCCGACCACGTGCCGGACGACCCCACAGCTGTGCTGCACAAGGACGCCACCGTTGATGCGTCGGAGGCCCACGTCAAACCCGAAGCTGGCGATGATCCTTTTTTTTCGGGTTTCGGCTTTGGCGACGACTGAACAGCCGTAGCTTCCTCTTTTCTGTGTGTATGTGTTCGTGCATTGTCTTGTCCAGATATTTGTTTGCGCGCTTCAACATGGTGTGGCAGCTAACTGGCCATTGAGCTCCGGTTCGCGTGTGAAGAAGAACTACCAGTGTATACAGACACGTGCTGTGCGCCAGCCGAGTGGGTAGTCAGCATCTCGTTCAGCCGCTGTATCTTTCCCCCGCCTTCTCCTCGTAAGACCGCAGCGTGTTCCTCCAGATGCGTGCTCATTCTACTTGCTGCCTCACCCCGCGTGGAAGAAGTCGGAGGCTCTTCCTTGCACACACATCGCGGTTCCTCTACCACACTGCTGCACGGAGTCAATAATACCACCACATTTTCTCACCTCTCTCTCTCTCGCTCCTTCTCCGGTGTTGGTGTGTCCGTTGACACAGCAAGCAGAGGACGACGTCGCAGGAAATCATCACTGCGCCACGCACGTCTCCAACAAGAACCACAACAGGACAGAAGCAGACATTCTACGGCTGACACATCCTTTTTTCTTTTTGGCTAACCATGGCCGAGACGGACATATGCACCGTGGTGTGGCCACTGTTGTCGTCTGAGGACCCAGCCCGCGGCGGGGTGTCAAGTGATGTGGCGGACGCGTGGATTGTTGGTTGGAACCCGCATGGCCTCTCTGTCGTTGTGGCGTGGTTCCTGACGCAGAGGTCCTTCCAGGAAGCCATGAAGGACCTGGTGGCGGTGAAGGCACAGCTCAAGCATCACACACCCCCGCCCGGGCTACCCTCATTTCAGGCTCTGCAGATTTTAGGCTACGTGCGTGGCCGCAGTCTCGGTGCCGACGCCGGTGTGACTGCACACTCACCCACTGATCACGCGTCGGACTTTTTTGGTAGCCCCGTCTCGCAGCTGCCGGCGGTCCTTCGCGAAAGCTCTGTGCGACAGATGCGGCAATCGAGCGACATCTGGCTCGACCTTGTGCAGGGCCCGATGCTGGGTGAGGTGTGGTGTTGCGGGTACCGCGTGCAGTGCTGCCAACTGCACATTGTTCGCTGTGAGCCCAACAGGCGGCTGACGTGCAAGCCTACGGTATTCAGTGCGACCGCGCTGTTCGGGTCGTCGGGCATCGCCCAACTTCGCAGTGGCAAGCGGCCAATCACCGTGCCTGGGTCGCAGTCCACAGCGGAGGGCATTTTGCTGCCAGACGTTCTCCGTCGTGAGTGTGCTCCCCGAACATCCAACGGTGCCGCAGAGAGGTTGCCCACCACACCTCGCGCCACATCCAAACCGAAGAGCAGCAGCGTCGGCTCTTCTGCGGCCACGCCCGCGGACTCCCCAGTTTCATCGAGACATCGCCGCAGGCACTCTGCGCAGCTCGGGCGGTCAGCCCCGTCAGATCTGAGCTCCGAGCTTTCTTTCAATGTCAGTGACAGTGATGGCGACAACGGTCAGGTCGCTGAGAAGGACTTGGCGAACCTCCTCACGAACCAGTCGCAGTCGTTCCCGTACATGTCCGTGTTCGATGCCACCAAGAACGTCACCGCCCAGCCCGGTGTGCCACCACGATTGGACTTCCCGACGAGCAACGACGACGGCGAGCTGAGCTACATGTTGCGCATGAGCCGGCCCTGCTTGCACGTGCGGCGAGTCATTGAATCACTCGTCAAATCTCCCGCGCAGGCTGACGAGCAGCGTGACGAACAGGGTGGTCCGGACGCCGGAGAGAACAAGCCGAACGATTGTCTGGAAGGCGAGGCGAATGCATGCGCTACCGGCTCACCAAAGACGACAGGAGAAGCGCCGCGCAGCAACCAGCGTCGGCGACGCGGAGGTATTTCAGCGATGCAAAACATGGTGAATGTACTTCTTGACGGAGTGCTGTACGTGCTACTAGGCGTCTTGCCGATTGTTTCACAGCTGAGCCGCTTTCTGTGGACCATGGAGGTTCTCGAGATGCGCTTGCGGGAGGCTATCAACCTGTTCTCACTGCTGCGCGGTCGCACGCGCTCGTGTGGACTCCATCCCTGCCTTCCCCACATTGCCTCGTCGCACCGTCGACACCGGCTGTTCTGCTACATGAACATGCTTACCGGGGTGCTCATTGATGTGCTTCTGGGGCACGTGCTACGACTGCAGCTGCTCATCGGCGGTCCACCACTTCACCAGCGAGCGCAGCACCTCACTCGCCGATATCTCTACGAAAACCACATGTCGTACCTCGACTGGTTCGATGGCTGGCCCGCTGGCCTGAAGGTGAACGAGGATATGAACAAGACGCTCTGCTTCTTCGCCAAGATGGTAGTGGCGTGCTGGGATGCGCTGATGCGGTGGCCGCTCGATCTCACTCGTTGGGTGCCGTCCGCCGCCGTGGCGCCTAGCGCCTTTTTCCGCTCCCCACTAGGCGGGACGCTGAGCCTGCCGCCCCTCCCAACCCTCGGCGACCCATCGGGGCCGACGGAGTACCTGTGGATCGTCCCCAGCTACGGACTCATTCTCACGCTGTCCTTGTTCGGTGCCAGCTTTTCCTGTGCACTCGTGGCAGACCTCACGGGCATCGTCTCGCTGCATCTCCGTGTGCTCTATCACCTGGTCGGCTTTCTGTACCGGGGTAGCAAGCTGCTGCTACGTCACTTCTCGCTTCAGTTTCGAGGGCTCAAGTACAACCCGCTGCGCAACCGCATTGACACGTTCGATTTCGCGACGGATCAGATGCTCACATCGACGCTGCTCTTCACGACGGTTGTCTTCCTCTTTCCGACCATCGCGGTGTACTACGTCTACTTTGCCTGCATCCGCGCTTCGATCCGGCTGGTGCAAGAGACACTGGCGGTCGCAGCGCACTTTCTGCTGCACGTACCCCTCTTCCCTGTTGTCTTTTGGCTGCGCTTCCGCGCCACTATGAAAAAGGGCTTGATGTTGTCCACGCCGCGCGTGACTATGCGTCGGCCACTTCAGGCCGGCGGTGCCGCCGGGTCCACCAGCGGTGTAGCGCACACGGTGGACATGACGGTGCTCGCCGCCCCATTGCCTCTGCACTACATGCTCACAGACTTTCTCGTGTCACTCAGCATTCTTGTGAAGCCGTTTCTTCCCAGGCACGCCATTGCGCTTTTTGTGAGTGGTACTGCCGACTACGGCGTGGGCCCACTACAAGAGCTGATTCCCCACCTCATCGCGAACTGCGTGGACCCGCCCTGTACGCTGTGCTAGGCCGCATGGCAACGGCTGCTATGCAGAAACACACTAATACGCGAGTGACAGCCAAGTCATCCCATTTTTGCCTTTCTGTGTGTAGTAGTAGTAGTTGTTGTTGTTTTTGCTTCGCCCTGAACGCCAAAGTCTTAATTCACATGACAACGGTCAATTGGCTGTTTTGGTTGCGTTGCAGCTGAGAAGCTGCTGTCACACTTGTACTGCATACTACCCTCGCATCTCCAACACGCCTGCACACGCTTGCGTGACTGTAGAACCACCACCCGCGGCGTGGTGCCCTGTGACCCCTTCTTCTTTTTTTTTTCGTACTTCGGCAATGTGCTGTCTTGCATGTCTCTCATCTCTCTGCTATCCTCCCCGCTTTCTCTCTCGTTATATGCCTTGTCTCACTTTCACAACGACACAAAAAAAAAGAAGAAGAAACGTAGTTGGCAGTCACTCGCACCTTCTTGTCAGTGTGCTTGCATTATCGCTGTTGTTTTTTTTTTCTCTTTTCTCCTTTCTCTGCGATAGTGGCCGTGTGCGCGTGGGCGCATACAACGAGCGTCTCCCCACTCGTTCTGCTTCGCGTCTCTTCCGCTTCGTCGCCGTAACACCGCCCCCCGAGTGGCCACTCCCCCACACGCGAGCACATATAGGCTCGTTTCTGCCAAGCGCGTAGGCAATGTCTAGCTACTCATCGTCCGCGGATGCCTCACGGCAGCACCGCTCTTCGCAAAGTCAGTTTCCAGAACAAGTCATTGGCTGCTACGCGATCGGCGAAACGATAGGGCGTGGTAGCTTTGGTAAAGTCAAGAAGGGCCGCCACATGCACACGGGTGAGACAGTCGCCATCAAGATTTTGAATCGTCAGAAGCTAAAGAACGCAAACATGGACAAGAAGATTCACCGCGAGATCGAGATTCTGCAGTTGTTCTCGCACCCGAACATCTGCCGTCTCTACGAGGTCATCTCCACGCCGACGGACATGTATCTGATCATGGAGCACGTGGAGGGTGGCGAGCTGTACGACTACATTGTCCAGAAAGGACGTGTGCGCGAGGCGGAGGCGCGCTACATTTTTCAGCAGCTGGTGTGCGCACTCGAGTACTGCCACCACTTCCGGGTCGTGCACCGCGACCTGAAGCCCGAGAACGTCCTGCTTGGCCCCGGTCTTCAGGTGAAGCTCATTGACTTTGGCTTGTCGAACATCATGAAGGACGGCGAGTTTCTGGCCACTTCCTGCGGATCCCCCAATTACGCGGCGCCGGAGGTCATTTCAGGTAAACTGTACTTTGGGCCGGAGGTGGATGTGTGGAGCTGTGGCGTCATTCTGTACGCCCTGCACTGCGGCTGCCTGCCCTTTGACGAAGAGAGCATTCCGCTCCTCTTCAGCAAGATCAAGAAGGGCAAGTACTCGATCCCGTCGAGCCTCCCCTCCGGACCGCGCGAGCTCATCCAGCAGATCCTCATTGTCGATCCTCTTGTTCGCCTGACCATCCCGCAGATTCGCGACAACCACTGGTTCAACCAGAAGCTGCCGCTGCGTCTGACGTACAACGAGTCCCTTTTCACAGCGCAGGAGGACCGCATTCAATCCGTCCTGGCGAACGAAACGGCGAAGCGGCTCGGCGTGCGCGAGAAGGACGTCAGACGGGAGATTGAAAAGGGCAGTGGACCTGCGTACGTGGCGTACAACATTTTGCTGGATGCCAAGCGACGCAAGGAGATCACGGCAGAGGTACGCGAACTCGGGATCAATGTCGGCGACGACTATCCTGGCGCCTCCGTCGGTGCGACGCCCTCTCACTACACGCCCAAGGCAATGGAACGCGAGCTGAACCTCGGCCTTATGCTTACCCAGAGCCCGGCGATGGAGGTGCTGCTGGACCACGGCGACGCCGCCTCCAACAAGGAGTCCTACAACACCGGCTCCTTCGTGCCGGCCTCTGCGGCGCACGAAGGACGCTTGTCCAGTGGTGTCGAGACAACGTCTGGCAGTGTCGGGTCTTTCCGGATGAAGGCTTTCCGTGGTGGTTCACCGCACTCCTCGCAGCACTCGAGCAGTGCCCACCGCAGCAGCAGCTTCTTGAACGGTGGGGGAAGCAGCGTGTCTCAGCTCGGGGCTGGTCTTGCCGAGCAGCCCCGCGTTGGTTCCGTCGCGCGTAAGCATGCGATGTACACCGCCGAGGAGCAGCAGTTCCTGCTGTCGACCAATGCCGGCTGGCGTGTGGGTCTCATGACCGATCGACATGCCGAGCGCGCGCTCCAGTCCATCTACGAAGTGCTGAAGCAGTTTCACATGGAGTGGAAGGTGCTGTCGCCCTTTCACCTCCGGGCACGCACCACCGTGGCCACGTGGGACGCCATGAATGCACACGACCACCTGTCTGAAGCCGGCGACACGATGGCGGATGGAAGCAGTCAGTCAATGAGTGGCACGTCGTCACGCTCCGCACCGATACCGGTCGGAGGGAACCGTAGCGTGAGGTCCACGCTGGACGTCCCTACGCCCGCGTCCACCTCAGCCCTGAAGCCCTTTACTGCCCCCACTGCTCCCGTCGTCTTGTCTGTTCACCTCTTCCGCATGCACGAAAAGCACGACCGCGGCTACCTGGTGGACTTCACGCTTGAGAGAAATACCATGTGCGGTTTTGCGGTGCTGGTCTGCGTCTCCGACGAGCTCACACGTCGTATCGGGTGACGCGCTGACGTGGAGCCGCTCTACTACCGGTCGTGTGCTTCTGGGTGTTTTTTTTTGTTGTTGTTTGCCCTCCGCGTGTTGGCCGTTTTTTTTTTTTCATACGCACACACACACACACACACACACACACACGCATCGGCAGTTTTCCCGTGGGCGATGGTGTTGTAAATGCTTGTGGTTCCTCTTTCTCCGTCCCTCCTCTTTTTCTCTCTCCGCACGGGAGACTGCCGTTTCCTTCGTCCCCTCGTGTTCCTTCTTCTTTTCTTTTTTTCCAAGCAGCTCCTGTCTCGGGCGCGGCTGCGTTAGTGCTCTAAAGTGGTTTATTTTTCCGAATGTTGTCGCGTTATTGTTTGACACTGGTGGTGGTGACTGCCAGTGAGTGCTTTTTTTCTTTTTGTTTTCCCTTTGGCCTGCCGCACATACCGAAGCATTGCTGTTTTCCTCTTTGTTTTTTTTTCTTTTCGCCATTCCAGCTGCGGCTCCACTCTCGTGTGCACCTCATACCGGCACAAGATGAACGTGCCCACACTATTCAGTCGCACACACAGAAACACACACGTGACAAGGAATGGAGGCACGGGGGCGGTGGCGCTCGGGTGCTTCCCAGGCCAGCCCGCAAGGCCTGCGTGACGGCACCCCCTTCATCGACTGGCGCGTACTGAATCCCCAGCCGCGCCTCCCACAAGAACGGTCCGTTTCACCGCCCCCGATGGTAGACGGCGGTGCCACCCCGAACGCACCACCACACACGCGAAGTCATAGTGCCTCTCAGCTGCGGAACAGCACACAGACAAAAAAGCACATGTCCCACATTTACTTCTTCACCTCGCCCACCTCTTCTTCCTCCTCCTCCCTGCTCGACCGTCGATGTGTGTGCGACGAAGATGGGGTTTCTCTTCACCAGGACGCCAACGTGTCTGGCGCAATCCGCCTTCGGTCATCGCGGTTCACGTGGCGGCCACACACCCGATGTTGGGAAGCTACTCTACGGCAAACGCAAAAACGCAGTGCACCGGACCAGCACTAGCAAGCCCAGCATGGTGTCGACGCTGCAGCAAACACCGATTGAGGGAATCACGGACGCCGTTCGCCACGCGGTGATGGTGAATGAACTTGGCCGCGAGGATGTGCTAGCCGTGCTGAAAAGCAATCGCGCTCTTCACCGCTTCGACCGCTCTGAAGCGCTTGTCAAGGCACTGCGTGCGGCACGCCAGCCATTGACTGAGTACCACTATTCGCTTCTCCTCGCCCACGCCAACGACGATCGCAACAGCCAAAAGGCCAACGAGCTTTGGAAGGCGGCAGCCCAGGAGGGGAAGGCCACAGATCTGCTTCACAGTGCTCTCCTCAGCACGTTTCGCAACGACGGACAGTGGCAGCAGGCACTGGCACACTGCGATACCATGTGGGAAGATAAGCGGCGGGTGGATGCATTTGGGTTGCACGCGACCATGAATGCGTGCAGGAAGGCCGGTCACTGGGAGGCGGCCATGGGTGTCTTCCACAAGGCCGTCGAGAGGGGCACAGCACCCAGTCAGGTGGTCTACCTCGAGCTCCTCCGCGTTATTCACGACTCGTCGATGCCCGACCGTTGGCGCTACGGTTTGGCTATCTTGGAAGCCTTATCTGGTCGCGTCGACGTCACGGCAGGCCACTACAACGCGGTGTTGTCCATGCTGGGCGGGGCACGATGGGAGAAGGGAGTGACACTGTTTGAGGAGATGAAGCGCCGCGGCGTGCAGCCAAGCCGCGACACACTGAATACACTTCTTCTCCTTCAGCCCCACAACGTCACGCACTGCATCCGCTGCGTGGCAGAAGCCCACGCGCTGAGCATGCCAGTCACTGACAGCATGTACCGTGCAGTCATCTCGAACCTGTTTCGCCTGGAGCTTGATCACGAAGCGGTGCAATTCGCTGAGCGGGAGTATCAGGAAGCGCTGAACGACGTGGGCAACCCCGTCAACTCCACGCTTTCCTTGAGTATGGCCTTGCTCGACGCCATTCTCTCTCATCCGCGTCCTCGCGACGCGCTCGTCATTCTGAAGACGTTCAATGCGCGGTTGTGCGAGGTCGTCAACCCCGCGGCAAAGGGCATGGGTGTGATGGGGAAGTCTACGCAGCGGTGGATGGTGCAGGGCCGTGTCGCCGTTGTGGATCATAACGTGCTGCTTTCGCCGCGGTTCGAGTCGCTCGTCTACCACTACGACTCGATCCTCATCCCGTACACGTGTGTGCGTGTGTTGGTGCGCCGCGCCAGAGATCAGGCGGATACCCCACGCGGCCGCTACATGCGCGTCGCACTGCTGCGCCTCCGCGAGACGCTGAAACGGGCTGACTTTGCCATGGTGCGCGTCCTCCCGTTTGCGCACCAGGTTCTCGCGCATACCTACCTCGACGGGGGTCCGACGTCGTCCGAAGACCTGGCAGCTTTGCGCAAAGAGGCCCAGCGAGAGATGTCGGTGGGTGACAGTCTCCTCCAGCGCATCACCGCCGGTGATGAGAGCCCCGTCACGGCGCTCACCTCCACAACGAGCGCGGCCTCGCCCATTCCGATTCGAAGCGCAACGACCGCTGACCTCGCAGTGGTGCCGCTCCGCCTGGAACGGCAGGCGCTGGACCACAAGAGCGGCGGAGCGGGCACGTTTCACAGCCGAGCCCCGCACGCTGCGACGCGCATAACGTCTGTCGAGAGGGTACTCTCCGTCGCTGTGATGCTCAAATCACTCAACCCGGACGCTGACGTGCACGTTCTCACCAACAACCAAGCGCAGCTCGATGTGGTAGCGGAATGGAACGCCCAGCGGACACGCCCTGTCATCACTGCATTGCGCTACCCCGACGAGCTCTTCCTCAAGGCTCCGGTCACGCCGGTGACGGAGACTGTTGAGGGCGATACTACGGAGCCGTCAAGGCCCATGACTTCCACCGGCGCTTCACTGCAGGGCGGTCTCTTCATTCCCAATTGAGAGCTGATGAGTCTGCGTCCATGTCTCTGTGTGCATGTGTGATGGGACCTGGCTTGTTCTCGGCCGCCCAATTGGGTCTTTACAGAAATCAGTGTCTTGCCTTCTTTTTTCCGCCTCACTTCCTCCTTGCACTTTGCGCTGTGCGCGAATCATGAGGGTTGTTGTTGTTGTTGTCAGCTGTACACGGTGGCGGCAATTAGTGACGCACGTCCTTTCCTCCCATCCCGTCGTTGAGTCGCTGTTCTGGTTCGTTTCCCACACCCACAAGGTGTTTCTCCATCCCGTCTCATCCTTTCGCTCTCTCATTCGCACCTCACCCTTTTTTGTTCTCTCTATGTGTGCGTGTGTGTGTGTGTGTGTGTGTGTGTGTGCACAGACCGCTCCGCACGCGTCAGCGTCGGGGACTGTGCTAGCCCATCATGTCGTACCCCTCTTCTTTCTCGGATGAGCTGCGAACGCATTGTGAGGGAGGTTGCGTCCCACCCGAAGTATTTGAGGATATTCGCAGAAGTCAGCCAGAGAGGGGTCGCTATGTGCGTGTGCACGCGCTGTTCATCGGCGCGTTGCTTCGTAGCGGTGACGAAACACTCCTTGGCTACCGTCACCACATGCTTGAGGGCGAGAGCCCTGCGCGCGAAGGGCAGTCTCCGCTGGGGCTGCCACAGGCATGGTCTGCGCGCGTGAGCCAAATCCGTAACGCAGATGTGGTGGGAGCAGGGTTCACGCTGCGCGAACGTGTTAAGTGCGGACTACAGCGACAGCTCGGTCTCTCCTTTTCCGATGTTCTCGAGGTACCGTGGCTGAGCTGCCTGTGCTACCGGTTACCCCATCATCTCCCCATGGCATCGAACCCACTGTTTCAAAACGGCACGCTGATTCCCATGGATGCTGCCTCGCTCGCCAGCGTTGTCGCCCTCCGTCCACGTTGCGGTGAGTGCGTGCTGGACATGTGCTGCTCACCGGGAATGAAGCTAAACTGCTTGGCAGACGCCTTAACACCGTTGCCCACTGCTGGCTACTCGGCGGCAGGGTGTGACAGGTCCGTCTCGCTTGAGGGTAGTGGCGAGTCAGCCGCTGGCATTGTGGTGGGTGTGGATATCAGCGTCGATCGGCAGTATGTCGCACGGGCAGTGGCGCTCAAGCACGCCGATGTCTTCCGACGGAGTGGGATGGCACCTCCGTGCGTGGCTCTGTTCGCTGGCGATGGATGTACGTTCTCCGTGGACCGCGCGACTTCGGTACTGGACACGCGTGACGGGCCCATCAAGCTGCTTCCCAATGGAGTCACTGCACGGGAGAAGCGAGACCTACAGGTGCACGCGCGCAGGAAGCGCAAACGGTGTCACGCCGATGATGACGACGACTCCAGAACCCACGATGTGCTTCCCGTCTTTTGCCCCGAACAAGCTCGGCGGCTTTTATGTGCTCGCTGTCAAACCGGTGCGGCGTCACGCGGTTTTGATCGTGTGCTTGTGGATGCAGAGTGCACCCACGACGGCTCACTCGCGCATGTCTCTCTCGGGGACGGCAGTGCCACGGACACCGAGGCGGATGCGGGGGCGAAGGATGCGGGTGGCTTGACCAATCAGTATCGCATGCAGCGAATGAATCTGACCAACCAGGAGCCCGGCGCTGGCGCATCCGACTCGTCGTCGAGCCTTGGCGGCGTCCGCTTGTTGCAGCTCCAACTGCGGCTGCTGGAATCTGGCTTTGCCCAGTTGCGTGAAGGTGGCACATTGGTGTACTCCACGTGCTCCTTCTCCTTTCTGCAGAACGAGTACGTTGTGTGGCGATTTCTGTGTGAACTCAACGCGCGGTTGGCAGCGGACCCAGACGCCACGTTCCGTGCTGTGCCCGTCGCACCCTTCAGCTACGCGCACGAGCGGTGCGGTGTGCCTAATCGGCGCCACAGCTGCAGCGACAACATCTCGTGCTTCACACCCTGCGGCGACAATGAGGACGAACTCGCTGTCTTGCAGCGTGAGCTCGACGCGCATGCAATGGACTACGGCGTGCGTGCAGAGGGGATAAAGCGGTACTGCAACGGCCATGAAGATGCCAGAGTGGCGGACTACATCACAGGCTCGCGACTGTGGCCTCACGTTCAGCGTACCAGCTTCCAGTTTATTGCGAAGATATGGAAGCAGCCTCTCAAGTCGCCTTCATCCACGCTTAGCACGGCATAATTGTGGTGGGCGTGTGTATTTGGTCACACAACACTCACTTGTGCTGCCGGTGCCTTTGGTTCTTTCTTGTTTCCTTCTTTTCTCTGCTGAAGGTGAGTCTCGTTCAAAAACAACAGCAAAGAGAAACTAGTGTGGAAGTCAGTGCATACTTCCTCAGACCTTCTTGAACAGATCCCACATTGCCATAGCCAGTGGGCCCCGTGACGCCGCTCCCCCGCGCGACGGCACGGGACGGAGCGATGGCGATGATGCTGGTTCTCAGCCCTTTTCAAGCAGTGCGGTACATCACGCTCTTCGCCTCAGTGGCCTCACAAGTACCAACCCACCTCCCACTTTTCCTCAACTCCCTCGAACCTTGTATGGCCGCGCGACCCTTCGCTTTTGCGTCGTGTACCTTCTTTCTTTTTCCTTGCCTTCTCTCATGGTGGGCCTCAATCAGTGCAGTGCTGGGCGTCAGACGAACAGTACTGAGCGGAGGTGTGTTCTGGTGATTATTGCACCAGTGATGCTGCTGTCTCGCCTGCGCGCGTGGCAGGCGACGACCACGGCACGGCACCGTGCGGCCTACTCTCTGGCGAACACCGTAGGAGAGCCGCACACAGAATGTCGACCTCGCGCACCCGCGTGTGTACCACGCGGAAGCCGGGCAAACGAATCAACGCGGAGTGGTCCGCGCCCGACACGCAATGGGGCGCTGCGCTGCCTTCACCTGGAGGCCCTTGGTGTGCACGAGCAGCGGCAACTGTTGCAGCTGGATCAAATGATACATCGCGCACGTCACGCGGACAGCCAACGCACGCTTGTGGCGTGCCGTGTGGTGTGTGATGCACCGACCGCCGAGACCTTGCCACAAACCTTCACAGGCGTCAACTATGCCATGCACGCCATCACCAACGCACACTGCGGAGGTCACGCACTCAAAGGACTGCTGAAAGGCTGTGCTGAACAGAACGCGCTGGGGACGGTCGCTGCCCATGGCGTGCCTTATGCGTCCATCGCGCAAGTGTTCCTGGTCTCTTCTGCGGTCGGCGATGCACTCGCGGGAAACGACGCACGCGGCTGCTCAAAAGGCGCTCTCTATCCTTGTCCGGAGTGCTGGGACCACCTCCTCGCGGTCGCGCAGATGCGGCAGGCAATCACCCGGTCTCCACTCGAGTTCTTCACAGTCCTGCCACATGCGCAGGAACACATGTTGTCTGTTGTACGACACTTCGACACGGTCATGGCCGGAGACACGCCACCGCCCATCACTGTCACGCTCGTCACGGCATAAGTGAGGGAGTGCAACACCCTCGTTTACACACCGTGCGACACGGTGCCACGACGGACCCACTTCTTGAGACCGACTGTGTGTGTGCGTGGGTGGGTGGGTGTTCGACAAATGCGCACTAATGCCAAGAAACATCAAGGAAAGCGAGCAAGCACCTAGCTTGGGCACAGAATGTGCACCCTGCCACGTGTTCGTTGTGACCGTGAGTGAGAAAACAGAAAAAAAAACAAAGAACGTCGTGCTTCTCATGACTTAACGATGGAGTTGACCGTGTAGGTCACCGTCGTCAAGCCTATCTCTTTGTGTGTACTCACACGCTGACTTCTGTGTGCTCATTCTCACTCTCGCCTGCTCTTTTATCCTTCATTTTTTTTTTCGCCTCGCAGACTGCCGAGTTTGTGCCTCTCCGCACAAGACACGTGGCGACGACCAATGGACGTGCCAGCAAGACCGGCGGATGTGGATCCACCCGTGCGCTGGGGTCTTGTTCTGCGTGACGAGGTGATGGCGCCAGGCTTCGCGACCGTTAGTGGCGCGCCCTCACACGATGCACCAGAATTGGGCCCTATGAAGACGACGTCACCGCGTCGCAGTGCGCGTTCAGATGCGGCGCGGCTATCGTCTCGCCGACGACATTTGCGGCTCCGCTGTCGATCTGACAGTGCGAGCACACTGGCAGTGGGCACTGCACCCGCCCACGCTGAGTCTACGCTGGAAGACTGGGAACGCCGTGCAGTATCACTCTACCGATCGGTCAAGTCGTGTCGACTCGAACGGGGCGCGCAGTGCGAGTCTGGGCGACCAGAGCCGCCCGGTCACCTCCCACGCGGACTCATGCTGTTTTCGGTCTTGCGGGCCTGTGCGGACGTGTCACAGTCTGTCCAGCCCCCCACGGCTGCCGCTGTCTGGCGTGATCGCACACCGTTCCTTCTCTCACTCTTTTTGCAGACTAGCGTGCTCACCGCCAGCACGACGACCGCGTGCGCTCAACAGTGTGCCGACTGGCTGGTTGCCCATCACGTTAGACACAGTATGGCGACCGGCTCTCCAGTTTCTGTGCACGGGACCTCCTCTATCGGGCCGCTTCTCGCCACGGTCGTTCGCGCTCTGCACACCGCTGGGCGACTGAGGTGCACCAAACTCATTGGTGAGTGGCTGATCGCTGTGTTTCTGAGGCTGCTTGCGTCTCCGGTGGTGGTGGGCCACTCGCCTGACGTCACGAGAGCTGCGTGGAGCGCGGAGTGGTGGGCGGCAGGCTCCGTTCGTGACTGCCTTTTTCTTATGCGAGACGACGGCACCGGGTCACTGGAAACGGCCGCTTCCACAACTCAGGGCACTGAGTACCTACCGCTTGCGACTGAGCTTTACGTACACGTGCTGGAAAGGACAGTGAATGCGTTTGGCCACGACGCCTGTGTGGACGCGCAACCCTCCCCGAATGCCGTGACAGCGCTGCTGAAGCTAGGCTTTCTTGTGCGGATGCATCCGATGTTTCGACCGCCGGAGTCAATCGATTCCTGCGCGGGTCAGCCCACGACAGAAGGCGCGTCTGTGGAGCTCTCGCCGGCAGCCGTTGAATCACTGACCGTCACCAACGAAGCCTGGCGACATTTGCAGCGTCAATCGCTTCACCATGCTCAACGTATCCGAAGTGGCTCCGTGGTTTCTGTGATCATGCTTGGCTACCTCCTTGACACCTAATCGTGGTCAGCAACTCCCCCTTTTTTTGTTTGGTTGCTTCTAGTCTTGTGCCAACCCACACGTTTTCTCTGCTAATGGTCTTCTCTGCTTCAGTTATTCTTCTTTGATTCGGCTTCCGCTCACTTTTCTTCACGCCCACACACATACACGTTCGTTCGACCACAGTAGTACCTGCGATGGGCGTCGCCACCGCCTTAGCAAATAGCACGCAAGCCGTAGTGGCGAAGCCGCCGATCGTCGGTCAGCTAGCCGGTAGGTGAAGCTTGAACTGGTTGTCTTACAATTCGTGGCGGCCTTTCAGTGTCTCTGCATGTGGAGCTTTGCACCCCCCACTCCTCTCTTCCATCCTGACGATGATCTCTTCTCTCCTCTTCTCCCTGTTTATGTGCGCCATTTCCCACTTGCTGGTTGCCGCGTCACGTAGGTGAGACCCCTCGTTAATTCTCACGCGTTGCTAACAAGTGAAAAGAAAACACACGCACGCGCACATACCCACACAAAGCACCCAGCTGACTTATTTCTGCCTGCCTGTGCACGTGTGTCGGTCCGTCATCCCGAACCTGCCGCCTTCCCTGCCGTGTTGTCACACTGGCTGTTTTGCAGTGGAAGCACCTAGCGCTCTGTCTTACCTGGCCACTCTCAAGAGAGAAGTGCCTTCTTTGTTTCTTGATTCTTTGAGGGCCAGCACACCTTGGCCCGTGCGCCGTTCCCGTGGAATTCACAGGGTAGATTTCGGCTAGCTGAGACTTGAGCTCAAGTGGCATAACGTCGTTGCCCCATTCGCTTGCTGGCAGCAGATCGCTCCCCCACTCCCTTGTCTTATCACACACACGTCTGTGAACGTTGCCATGAGCGGTGCTTCAGATGCGCGGCAGACGCAGCTCGCAGTTGCTCAGGTGCTGCAAAGAAAAGTAGAATCCTCTCTGCAGCGCAGTGTGCTTCACAAGTGGCGTAGCTTCGTGAAGGACCGTCAGTTCGAGGTTCACTTGAAGCGGTGCGCAACCTCGATGAAGCACAGCACGCGGCGTCGCATGTACAGCTCGTACTTCCTGCGGTGGCTAGCCGTGGCGCAGCGTAGCGCGAGCACAGAAGCCCGAGAGGCTTATAGGGTGCCCCAGGAGGTGCCCTTGACCACGAAGAGGAGCATTCTGGCTTTCACCCGTCGTTACTTCCACAAATGGAAGCGTCACAACCGCGAACGGAGGCAGCGCCTGGTGGCGAACGTTGAGGCTATTCGTCACGTGAACGACGAGCGGTCCCGTTATCGTGCACTGCTGCGGTGGCAGACACATGCGCTACGGAAGCGCATGCAAACCTCCGCTGCCACGGTACCACTTGGAGAGTCAGAGGCGCGTCTCTTCGACGTCGTCCTGCGCGCTGTGGACGTGCTCGGTGGCCACAGTGGTGTCGTGGACGCACTTCAGCCGTCGTCGGATGAGACGGCGGAGCAGGCTACTACCCGGCGCGAACTCGCAAGTGACACGTTGAGTGGATTGTGTGAGGACCTTGTCGTGGTGCTCGTTCTCGCCAACGAGTGGTCGAAGGACGGCCAGGGTGAAAAAGTGAGTGAGCTGCTCGAGCGTCTTTGGCGCGAGAATGCACAGGCCAAGGCGGCGTGCGAGGAGAAGGAGGAGACCCTCGGCGAGTTGCGCAGTGTGATGGAGGAGGTGCTGGCCTGTCTCGACCGCCGGCAGCGGACCGATGAAGACCCAGCCGTTGCAGGTCAACGAAGGAAGGACGCGGAGCGTGCCGCTCAATACGCTTTTGACAACGGGGACGAAGTGCCACTGAAACTGCTCAAGGCGTCTGACAACGCTCTTGGCGCTATTCAGGCGACGGAGCAGGGACTCGTGCACCAGGCTGGCACGGTGGAGACCCTTCAAGAAGCTGTCGAGCACGCGCTGGCTGCTTTGTCTGGAGCTGGTGCGGCTCCCGTGCCGAAAACTGACCTTGCGCATGCGCTCACTGAGTCAGCCGACGAGGTGCGCCAGGAAGTTAGAAAGGCAGGCACCACAGACGAAACAGGAGTGCCCCAATGCCTGCGCGACATGTTGCAGCAGCTGGCGGAAGCCAAGAAGAACAACGACGCGTTGGCGAAGCAGCTGGAGGAAGCGCAGGCGGCACTGGCAGACACACAGCGAGCACTCGAGGGTGACCGCGACGCCAACCAACAGCAGCTGGCGGAAGCCAAGAAGAACAACGACGCGTTGGCGAAGCAGCTGGAGGAAGCGCAGGCGGCACTGGCAGACACACAGCGAGCACTCGAGGGTGACCGCGACGCCAACCAACAGCAGCTGGCAGAGGCCAACAACCAGATTGCGCAGCTCGCCGCTCAACTAGAAGAGCAGAGGACTACCGCCGATAAAGCCAAGGACGCACTAAGAGCTGCACTTGAGGAGACCGCGCAGTTGTCTGAGACCGTACAGCACCAGAACGCGGCCATCACTGACCTGGAGAATTCCAACCACAATGCCGCGAAGCGACTGGACCAGCTCGCTGATCAGTTTGAAGCCAAATCACACGAGTACCGCGACAAGGAGGCACAACAAGCGGTTGAGGTACAGGAGCTGCAGTCCGCCGTTGAACGTGCACTCGTCGCGCTTCAGGGAAAGGAGCACTCTGACGCATTGGTGCAGGCGGCGTTGTCCTCGGGTCGTGATCCGGCGAATGACGCTGCGCGCTCGAGGGCTCTCGTCGACGCGCTCGACGTCGCGTGGAATTCCGTGGGGAGTCTGCGGAGCGGAGAGCCTGTGACTGAGTTTGTCAACCGCACCGACGCCGAAAAGACCTCCTTGTCCCAAGAGCTTCAAGCGAGCCGCGACGCATTCAAAAAGCTGGACCACATCGTCGCGGTGGCGAACGAGTTTCTGCAGCACCCGCGGCTCAGTGATGTGTCGTTTGAGGGAGCCGACGCGGTGGCTGCGGCAGAAGCCCTTGCTGCCGACGGCGCACCTGCCGCGAAGGCACTCATGGCGGCAGTACAAAAGGCTGCTGACGAGGCCTGTACGTGCCTGGAAACGTTACCCAAAAAGTCCCAGGACACCCTTGACAGTACCGACGGTGAATCTGTGATGACCGTGTTAAAGTTGTGCGGAGACGCACTCTACCAATCTGCCGGAGAGCTAACTACTTCGATGGAGGCAACCGCTAGCAACGAGGCGCTCTCGGTATTCCTTCGTGACATCGTGCGTGATGCCATTGGCCGCGTGGCTGCCCTGGCGAACGGGTTCTGTGCCACACTCGGCGGTGAGACCTCGCCTTCCGCATGGCAGTCTCTTCAGCTGACGGAACATCCGATGGCCCTGTCTGTCGACCGCGACCCGTCGGACTATGTTGAATACATTCTTCGGAACGTGAACCTCAGCGACGAAGGGAAACGCGCCGTGCAGAACCACCTGCGCAGCGAAGCCATACTAGGACCCACAGCCGGTCACGCGCCGGTGAACGAACATGCTGCGAGGGAACGAGAAGCCCTTGGAGGTACGCTGGATCCTTCCACGTCACAGGAACGTCGTGCTGACTCCGCGTCGGCCGGTGAATTCTCGCCGCTGACGACGCTCTCGCCGCCACCATGCACCTGGGACGTTGTGGCAGAATTCCACGACCTCCTAGCAATGCTCACCGACCTCTCCGTGCAGTACGACGAGAGGTTTGCTCAGCAGAACAAGCACATATCTGCGGCAGACGACGCTCTGAAGCACATGAGTGGTTCCCTCGGCCTGCCGGACACGACCGCGCCAGAGGAGCTCTCACGGGCTGTGCAGGACGCCGTGCGAGCGTGCCGGACCTGGCGCATGTTTGCTGACGACTGCATGGAAGCATTGGGCAAACACACAGAGGAGCGGGGTAGCAGTAGCATTGCCGACGCTGTGGACCCCGCCGCCGCGGAGGAGGCAGGGGCAAAGCTGCTTGCCGAGTGCAGTGGAGCCTCTGACAGGGTGCGTGCCCTCCTTCAAGACCTCGGCCTATCCAGCACACCGTCCACGCCGGACGGTCTCGGCGTTGAGCGCGACCTCAAAGCGGTTCAGAGTCACATTGCCCAGCTGCAATCTCTTCGCAACGAATCCGACGCATTCATTCAAGGTCTCAACCACGCGTTCGACGATGAAACACTCTCCAACTCGATGTCATCGACGCTATCGTCCCGCGGCCGCTCGTTGCGGTCCAAGAAGAAGCCTCTCCCCGCCGCACTCGTGCGGAGTGGCGAAGTGTTTTCTCTCAAGCGGGGCTCCCAGCCTGTGCAGAAACCCATGTCCGCCATGACCCCAGAGGAGAGGCTGCGTAGCTTGCGCGCCTCGGCGCGGGATAGGCTAGAGGAGATACAGGAACTGCGGCGCGCGTGCCGAGCCACCTTGTTCATCCTTGAAGGGACTTACGCACCGGCTAAGAAGGTGCCCGCCTACGGCCAGGCCCTCGTTCCGCGACTGTTACAGCAGCTTGAGGACATCAAGAAGGCTTTGCCGTGCACCGATCCGCACATGATGGAGTCTGTTGCGGCGTCAAGCGATGGATCAAACGCACCAGCGAGCGTGGCCATTGGCACGCGACTCACCACACTTACCAACATGGTCAACTCACTGCAGCTCACACAGGCTGGTCTCGAAGAATCACTGGCGGCGAAGGCTCGCCAAGGCGCCATGGCCCTTGAAGACGTGCAGAATGAAAACACCCAGCTGAAAGCCAGCTGCGAGCACGCGAAGCAGCAGCTCCAGGTTTCAAAAGACGCTGCCAGTGCGGCGGGACAGCGCGTCAAGGAGCTGGAGAGTCTACTTGAGACTCAACAGGCCGCCACTGCACGCAGCGACGCACAGGCCGGCGAGGCGTCACAGGCGCTAAAGGAGGCCGCGAGCACCAACGCCGTGCTGGAGGCCCAACTAGAGGCGGAGCGGTGTGAGAACGAAGCACTGGCCAAGCGCGCTGCTGTTCTGCAGCACGAGGCAAACGTGCTGGTTGGCGCGCTTGGTGAGGCCCTCGTGTCGCTTGCGGAGTGGCCCACCGCCACCGACGACGCACGCTGCTCGCACACTGGCCTACCACTGGCCAAATCTTCGATAGCTGATCCCGCAGAGCGAACTCCCAGCGCCCAAGCAGAGACTGAACAAGATCTCCAGCGGCTACTGAAGGTGGATGCAGGCGAAGGTGTCGTGACGCTTGTAGAAAGTGCCGTGGCCCAACACCGCCAACGCCTGCGTGAGCTGGGCACAAACTACAAGAGCCAGATTTCGGCACTGCGTGCTGACCTGGAACAGCTGAAGGCGTACGTCATGGACGGCTTTGTGCACGACCTGCAACCGTTGTGCGCCGCTGTGCTGAGTGCGTCTGAGGACGCCGTTCAACTGCTGTCTGTAGAGAACGACATGCTGCGTCCCCGCGCACTGGAAAGCGAGACGCTCGCTGCGGAGATGCACGCACTTGCTCAGGCCGTACACGACAAGGAAGGTGAGCTTGCTGCCACGCAGGCGGCGCTGACGCTCGCTGACAACCAAAATGCACAGCTGCGGCGTGCGCTGCAAGATGCGCAGATGGCTCTCGTGCTGTCCGGCGAGGGCTCGGCTAGTGACGGCCTACCCAGCACCGACCCCACGCACCGCACGGTGGTTGGCAAGGACGGCAAGGACGGTATGACGCACTACCTCCGCAGTAGCGAGTACGCAGCCTTGCTGGCTGACCTCGAAGCAAAGATGATCCGCGGTGCCACGGCGATGACAGTGGAAGCCATCGATGCGATCTCTGGCCAAGACATGGCCAAGGCGTTTGGCGCAGTGGCTGCAGATACCTGCGAGTTGTATGAGAGCGTGCAAGGGCATGTGCGAGCTGTCTTGGACGCGTTTTCCATGTACCCGCCAACGAACGCCTTTAACCAGCGGTGCCTAGAGGAGGCTGTTGACGGTGAGCTGCGCTCCTTGCGCGAACACGCAGACCGTGCAAAACGGTTGTGGAGTCGACTGCCGCCCTTCTTCGTTGCACCTTACGCACGTGTGGCGTGAAAGGTAAATAAGCACTTCTGATTTGAACGAGCGAACGAGTTGGAGATACTCAAGGCGTGCGTGTGAACGTCACGCTCTGTCTCTTTGTAGCCCACATCAGCCTTTTTAAGGCTTCAAAAGTCCGGCGGTGCTGTTCTGTGCGGATTGGCTTCCCGAGCCGCTGCTCGGTGGCGCGTGAGTGTGAGTGTACGTTGTTGTATTTCTTCTTGCTTCTTCTTTTTTTTTTGACTAGCCCACACGGTGTGGGCGGTTGTTTGTGTTCTGTTTGTTGATCGACCACTCGGTATCATGCGATGATACACGGGAAGGAAAAGTAAAAAAAAGCCAAGACTTACTTGCTCCGTTGAATCGATCGCTGGCGTGGCGCAGTGTACTCAAGGGTGTTTTTGGTTGCGTTCAGGCTCACCGCCCGGCTCTTTCGGTCTTTCCACCGGGCGGTGGGTGGAACAGTCAATCACGACGGTCGCGAGCCTCACGCTGAGACAAAAAGTGGTAAGTGCGTGGATCGCCATCTCCCCCCCACTTCTCCCACCTTACACATGCATGTACGGGCCGCCTGTGCTGGCCGCTGTGTCACTCGCTGTTCATCTTTCTACCCACTTCTCGCGTCACTCCTTCCTTCTGTCCGGCTTCGCTTTGTGCGTTGCACCTTTCGCACGGGCAATCCATCCTTCACTGGCTCACTGCCCAGACATTATTCTTTCACGCCTTGTACACATAAAGACACACGCACACACAGTTGGGTGAAGCTGCCGTTTCTCACTTTACTTGAGCCACGGTGAACGTCATCCACTGCTGCACTTTAAACAGACGAGCTTGCGGGAAAAAAAGGAAGCAAAGTGCACGCGCGGCTGTGTCTCTTCCACAACCTCGTCACGAACTAGCCATTCACACAATGTCGAGCACCGGTGACGACATGAAAAAGACGGATTCGGTGGAGCCCATTCACGTCGCACATGAGGATGACGGCACTGACTCTCACCCTTCCACCGACGACGCACTCGTCAGTGGCGGTGATCGCACGTGCAACATCATCGCCGTGGCCCTCCTCTTCATGATTCTCATCACGTCCGTCATCAGTATCGCCGCTGGCGCCTGCTGCCTGGCCTCTCTGAGCGGTAAGCCCTTCAACCACTTCTCCATGTTCTTTGCGTTCGGCGTGGCGCCGGTGGTCATCGGCTGCATCTGTTTCGCTTTGTCGCTGTTCGTCATTATCTTCATTGCCGTGTGCGCCATGGGTCTCAAGCAGTACGGCATGTGCTGCTTCGGCACGAGCCGATGCCGGGGATGCTTCCGCGTGTGCCTGCTCGGCGTGTTCCCCTTCATTGTGTTCATTGTCCTCCTCGCCATGTGCATCCTTGGTTTCACCTTCTTCAGCCTCAGCCAGCAGTTACCGCCGTTGGACAAGAATTACACCAAGGTGAGCGGCCTCTATGGACCAGTGGAGATTCTGCGCGACGAGAACGGTCTCACGCACATCAAGGCGAGCAACCGTCATGACGCCTATTTTGGCCAGGGTTTCGCAGCCGCACAGGACCGCCTGTTTCAGCTCGAGTTCATGCGCACTGTGGCACAGGGAAAGCTTGCGTCACTGGTCGGCAAGGACGGCGTGTCGACGGACACTTCCATTCGCACCATCAACGTTCGCGACGCCGCTTACGCCATGTGCCGCGTCACCGACCCCTCGCATACTCAGCATCTCACAGCATTTGCAGATGGCGTCAACCTGTATCTTCAGCGGGTCACGAAGCGTCCCGTCGAGTTCTTTTTCATGGGCAGCAAGGCACTGTACTTCCACGATCCGGCACCGTTCAACGCTGTTGATGTGTGCCTGATTGCGAGGCTGTACCAGTGGCAGATGTCGTCTAACATCGATAAGGAAGGCTCCCGCTTCGCTGACTGGGCCGGCACCAACCGCACGTACAGTGAAGTGGAGGAGCTGTACCCCAACTTCGCCGCGCAGACAGACACCATTCTCAGTGAGACCCAGGTCCAAGACTTGCTGTCGGCACTTGGCTCCACCGACCCAGCGACGGACATGCAGTTGTACGCCAAAGCCGACCAGGTGGGCACCCTCATGGAAGGCACTGTCTACGATGTGCTGCTGAACCAGGTGCGACTGCAGCTTCAGGGCAGTCAGTCCTCGGCATCCTCACGCCAAGCATCTCGTGACGCAGCCACACAACCCACGACCGCATCGCTTCATGCAGGCATTGAACAGTCGCTGAGCCGCGTGATGCAGGCCAACTTTTACGCGCCGAAGGACCGCAGTGTCTTTGCCTACCAATTCATCGAAGCCAGCAACGCGTGGGCAGCGCGTGATGCGAGTGGCCACGCGGTCGCCGCATCGGACCCGCATCTCACAGTCAACCTGCCATCCGTTTGGTACTACACCCATCTGAGCTTCCCCGCGGAGGATGGGCAGCAGTACGATGCCGCCGGCGTGGAGCTGATTGGGCTGCCTGGCGTGCACATTGGCCGCACGACGTACGCAGCCTGGGGCATCACTATGAGCATGACGGACCTGGAAGACCTCTTCATCTTGCCACCCACGCAGTTCACTGGATTGGCGGAGCGGACCTATATGTACGGAGGCAAGCTGCACCAGTACGTGCGACGCCGTGAGCGCATCCAGGTCAAGGGCAAGAAGGACATTGTGCTCGACGTCGATGAAACCCTGTTCGGCCCCATTGTGTCGTCCATGCTTGGCTTCCCGTCGTCACTCGCCGTCGCGCTGTACGCGGTTCCTCTGCTGCACGACGACAACGAGTCTATCCCCGCGCTCATGGCGTTGACAGACCCAAAGACGAATTCCGCGGAGAAGGTCATGACGGCGCTGCTTCAGCTCCAAGCCCCGGGCTTTTCGATCCCCATCGCGGATGTGAAGGGCAACATGGCCTACGTCGTGACGGGCCGCCACCCCCTGAGAAGCAAGACCTCACACACCGGCAAGTACCCCACCTGGGCCTTTGACGCACCAGCGATTCTGGGCACCATTTGTGCCTCCGCCACCCAAGCCGCCGTGAACACGTCGAGCCACGCGGCCGTGCTCGCCTGCATGGCCCAACTTCAGTCGGGGCTGCAGGCGTCCGGCAAGTCGCTCGACATGAGCGCCATCTTGCCCACCCTACCTGCGCTCTTCAAGGCCACCAGTGGCTGGACGACCTACGTCAGCGCCGACCGCAGTGCATCCGATGCCCGTGTGCCGGCACTCGCTAATCCACACGTCCACATCCCCGTCAGCACTGGCGCCGCACACATCTCGTGTGCCAACCAGAAGATTGTTCCGAACGGCTACCCGTACCTGCTCGGGTACGACTACGCCCTTCCGTACCGTGGCAACCGCGTGCAGGAACTACTCAACACGTACAGCACATCTCTGGGCGACATTGACACTCACCGCCGCATTCAGATGGATCACCGCTCCAACTTCTGGCACGTTTCCCTACGGCCACTGGTCGCCAGCAGCGCCTTCCAGACCCTCGTCAGCGGCAACACCAAGGCCGTCCAGTGGGTGAACCGTCTCGTGAATGAGTGGGACTCGAGGGCGGAGATTGGCAGCACAGAGACGGCCTTTGTCTGGCGATGGTACCAGCGCATTGCGGTGGTGCCGGCTGACGTGCTCGCCGCCCGTGACAGCGAGCGCATGGGCGCCGGAAACGGCTACGTGGTCTCCATGTTGTCGAGTCAAGCGACCTCACGCATGCTCAAAAACTGCGCTGTGGCCATCGGGCAAGCCGCTGCCAGTGCTTCCTCGTGCGTCGAGTTCGCCGCGCGCGAGTTCATGTCGCTGGCCAACACGGACCCAACAGAGAAGTGGGGTGTGGATGTCAACCACCTCCGCGGTATTCATCAAATGCTCGAGAAGAAGGTTATTCACCCTGTCTTTCAACGTGAGATGGAGAAGGCGGGTGACTTCTCGTCTGTCGCTGTCTCCGGCAACTCGGCCAACGGTGACTTCCTCTCCACGCAAGCAAGCAGCATGCGCCAGCTGTACGACATGCAGTCGAGTTACGTTCTCTTCGCACTGCCCGGCGGCAACAGCGGCAACCCCTACTCCAAGTACTACCAAAACATGTGGGACAAGTTTGCGAAGGAGGAGTACGTGCAGGTCGCCATTGATGCGACGTCGATGGCGGCCATGAACGTCTCACACCGTCAAACGCTGAGCGAGTGACCTGCACGCGACGCAGAGCAGCGCGTGTTGCTGTCATGTGGAGTGAGGGGGGGTCACCTGTTCGACTACTGTTTCACAGGCGGTGTCTCTTCCTTCTCGTGCGCACTTGGAGGAAGAGAGAAGCGGGACAGTCACAGTGTGTGAGTGTGTCAGTTTTTGATGCACCACCTCACAAACTAAAAGTGCGAAACTACCGCTTCCTCCCTTCCACTCCCTTTTTATTTCCTTTTTTCTTTTTTTTGGTTTCTCCCACCTCAATTGCAATTAGTCAACCATGCAGCGTTCTTTTAATCAGCCGAAACGAGGTACTTCCGTGTTTCGCGCTCAGTCTTTTTCTTCCTTTCTTCCTTTTTTTTTGTTCTGTTCTCTCATTAAATCCCGCTTTGTTGTTGTTTTTTTCGACTGAAAGAATCAAACCAGCGTTGTGTATGTGTGAACTGTTTGATTTTTTGCAGTTTTTCATTCGCCTTCCCTCTCTCTCTTATCTTTTCCTCTTGTTTTCTTCCCGCCCACTCCCCTCCGTTAATTCTGGAAAAAAGACTTTGCAGGACAAGTGGCGACGCTCTGACAGACATTTGGCATGCGCTGCACGTCATCAAACGCCTGAACGGGTTCTCTCCCCATCCCCACACATGCGCGTGGCAAGAGTTCTCCCGCTGTCAAACGCCGATCGCGCTCAAACTAATACGCAGGTGCCGTGTCGGTGTGTTCGGTGTGTATGCGTGTCTGCAACCGAAACTGCGGCCCTGTTCTAAACCTTCTCCTTTTATTTATGCTCTATCGTCTTCGGAGAGAGAGAAGTGCACGTCATCTTCTCTTCTTCACGCGGACAAAGAAAAAAAGAAAACGAAAAGCATCCGATGGCCTGCGAACGTTAAGCAGCCAACTGTGCGGTGACAAGACGGCACCTTTTTGCACACTTACAGCTGGTGTGTGTGTGTGTGTGTGTGTGTGTGTGTGTGTGTCCTTCACACTCTGTTTGCGTTGCTCTCTCCTTGTCATCAGTGCACCGCACCAACACGTGCGTCAGCCCATGCTCACCCGTTCTTCTCTCACTCTTCTCTCCTTCTCTCTCCGTGACCCCCTCTTGCCTGGCGTCCTCGTGCAGCGGACAGACCGTGGTTTTGTGAACGCTCTAAACAGATGGAGAACAGTCCCTCAGCGCCCGGGGATGCATTCACTTCCCCGTTTCTCCAACATGTACAACAGGTTGAGGAGCCGTCCTCAGCTCCCCGTGCGCGTGTTGAGCCACCCAACGCAACCGTGGCTGCCGCACCAGCCCCAGCTGTGGCCTCTTCGGGCGGCCTAGCACAGGCGGAAAGCTATCCCTTCAGTCGCCTCTGTACCCTCTTCGAGCACCTCGAGGCCGCCGTCAACAAGCAGCAGCAGACGGCGTACCTCACCCAGTTCTGGCAAGGTCTGCGCCGAGACGAGTCTTTTTTCCCGTACATGCGGCTGCTGCTGCCTCAGCTGGACAACGAACGCGCGCACTACCAGCTACGTGAGAGTAAGCTCGCGCGGCTTTACGTGGATGTTCTCGGCATGCCCCACAAGAGTGCCGACGCGCAGCGGCTGCTGCGCTGGAAAGACCCATCGAAAAGCGCAGTGGAGACAACCGCCTTCAGTGACGCCATCTATGCTCTGTTAGTCCAAAGGGGTGGGTACCAGCAGCAACGCGAAGATGGATCAACCACCTCGGCACCGATCTCAGAACTCTCTATCGCCAAGCCGGAGGCGCCCACGGTAGTACGCGACCTCAAATCTGCACTGGCCGTTCGCGCCTCAGGTCCCCGCGCTCAGCCGGCGGAGCTTTCAGTGGCGGCCGTCAATCGCCTACTTGACGACTTGGCTGGCGCGCCTGATGAGGCCGAAAGGCGGCGCGTGATGCTGCACCTCGTGCGACACACCTCTGCCTTGGAGCAGAAGTGGCTTGTGCGGATTGTGCTGCGCGACACTCGGATCCGCATGACTCACCAATCGATGCTTGTCGTGTTCCACCCCTCCGCGCTCGACATCCTGAACAGCACGAACGACCTTCGGCTCGTCTGCGACACATGTGTAGAGGACACGACACGCGTCGTGCCAGGCTCGGTGGAGAGCGGCATTTTCCTCTTCCAGCCGCTGCGTCCCATGCTGGCCAGTCCGGTGTCGGCAAAGAAGCTTGAGCAGCTCCTCGATGGGCAGCCGGACATTCTCGCACAACCCAAGTATGACGGCGAACGTATTATGATTCACATGGATAGTCAGCAGGTGATGTACTGGACACGTAATGCCAAGAACTACACCCCTCTGTATGGCCCCAACTTCAACCACGTCGTTCGCGCAGGGTTTCCCATTGGCACGCGTCGCCGTTCCTCGGGCAGCGCGGACGGGCCTGCGATCGACCTCGTGCTCGAAAACGTTATCCTCGATGGTGAGTTTCTGGTGTACGACAGTGCGACGGAGGCTTTCGAGGCTTTTGGTGGTAACCGCACCCTGGCGTTGTTGGGTGGTGGAGAGTTTGGCCGCAATGCCTTCCGCAACGGTACCGCCGCGCCCCCGCTGACGAGTGCGGTGGATGGCACGGACAAGTGGTTCTGCTACATGGTCTTCGACATTGTCATGCTGAACGGTACATCTCTTCTCGCCATGCCCTTAACAGAGCGCCAGTACCTTCTGCGTGTCATCATGACGGAGGACCCAAAGCACATTGAGCTCGTGCCCTCGCCTGTCGTGCACACCACGGCCGAGATGCTGGCGCACCTTGAGGCAGCCGTCAAGAACGGCAATGAGGGCATCGTGCTGAAGCGCGCTACGAGCCCCTACGTGCCTGCTGAGCGCAAAGGGCACTGGATCAAAGTGAAGCCCGATCACATAGCCGGGCTAGCCGACTCACTGGACCTGATCGTTGTCGGCGCCTACTACGGCACCAAGTTCGGCACCCGAAGCCTCTCCCACTTCCTTCTCGCGACGTGGGCGAATCAAAGCGCGGCCTCTCCGCGCGACCCACACGCACGCTTTCATACCTTCTGCAAGGTGGGGAACGGCTACACGAGCGACGAGCTGCAGCTCATCCAAACGACGTTGGAGCCGTTCTGGGAGCGCACCGCGAACAGGCAGACGGTGCCCGACTGGCTGGACGGGTGGAAGCCCGTGGGGTCTGACTTGATCCCAGATGTGTACGTGCACCCCCGACACTCACTTGTGCTCGAAGTGTTTGGTTACGCCTTTACCGACACAGCCAATTTCAGGGCCGGCTACACGATTCGCTTCCCTCGCATGCTGTCGATTCGGTGGGACAAGGGCATCGACGACGCGACCGACCTCAGCACGCTCAACAGTATCCGCGACGCCTCAACCGGTGCCCTTCATCGCCGACTGGCGCAGGGCAGTGACGAGCTGCTCACCGTCATGTCGATGAAATGGAAACGTCGGCGTGACGCGGGTACCGAGGGGGCAGGGGGAGGCGGGGGACAAGGTCTGCCCCCTGGGCGTTCGGCCACCCTCGCCGCGGCACTTCCGCCGCGTACCTTCGCGGTGGCCGCCGACCAGCTGAGAGTCACCGCGCTGGGAGCCAAAGACGCGATTGTGGACGACCTGTTCGACGGATACGAATTTTGCGTTCTGTTCACGTCCGAAGCGCACTGTGACCCACGGTTTGCCGCAATCAGTGCTCACCGCACGGAGCTTGAGCGGTGCTTGCTGAAGCACGGCGCGAGGGTGGTGGCCAACCCTGGTCGCCGCACGTCACTCCTGCTGGCCTCATCAAGCGCCGCACCGAAGGTTGCGAACTGGATTCACTTGTGCCGAACCAAGCCCGACTGGGTGGGGTACCGTTACGCCGCTGTCGACGTCGCGCATTGCGACTGGGCAGTCGCCTGTGTTGAAGCCGGGCAGGTGCTGCCGCTCACCCCGCGCTTCATGCTTTTCACCGGTCCCTCTCTTCAGCGAAAATTTGCGACTCTACTGGACAGCTACGAAGATAGCTACACGGAGCCCTGCACGGCGTCGTCCCTTCTCGCCTCCATGCGGCTGGCCACACAGCAAATCGCCGTGACTGCGGGTGAGGGCACGAAAGACGGTCGTGCTGCCATCGTTGAGATGTGCGGGTCGAGGGACCTTCTGGCGGCGTCGGAGGCCTCGGCGCGGCTGCGGGACGCGCTGGGTCTTCGGGCCCGCACCGCTGTCACCATCACGGCGGTTGAGGTGTCAACTCCTCCGCCCTGCCTTCCCGCACAAGCGGCGTTGGACCGCGACCCTCAGCTGCTCGAAGAGTGGGCGATTGCCTGGCTGGCCGCGAAGGGTGCACCGTGCGCGATGACGAGAACAACGGGACCAACGCCATTGCGTGCGGCGTCGTGCGACCGCAGCGTCGTGAAGCGTGAGCAGTCCGAGGTTGGCTGTTCACTCGCCTCAGGGTCCGTCAGCCGACACGACACGGGAACGCAGCGACTGTTGCGCGAGGCGAGGCCTTTGGTCGGTTCGTACACGGTCCTTCCACGGACCGCTGACTGGTCCAGTGAACAGCTCGCCACCATCACAGAGATGGTGTGCTGCCAGGGACTAGCGCTTTGCCAGCATCCCGGTCACAATAGCCTACTCGTTGACGAACGGGGAGTGGTCTGGAAGTGCGCGTGAGGAAGTTGAGCGAAGAGACCTGTCTCTCCTCGCGTCTTTTCGTTTGTTTACTTTCTTCTAGCTGAGTTGCTGTATCATCATCAAAAAAAAATCTCACGAAATGACAGTATCCCCGTGCACGGGCTCATCGATGATCACCACGCACTTACCACATAGTTGTGACAGCGAATAACTGTTCCACACACCCCTGTTGTTGTGGACATTTGTTTTCTTCATCTACCTGCCAGTGTACTCATGCACACAACTCTCATCGCCCGCTGTCATCGCCTTTGCCCTTGTCTTTCTTTCCCTGCTTGTCTCTGCTTATTTATCCCGCACGCACATGACATCGTTCTGGCAGTGTATTGCCTCAAAGCATAGCATCACTTCCGGTATATCGGCACTGTGATCACTTTCTCTCCACGGTAAATATTGCCATCACTTGTCTCACACACAAAAAAGAAAACACAAAATCCCGTTAAACACACCGAAGCCACTTGCACGTTGGAAAGCATGTCCAAGCACTTGTGCGCTGAGTGTGAGCTCGCCTGCCACGGTTCGGGCGTTACCGACATTGAGGACACGTCTGCCAAGGCGCCCGAGTTTCACTACTCGGCTATCTTCCAGCCAGAGGATCCGAAGCATGACCACACAGAGTACTACAAGATCGAAGGAAGCGAGAAGTTTGTGGAGGAGATCGACGCGTGCGGGCGCAAGGTCCTCAAGGTCGATCCCGAGGCCTTGACCGTTCTCGCGCACACGGCCATGTCGGACGTCCACCACTTCTTTCGCAAGGATCATCTGTCCGGCTGGCGCCGCATCCTCGAGGACCCCGAGTCCTCCGGCAACGACCGCTACGTCGCGGAGACGCTGCTCAAGAACGCGCTGATTGCCTCGCAGCTTGTGCTGCCCGCGTGCCAGGACACCGGCACGGCCATCGTGCTCGCCAAGCGCGGTGAGCTCTGCTGGACGGGTGGTGAGGATGAGAAGTACCTCTCCAAGGGCATCTGGGAGTGCTACACGAAGCACAACCTTCGTTACAGCCAGACTGCCGCGCTGGACATGTTCAAGGAGTGCAACACTGGCGACAACCTGCCCGCCCAAATCGATATGCTCGCGATTCCCGGGAACGACTACGAGTTCCTCTTCGTCGCCAAGGGTGGTGGCTCCGCCAACAAGGCGTACCTGTACCAGCAGACCAAGGCCCTGCTGAACCCCAAGTCGCTGCGCGCATTCATTGAAGAGAAGCTGAAGACGCTCGGCACAGCCGCCTGCCCGCCATACCACATTGCTCTCGTTATCGGCGGCACGAGTGCTGAGATGACCATGAAGACCGTGAAGCTGGCCAGCTGCCGCTACTACGACTCACTGCCCACCACCGGCGACAAGTACGGCCGCGCTTTCCGCGACACGGAGTGGGAAGAGATTGTGATGGACATCGCTCGCAACTCCGGCATCGGCGCGCAGTTTGGCGGCAAGTACTTTGCGCACCAGGCGCGTGTCATTCGTCTGCCGCGCCACGGTGCCTCGTGCCCGGTCGGTCTCGGGGTGTCGTGCAGCGCGGATCGCCAGATCCTCGCACGCATCAACAAGGATGGTGTCTTTGTCGAGCAGCTCGTCAAGGATCCTTCACCGTACATGCCCAAGGAGCTGATGGGCGGACCGGCCGGCGAGTCTGTGCACATTGACCTCTCGATGCCCATGACCGACATCCGCAAGGAACTCAGCAAGTACGCGGTGGGTACCCGCGTGATGCTGACTGGTACGCTGATTGTCGCCCGTGACATTGCGCACGCCAAGGTGAAGGAGGCTCTCGACAATGGTGAGCCGCTCCCGCAGTACATGAAGGACCACCCGATCTACTACGCCGGGCCCGCCAAGCAGCCGCACGGGCTCCCCTCTGGCTCCTTCGGTCCCACAACGGCCGGACGCATGGACACCTACGTCCCCATCTTCCAGGAAGCAGGCGGCAGCTTCATCACCCTCGCCAAGGGCAACCGCAGCAAGCAGGTGACTGAGGCGTGCCACAAGAACGGTGGCTTCTACCTGGGCAGCATTGGCGGCCCCGCTGCCATTCTCGCTCACGACAACATCAAGAAGATCGAGTGCATCGCGTTCCCCGAGCTGGGCATGGAGGCTGTGTGGAAGATCGAAGTGGAGGACTTCCCCGCCTTCATCATTGTGGATGACAAGGGCAACGACATGTTCGCGAAACTGCTTGCCTAAGATGCGCAAGCCATTCGAGCCGGGGACTCGCCAAGAGAATGCAACCAACAAACGATTCTTTTCTACGTGTTCGGATAGGGAAGGAGAGAGGAGAGAAAGGGGGAGCTTGGGGTGCGCTGGCGCAGAGCCGTACATACGTGCACACATGCCGCCCCCCACCCCGCAAGCCATGCTCCTCTTTTCACCCTCCTTTTTCTTCTGTTTTGCAGCATTTCTTTCGTCGCCACGGGTGCGGGTTTGCTGCACTCACCGTCGGCCGCTGCTCAGCTGACACTTCCCTGTTCACGTTTTCGACAATCATCTTTTTTACTTTATTTTTGCGCAGCTTGTGTCTCTCGCTGGTTTTCTCTCCTTTTTTTTTTAATCACGAACCAGTGTACGCAGCGAAGCTGACAAAACTGTTCATCGGGCACCTCACGCATGCACGTATGCACGTATTACGTGCGCATTCAAAAGTGATGGCAAAGCACAGCGTGAATCAAAAAAAAAAAAAGAAGGCGCGAAAATATCCGGTGGCGGCTGGGCTTTCGTATCCACTTCTGTTGTTTTCCACAAGTTCACTTTTTCTTCTTTTTTCTCGCTTTCTCGTTTACACTTAAGCTGACTTAGTGATACCGTTGACGTGACCCTCAAAAACAACACAGTGTCAACACCTCTCCCAATGACCTTCATCCTCGTGTACAGGGGGTTTGTGTCTAAAGGCTGCGCTGTGCGAAGAACGGCGAGGGGGGAGAAACGCAAAAAAAAAAAAAGCACGTTACGGGTTCATGAAGGGGGCACCGGTGAAGGGTGCCCCCCCCTCCCCACCCTCGTACGTGCTTTCCACCTCCTATGCCCGCTTAGCGTCTTCGTCAACCTCTCTTTCCAGCTCTTCACGTGTGGCCAGGACTGCAGCTGGCTACTCAGTCTTGATACCCTCGACGCTCCACTGCCTCACGTACTGCCCTAACTCTCCCCATCTTCCTCTTCATCACATCGCAGTCATTCTCATATCTCTGGTTTGCTGCACAGCACGGCTGTTGTGTTCTTGTAGAACCGCCTAGTCAGCAATAGTTCTGTGGCGCTGTTGTTGTTTTTCTGTTCGCCTCCCTCCCTCCCTCCCATCGGTCCGCGTTGTGTGCGCTTCGATAAGACAAACAGAGACTAAACTGGCACCCACCAGACTTGCGGCGTGGTTTCGCAGAGCACAGATCGGTTCGCACTTCTCTTCAGCCACTCACACATTGCGGTGTCACTCCGTCCGGTTCATGTCCACCGCCTCGTCTGCCTCGTCTGCCTCGACGTCAGCGACAAGCACCAGCAGTGGTACGTGCAGCACGCCCAACGCCGATGAGGTTCACTTGTACAAGATCGCCTTGGTCGACACGATTCGCCCACTTCTTGACGGCATCCCTCGCACTGCTGAGCCACTGGCATCGACGCAACCGTCGGCGCTGCGCATCCTCTACTCTTCCCACTTTGACGACTTGATGGGCGCGTATCGCACCATGAGGGCCAACCCGGCCCTTTACGGCTCCGGCGCACGTGACGGGGCGACAGACGACAGTGACCATGATCGGCCGCCTGCGGCGCTCTGGCTGCTTCTCCTCGCGTTCACTCTTCGGCAGTCAACGTCCAACTACACCGTCTGGAAGGAACGCCGGGATGTGGTGCTGTCGCCGGCCGCCTTTCTCACCGCCCATCGTGACCGTCTGCCGTCGCCGGCGGGCGTTGGTGACGAGCTTGCACGTGCGCAGTCAGACATTGAGGACGTCGCACAGCGGTGGTTGCCGCACATGCCACGTGATTATCACCCGGATGGCTCGTACAGTGTGTGGCGGGCTGTGCGCTGGGAGCTGACGGTTACGGAGGCCTTTGCACACCTGTACCACAAGCAGTTCCAGGTCTGGCATCACCGGAAAGAACTCATTGGGGCTGCGCTCGGCTCACTCGCCCGGCACGATCTTCACGACGTGTTGTCCTCGGAGCTGAGCTTTGATGCCTATCTTCGCGCACATCACCATATGAGCTTCGCAGAGATCGATGAGCGGCAAATGATCGATTACGTCCTACTCGCTCGCGACCCCAAAAACTATCACGTGTGGCTGCACCGCTCTTGGTACCTCGAGGCTTTGCCGTTCCTGCTGGAGCCACCGTCTTGGCCCGCGCTCTGCGCCTACGTGCAGCGCGTGAACGCCGCCTCCGGGCAGTCTGCTGTCCCATCAGCCGCAGCGTTTCGTGCTGTGAGTGGCTGGCGATCGGAGAAAAGAGCGACCGAGGTGGAGGCTACGGAAGCGCACGGGTCCTCCGCTGAGGAGGGTTCCTCGCTTTACGTGAGTCTGCCCGACTCACCCTTCGCGAGGGAATTGCACTTCACGGACACAGCCATTCAAGCGGATGCGTGGAATAACTCCGCGTGGTGTCACCGTTTCTTGCTTTTCAAGGCACACCTCGTGCCCTCACTGCTGGCGCGTCTTCATTCATGCTGCAGTAGCGCGGAGGGCGGTGCCGACGGGGCCTCTGCTCAAGAGAGCCGAAAGGAGGTGGAGGACGTGCTTAGCGCACTTTGTTGGCAAGAAGTCTACTACGCTCTGCAGTGGGCTGCCGTGACGCCATGCAACGAATGCCCCTTCGTCCACGCTCGCTCCGTCTCTGAGCTTCACCAAACAATCATGTTACGGTTAGCAGTCGTGAATGCTGCCGCCGTCGCCACTGGTCTGTCTGGCACGCAGCAAGCATCCCTTCTCGCGTTGCCCCTTGTATCCCCAGTGAAGTCAGTCACCGCAGCTCATGAAGGGGTTGGCGACAACACCCCGCAATCAGTTGCCCCAGTGGGCAGTCTCCGGGAGCTTTCCGCACTGCTCACGTGGCCCGATTATCTGTCCACGTTTACCTTGGTCAACTACGTCTTGGATGTCACACGTGTGTATCTTGCACCGCTTGCCGACTCCGTGGTCACGGCACTCGAAAGTGTCGCCGCTCTACGCGACATCACCGAGCGCGAAGCCGCTGCGCGCCGACTGTTTGACAGTGGCTGTGGTGCCCAGTACGTCCTGGATAACTTGCATCAAGTCGTGGCCGCAGAATATCACGCGCTGTTTTACTTCCTCGAGCAGTGCTGGCTACTCTTCTTCACGGAGACTGCACGCGAGGCAAACTGCACGGAGCGTCCCTCCAGCGCCTACGCACGAGACGGCATCAGCGAGGCCCTTGAAGATGCGGTGGCCCAGTGCTTGGCGCGTCTCGAGGAGCACCCCGCACCGACGGCAACTGCTGTGTTTTTGGCGCAAGAGGTCCGTGCGTTGACGTGCGTGAAGACGCTCCACGCGGTTGATACGATCCGCTCAAAGTACTGGCGACACGAGGCGTCCGTGGTGCTTCACCGAGACTACTGAGTGCGCAAGCCTGCTGCAAGGGCTTTTTTTGTTGTTTCACTGTTTGCTGATTTGGTGGTTCGCCGTTATGGCTGCGTGCAGATACGTGCGCTAACTATGTCGTCGTTGTTGGTGCCTTGCTGCCCGTTGTTTCGAGTAGGCGTACGCATCGCGCAGGTGTCCTCGAGCGCATATGTGCTCACTCCCCTCTGTGAGGCTTTAGGCTCGTGTGAGCTCGCCTCGTTTCTGCAGGTGATGACCTGTCAGAGACTCCTGTGGGAAGCGTGCGCCACGTCATGCGTGTGTGCCCCCTCTCCACCGCCTCACCCTATCATCGGCTTGACCTCTCGCACACCTCACACACTCCTTCTCTGATTCCCTCTTGTTCACCCCCCTGTGTGTTTAAGAGAAAAAGGATCGCAACTTTGCCGATCTGCAGGTCTGAGCCACACAACGCATACCGGCTCTTCCCACTTACCAACCTTTTGACACAACGACGGGCCACCACAGGCTCCTTTCCTCCTTTCCTACGTTCTCTCTTTTTCTTCGCGTCAGTGTAGCCCTTCGGGCCGAATCTTCTTGACGACTAGATACGTCCTGCGAGCTTGAGCTGTGCACGTCACAACGTGGGTCGCACTCCTTTTTCTCTCTCACCTCCTCCCACGCCACCATGATGCAAAACGCTGAGGACTACCCGACCGAGTCGTCGCCGCGCACGGTCAGCACCGATAAGGTGTGTGCCTTTCTCAACCGTAACAGCGGCGAGCGCGCCGCTGCCGACTTTGTGAAGCAGCAACTAATCGCAAACCTTGGTGCGGAGATGGTGTTTGATCTCTTTCCCACCCCTGGCAAGCCACCGGCCATTGCAGAGGCGAAGGCATTCCTCATCGAGAAGAAGCCTGACCTGGTCATCGTGGCGGGTGGTGACGGCACGGTGTCGCTGTCAATGGATATTGCCGATGAGGTGCGAGACGCTGGTCAGATTGGTCCGATGGTGGCGGCGGTGGCTGTGCTACCCATGGGCACCGGAAATGATCTCAGTCGCACACTCGGCTTCGGCAGTGGTTACACGAAGCCGCTTGTGAACGCGGAGGCTAAATTTAAAAAGTATTTGGGTCGCCTGCGCAACGCGGTAATCAAGTCGGTGGATCGGTACACGCTTGACATCTACGTGGTGCCCCGTGGGGAACTCGAGCCAGCCGGCATTTCCAAGAATGGTAGGAGTACAGGGACCACACATGTCGTCAGCAACGTCGACGGCGTCCAGCAGGAGCACCTCAGGGCCACTGAACGCGTTGGGCAAGAGGACCACTCGCCCGTCGCGGGGTCGGACCACGGCGACACGGCCGCAACGGCACCTCAGGCCGAGGGAACGGCTGGAATCGATCCGACGTTCACGACGAAGTTTATGAACTACTTCTCTGTGGGCTTTGACGCAGAAGTGGCGGCAAACTTCAGTGATTTTCGAAACAACCACCCAAAGGCCTGTTCCTCGCGTTCCCTCAACAAGATGTGGTACGGCTGGTTTGGCTGCGTGGCGATGTGTGAATCGGGTACCTTCAACAAGGAGCGCTGTGCACTGTATGTTGACGGGCAAAAAACGAAGATCGACTCCGGCGCGAAGGCCATCATCATCTCCAACGTGCTGACGTACAGCGGAGGTGCAGTACTGTGGTCTGACAAGAAGAAGCGGTTTGATCCACCGACCGTCGACGATAAGCGGGTGGAGGTGACAGAGATGGACGGCGTGTGGCACATGATTGGTGTCGGCACGAAAACACGTTCAGCGGACAAGCTTGGCCAGGGCTCGCATGTGGTGATTCGCGTACCGGCCAATTATGTGATGCAGTACGACGGTGAGCCGATCGATACGATGGGGGCCAAGGACCGCGACGCGTGGATCGACATTCGGCACTTTCGCCAGTCCCTGGGTTCGTGCATGCTGGAGGATGAAGCGCTTCTGCAAGACGACTCCGACTCTCCTGCGCCACTCACTTCGCATGAAGAAGGGTAGTGATGGACCCACGACCCCTCGCAGTGTTGTTTTTGTTTTTGTCCCCCAGCGGATATGCCGTTCTGCGTCCTCGCTTTCATTCTTTTTCTGTTTTTTTTTTCTGCCCCGTATCGTCATCGATTGAAATGATGTCAGGAAGTCATGGTGGGTGATGCACTGTATAGCAACCGCCAGTGAGCCGTCTATTGGGGACTTTGACACATTGTTTTTGTTGCGCTCACCTCACCGAGCAAGCTTTTTTTTTTGCTTTTTTTCATTACCTCTGTTTATATGTTTTTTTTTTTTTTGCGCGTGCATGCTTGGGACTTTTTATTCCAATGTGTTCGTGATGTTCGTAAGCCTCAGCTGAGGTCAGAAGTCACATTGTCTCACCGTGTGAGCCCATTTCTTTCTTCCTCGAATTTTCTCTGTATGAAGCTCGCCTCACAGGTTGAAATGTTTTTCCCTCTTGTGGTTTGTTTTTCTTCGATATTGGCATTGTACGCCTCATCCCCTTCAACGCGCTGCCGGTTCGCTTGCTTTTGCAGCGCTCCCGACATCGCCGCTTTCCTGCTTTGTATCATGTTGATTATCGATCACCTCCGGGTGCGACGACTGCGTTGGATGACTGTGTGGTATTCACAACCACACTGCTGGATGGAAAGAAGAAAACAAGAAAAAGGCTAATGAACGATCCACCGGTGATTGCGGTGTGTGTGCGCTCTCTTCGCGTGTCTTTGCACGCGCGTCAATGGGTGGCGCGCTGCCTTCCGAGTGTTTCTCGGTGGCTTACTGAGAGCACCGGTGCGTCGCCTGCGTGTTGTGGCACCCGCTGCGGGCGGCCTCATCGCGCTGCCGACGCCCCCAACCTCGCTCGTATCGCTTTCACGAGCGTCCACTCGCCTATCCGCTCTCATTCGTCTCTCCTCCATTCTCACACTATTTCCGCCTATTGCTGGTAGTATTGTTTCCGTGAGTGATGCCTGTTGAAATGAGAGAGGGGTGTAGGCTGGTATGTAGTTACCGCACCGGACTGGCCGAGCCGACAGCCTGTGGGCTCGGAGGTCACGGGTTGATGTCAGCGAGGCCCGTGCTCCGTGGTGAAACAAGTGAACAGTAGCATTGCCGTTACGACGGGGGGCTTCGTGCTGAACAGAGAGAGATGAGACCAAAAAGACAAACGCATCTATTTTTCCGATGCCAACGAATGAGCGAAAAGATCTTAAATGACTACCTGACTCTGCGTGGGAAGGAGGCTTCCGTGTATGTCTGTGTGCCTGCATGTGTCTGTGTTTGTGTGCGTGTGTGGGTGGGGGAGGAGGGGGGTATTGGTACCTGTGAATGCGTCGCGTGCGAGAACGATGAGACCAAAAAGACAAACGCATCTATTTTTCCGATGCCAACGAATGAGCGAAAAGAGCTTTCATTGCTATCTGACTTGCGCGCGATCGCTCAGAGTGCTGAAGACGGCAAGCCGCCCTCCTCCCCCCCCCCCCTACACCGTTGGACCGCTGTTGAGCGGGGGTGTTGGGCAATGCATACACACCTTACTTCTCAGAAGGAAAACAACAACAGCAACAACAAGAGCAGCACATGCTGGCTGCTACTCGGACAGTCTGGTTTTACTGGTAGGGTGTGAATGCACCTTGAACGTTGGATGCCGCTGTCGACCAGGCGTTAAACAACGAAAAGCATATCTCTGACGTTGCTCTGGCAATGTCATCGAGGCTTCGGCGTGCACGACTCGCTCACTTGTCCTTTTCTTCGTCTGTTCTTTGCGTTGCTTCTCATCTTCCTCAACAGTAGCTATTGCCCAGCACGCCCGTGCCAGAGGTGGTGCGCGACCTAGCTATGTTGCGCCTTTCAGCGTGGTGTCCCAACGCAATGGCTAGTGCCTTGCCAGTCGTGGGGGTACCCTTTGTGTTGTGTTGTGCGAGGCGCGCCGTGTCGTCACCGAGCACAGCCTTGCGGAGGCCGTACTCGTCAGGGCACCCGTCGAACACTGGCCCTCACTCTCCGGGCTTGTCTCAGGCATTCCCCTCGGCGAGCTCTTTTTGGTCCGGTGAGCCGGCCTCCACCGGGGAACAATCGACTGCCGCCACGCCAGGCTCAGCGGCCGGCTCTCAGGGCACCTCGCACGGCAGTCAATCGTCCCCGCAGGACTTAAGCAGCTACGAGGAGTATCTTCGCCGCTACAACGAGGATTTGGAGGCCTATACAAGCAGCACGGCCAGCATCCACGAAAAGGCCAGGGGAACACTCGAGTCAATCAAGAGACAGAACGGTGAAACCCCCAAAAAGGTGCAGCGTGAGTACCTATGGACGTTCATGCCGATGCTGATTATGATGTGTGTGTACTTCAGCGACGTCAGCAACCACATGTGCGCACAAATGGCTCAACGCAAGATCGAGGCACACGCTCGACTGCACTGCCCCGTCAAGTGGGAGAGGCTGTGAAGGCGTCGCACCGACGCGGTACACGAAGACGTTCTGAGTCCCTACTCAGGGCTGGCGACACTCGCCGAGACCAACTATGCGACACACCACATTTGATCACAGTAGTTACGGAGGGGGATTACACAAACGCATATCCACACAGATACACAGTGGCACGGATGGCATATACAAAAGTGACTGAAGTGAATAAAAAACTGTGAAACAATTTTGTTTTCATGCCGTGAGAGGAGAGTCTCAGATTCAGCTACCGCTGTCGCGTTCTTAGTAGGCTCGCCGAGTGGGCGTGCACATTCCCTTTTTGAAAAAAAGCTTAGACGTGCCACCTGCCATGTGCGCTGGCGACTCCTCTCCTCCCCCCCCCCTCCTTGCCCTCATTCCTCAATTAACCGCCCCCCCCCCCCCCCACCACCACCACCACGAAACGTTTCGCTGTCTCTTCGCCGAAAGTGCACCAGGATTTTTTTGTGAATTGTCTGTTCTTTAGATCGCGTGCCGCTCTTCTCCCGCCCAAGTGCGCCAATGGCCTCGACGGCACTGACGGAAGCCCGTCACTCGGCAATTCAAGAGGCTATTCGCCGCCTCAACCAGCGCGCAGCAGAACAAAGCCAAGTCCGCGCCGCCTCCGACCCGTCCCCCACGGAGGAGTCATATGTGGCGACAGTGCGCCAAATCAATAGTGACGTGCGGGTGGCGCAGCAATCACACGATCACGGTGCGGTCTCACCGCCTCTCCCTGCGCTGTATTTACGTGCTACCGAGCCGCTGACAGAAGAGACAAGCCGTCGTTTGCGCTCGACGAGCAAGTCCTTCGAACTTCTGCTGCGGTTCAAGGAAATCGAGCGACTGGACGCGATGCACACCAAGTTGTGGGAACTACTGAGCCGCGATGGCAGTCGCATGGTTGTCACTCTCAAAGAATACACAGAGGTGGTGCAGCAGTTTGACGGCATTTTTCGTGTGGGCACAGCAGACGACGACGACGACGACGCAGCGGTGGCAGAGGCAGCCGATGCTGCAGCGGGTGACACCAATGCCTCCGCGAGCTCATCACGGCGGCCCAGTACGACTGGGCCCAGCCCACGTGTGACGCAGCAAGGCACAACGCCGCCGTCTGCGTTGCGGTCGGCCTTCGGTCGCAGCAGTGCCGCCACTCGCTCCGAGGAGCGCATGCGTGCGTGTCTGTCCAAGGAGTCGGTCAAGCTCCGCGAGGTGATGTTTGTGCCGATCATCACTCCACCTCGCCCGACTCTGCGGCTGTTTCTGTCATGTCCGCGCAATCCGTTCAATCCTGAGGCCGTCGACGTGGCAACCATCTCCCAACGCTTCGCCAAGTACGTGTCCCTCGTCAAGTCGGAGGCGGAGCTCATCATGTGGGATGTCAACAACGACGGTCGGCTTTCTGAAGACGAGGTGGAGAACTACGTTCGCGATCTGGTGCCCCGCATGGCGGCGTTGCGCGACATTCCAGAGGAAGTGATTCCCTTTTACTGCTGCACAGCGAGTCGCCGCATTTTTTGGGACTTGGACGCGACGAACCGAGGCAGTGTGCGCATCGACGAGTTGTTGCAGAGTGCGGTAATGGAAGAGTGGGTGAATCTGCAGCTGCTCACAGAGGACAGTCCGCAGAATTGGTTTGGCGCCACAGTGACGCAGCAGCTCTACGACAAGTTCTTGTTCCTCGATACGCGGAGTGAGGGCACGCTCAACGTGGAGAACCTGAAGCGTTACAAGAAGGGCCTTCCGACTGTGGTCGACGATGGTTTGCCGTTGGATGTGAGCCCACTGTCGGACTTGTTCATTGACCGGTATTTCGAAACCAATGTCATGATGGCCAAGACAGAGATGGACTATCGAAAATTCGTCGACTTCGTCATTGCGGTTGAGTTGCTACCCCAGTGCTCTCGACCAACTCTGTTTTGGAAGATATTGGACCTGAACAGCAGCGGTGTCTTGACACCCATCACAATCAACTACTTTTACCGCGAAACGCACGCGCGGCTTGTTTCCGCGGGGCTCAACGTACCAGCGATCGAAGTGGTCGTACAAGAAGTATTCGACCTCATCGAGACCGCCGAGCCCTTGCGCATCACGCGTGACGAGTTTGTCCACTCACCACAGGCAGGCTTGTTTGTCTCCCTCGTCATCGACTGCCTGTCGTTCTGGACCTACGAGAACCGCGAACAGCGGTGACGCCTGTGGCTGCGTGGGGCTCAAATGCCGCGACAGGTCTTCACCTGTACAAATTTGTGTTCTTTATATATTGCTCTTAGAAACTTCTCTTTCACAGTTGTAATTTTGTTTGCGGTTTTTGTTGTTTAGACACACTCACACAAGCGTTTCACGTTCACTCGGCTCTAGCGACACTGCGGAATATCACGCTTCGTTTCGTCAAGCCGAGGAGCGAGCTGCAGTAATTGGCTTGAGGACCCCACCAGCTCGGTGCGAGAGTGTCTGAGTACACAAAAGCCTGTGGGAAGCTGATATTTCACCACGGTCTGCCACACTCACGTCCTTGCGCTCTGAGAAGTACGCCGGTGCGGTTATCAGTGGTGAAGAGAGCAAGCGTCCCAAGCTACTTGGGTACTTTCCCGCAACACTCGTGTATCACTCAGTCACTGACATTAGCAGGCGTACGCTCTTTTGGTTGTTCTTCTGGCCCTATTCTCTTGTCTTTGGTGTGTGTGCATTCCTTTCCCCCACCCCACTCCCTCTCTATGCCTTTTTTTTTTCTCTTCTCTATGTACCGTGTCGCGTTTGGGAGTCCATCAATGGAAGTTACAACCATGTGCTCGGAGCCACTGGCGTTGGCGTGCGTCGGCGTGCAGATGGTGGCGGACCCGGTCCGCTTTCACAGTCACACCTTTGGCTTAGAGGCGGCGCCGTGTTCGCTGGACACGCACGCCGCTGTGTTTCTGCGGCCTGAGGCACTCCAGCAAGGAGGTCTGGACGACATGCCGGAACCGGTTGGAGTCAAGAGACGCCTTCTTGAAGGTCGCTCGGTGACGCTTGCCCTCTCGGTGCCTTTCTGTAGCAACCCGCGTCAGCGTACACACACAGATGCCGTGCAAACCGGTGACAAGTCCACGCACGCCCACGACATCTGCGTCCCCGTGCTTGAGGGAGATATTCGAAGGAAGCAGACGTCGGAGGCGTCGCTTCACGCAGGCCAGTACACCATGCCGACAATGGGCACAGGCGAGGCCGACTGCCCGGCCACCGCGGAGGATCAGTCAGCGTTTGAGTCGACGCGGGTGCGCTTCATCGATGTGACGGCAGTCACCGCACAAGCAAACTCCGCGTTGAGTGATCCGCGAGATGGTAGCGTGATTGTGCCCTGTATCGTCAACTGCCTGTACGCTTCGACCCAGGCAGCTGGTGGGGCCGCACGGAAACCTCGCTGGAAGCGTCGTCGCGTGATTATCTTGGATCACGACCTTGAGTCCGCATCGGGTCTGCAACTCATTGGTCTCACCGCACACACGCTCAGCAAGAGCGGCAGCGCCGAGAATGAAGCCGCTTAAAGGCGCGTGTCACGCACTTAACAGCCACTTGTTTCTTTTCATTCGCTCGTTGCGGACCTGCATCGAGCGGTGGGTAGGTCGCCTACCACTGTGCCAGCATGTCCACCGAGGACAGAGCCGAACGGACGGCATGGAGAAAGGAGACGCCGTCCCGGGATCGTGCATGGTGTCTGCATTCACCATCTCAGATGGGGCGGTTTCTAATCGTCGTCGGCAGGCGAGTCACTTGAGTGTTGTTGTTGCGCTCTACGAATTCGCCTAGCGCCTCTGGCAGGAGAGCACATGCCTCTCCCCACCCCCTCCGTATGGCATCCACCTCCTTTTTTTTTTCTCCGTCCTCGTTTTCACTGCCGGTTCAACAGCTTCATAACGCTTGTTTGATTTTTTTTCTTCTTTGCGTCACAAGTGCGCGAAGACCTCTCATAATATCGTGAAGAACAAGCGTCGCTCTCTGTGTTGAGCAGAGGGTCCTCACGCATCAACACTGCCCTGTTATCTGGCTGCATTCGTCGCACGACCCAGACAAGGTCAACAAACCGGATTTCGCAAGCACCCGTCTGGGTGTGTAAGAGAGTGAGTGAAGAAGAAGAAGAAAATAGTGTGTTCCCGATGGTCACGCCACGTGCAGAGCGGTGGCGACGCAACGCGCTATTCCGTGTGCTAGCTTTTCTGGACAACACTGGTGTACAGGCGTTCGCTCTCGCCGACGACACAGAGGGTGACAACGGAGCCTTCAGGCATGTCGACGTCACATTCGGCGAGGCCAGTACCATGGCGTCGATTCTCCAGGCGTCGCTGACGGCCCTGCGTGCCAACATCATCCGTCTGTTCGCCGATCGAGAGGAGAAGCGGGCGTTGTTGCAATTGTTCGGCACAGAGGGGGTGGAGCGCGAGGCCTCATCTCTCTACGGCATGACACCGCTGGCTCAGATAGAAGCGTCCGCGCTGGCCACCGCGCACTCGGCGGACTCGCCTCAAGACGCACACGCCGCGTCTGGTTCACCTTCAGCAGGTGGCGAGAGGCACGATGATTGGCAACTGCCAGTGACGACACCACTGAGCAAAGCCCTTTCGCGGCCCTCCTCGCTCACCGCGGCGGCGCAGGTGCTGGATGAGATGGTGCCTCTCCATCTTTACAGTCGGCTGACGGAGGTGTTTCGCGTGCGCATGACACCCGAATCCGGCGAGGCGTGTGCGTCGCCACTGCTGGAGCAGCTTCTCATTGACGGGCTTGATCGGTGGATGTGTGCCCGATCTGCGGACGCCAACCGCCAGCTCGTTCTGGCATGCGGGGTGCAGCCGTCTCTGGTCGAGCAGGTGTGTGCGCGGTCGCCCGAGGAGGCCGCCCGTTTGTTCGTCGACTTTGTCGTGGATGTCGTCTTTCCACCTTCGGTATCGGCCACTGACGCAGCGGTTGGGGACAGCGAGGACCACGCCAGTGAATCTGGTGCGGTCCTGGACTGGCTGCTGCTCAGCTACGAGAAGAACCACGAGACCGTCGACGTGGAAGATGAGGAATCTGCACAGAGTAGCGGTGCTGAGGCTAGTGTGGCGTCCCAGAGTGAGTTGAACGGCTGGGTTCCGCCCGACGGTGAGGTGGTACTCACGGAAGAAAACGTTGACGAGTACATGCGCACGCACCCTGAGTGGATTCCGGAGGAGGTGATGCGCGCCAGACGACGACCCTGGACACACCCGCAGATGACGCAATTTGAGCTTGCTCACCACTACAGTCTGGCGGAGCTGAGAAGCGCTGTGAAGGACGTGTTGGACAGCTCAGCAGATCCAGCTGTGCAGCAAGACCTAGAGGGTAAGCTGGGGCACGCCGTTCCTCATCACGCTGTTGTGCTCGCACAACGCGCGCGGAAAAAGGCAGACTGTATTGAGGCACTTCTCGCTCTCCACCGCGATGTGCAAGGTGTGGCGGACACCGACCGGGTGAGTCTGTCTCCACCGCCCGAGGGAAGCGACGCACTACCGCACAGAAACGAGAAGGGCATAAAGGGTGACGAGACTGCTGTAGATACCTCGCTTTCTGTGAAGGAACTGGAGAAGCGTTACACGCTGGCACAGTTGAAGGCGTGCATTCGTTCTCATTTTCCTGAGCACAGTATCCCCCCAACCAAGCAAAAATGTGCGAAACTGATCAAATCGAGTGCAAATGGAAGGTCGACTGAGGGCCGCTGACGGTGTGCGCAGCGCCCCGTGGGACGACAATAGAGCACGCGTGAAGACAAGGGTGTGTACGCCATGCCGAAATGGGAAAAGGGAGAGACTGTCGCAGTGGAAGGTTCGGCAAATGGCGGTCGAACCTTTTTTTTTTTTTGCGGGGTTTGGCAAGGCCGCATGTCTACGCGCTTCACATCACGCCGCTTGTTGTGGCATTTTTTATTATTATTCTTGTTATTCATTCTCTTCTCTTCTTTATGCTCATGGTTGCGCGGGCCTTTGTTGCGGCATGTGCATGTGTGTGTAGACACACGGGTGACAGTATCAATCAGAACGAACGAGACACACACACACACACACACGCAGACAGACAGACAGAGATTGTGCCCCAGCGTTTGGGCAGAGTGTTCCTTTACCTCTGCCGCGCGTGAGACCGGTGCTCTTGTTTTTTGGCGCTCGTTTTGGCACTCGCTTGTCACTCCGTACCGCAGTAGCCCTGTGATTGGGACGGAAACAAAATGTCGTTTCCTGTCTGCCCGTCTTCTGCGCTCATCGTCCTCAGTCCCTCCAACATTCACGTGTCTACCTTCTTCGCGTGCGGGTGACGATCATCCAGTGGTGCTTTGCTTCGCGTCTTTTTCGGTCCTTTGCCGCGTTCGTGGGTGAAGGAGGAGCGGCGGTAGTGTCGGCATTGTTTTGCTGAAGGCGAAGAGAGCCGGAAGGTACCAGACGAGAGCTCTCCGTTTGTTTTCATGAAATGATTTCCTCAAAGCTGACGCTCTGTGCCGCGCGCACAGTGGGTACGGTGGTCACGGCTCGCAGGTACCTCCGCGTGTCCGTCCCACGCCGCGTAGAAGGCGTCAGGGCAGCTGCACAACAGGGCAAGTGGCAGGGAGAGTACAGAGCCTCGGAACGCAGTCCAGTAGCACCGCTCCTGCCGCATGATCTTCTTGATGACGCATCCGTGGTCGAGCGCGTACTGGAAACCGATGATGTGGCGAACTGGGTCTCCGAGTCGCAGCGGTGTGAGGACGGTTCGTTTGGACTGCATTCCCCACTTGTGGAGGCAGATGACGCCCCGTCGCATCCGCAAAATCACCAACCGAGCGGGACGATCCACTGGGAGGCGAGTGGTCGTGGTGGCGGAGAACGCTCGGGTGCGGAGTGGACGATCCAACGCGTGGAGCGTGTGCTGGGAGAGTACAAAAGATGGCTGCATTTGTCATCTGAATGGCATTACCTGTCCACATCGTCTGCCACTGCTTCAATGTCGGAAGCAGACTTGGTAGTGGTGAGTGGCTGTCTCGACTTTTGCTTGCGGTGCGACGCGTCGCACCGTGCACAGCTGCTGCACAGCGCCACCCAGCTAGCGTACGTGGCAGGGTTTCACCGGCGCTGCGTGGAGCTCTTTCTCGTTGACCACATAGTGTCACCGGCGCTGGCGCAGATGCCGCTGAATCACGCCTGTACACATGATGATGGAAGTGCGGGACAGTCGTTTCCTCATGACGGTGATCGCACGTTCGTCCCATCCTATGTGCTCGCTGCGGCGGTGCACTGTCGCGACAACACCCTTCTCCACCACGTCGCCAAGATTGTGCTCGTCTCATGCACGTGGGACGACGAACACGGAGCGAGGAGCTCAGCGAGCACTGACACCTCTTGCGCGGAGTCTGACCCTCTTGCACATGCACACGCCCGTGTGGGCACCCCGGATGCTCAGCTGTTGAGACTCTACGCACACGCCATCTGTGCGTGTCAACGCACCGAGGACGATGCTCGCGCACTGCACCACGACGACAAGCAGCCGTCCACTACACAGGATGGCTTTCACACCGCCCTCTTGCAGGTGGCGCACGCCTGTGCTCAACGCCTGTTAAGCGGCCAGCGATCACCAGTGACAGCCGAAGGTCTCGTACGCGCGTCAATGCGGTGCGCACTTTATGCAGGTGACCGCGAAAGTACCAGACAGGCCTCTGTGTTCCTTCACGTGTTTCGCCTTCTGGCCCAGCAGGCCGAAAAGAATCAGCCCACTGCGAGCGTGTGCACGTGGCTGAACGTGTCGCTCTTGTCGTTGGTGATGCGGTCCTCGATACTGGCAAGACGCTGGGACCACGTGGAGTACTACACCCTCTACATGGATGCCCTCTTTGAAAACAGTGCATTGGAGGGCCTGGCCACGCTCACTCGGCAGGAAGAGGGCCTAGTGATGCTGTTTCTGCGATACGCGACGGCCACGCGTCAATGGCCACGTTGTCTCGAGTGGATTCGCCGCATCACACGACAGTTTCCAGACTACCTGCCGAGCATCGACGTCGCAGCACAGGCAGCGCGGGTGGCCATGGCTGTGCCGGACGCCTCACTCGCCACGTGGTCGCTGGAGACCGTGCTGGCCGCTGGCCAGTTGACACCCCCGTCGTCCCATGATCTCCTCGTCTGCCTTTCGGCCGTCGCACGGTGTGGGCTGCCGACGTTTCCCCACGTCCTCCGGTCGTGCATCGACAGTGAGCTGGTCGCGCTGACCGAAGAGGAGCTTCTGTATGTGCAGCTGCTACACTGTCGTCGTAGTGTGCGGTGGCGGGATGAGGTGGAGGCACTGGTGGGGGCGTTTCTGCCGCGTGACGACAAGGGTGGCGCGCCTCGTGCGAGCCCCTCCTTCGTGGCCACACCGACGTCTTCAGCTGTGTTGTCCAGTCGCAACCTGTACCAGCTGCTGCTCATTCTTCAGGAGGGCGAGCACCCTGACTTCATGCTGTACTACCGCCTCTTCCTCACTGCGTTTGCAGCGCAGATGAGTCTGGAAGAGCGGGGACGGTGGGCCATCTTCGCTCTGACGTGGACAACACTGCGGTGTGGCAATGTGAGCGTTGACGATGTCCTCTACACTGCCCAAGAAGCTCTGCAAATTTGGTGTGTCCACAGCGGCGCATGTTCCTCGAGCCAAGAAAGGCCCACACTCGCGCCCGACACACAGCGCAGCCTCTTGGCGAAGTGGGCAGTCCTCAAAAGCCAGCACAGCGACGCCTGGTGGACACAACGGTTAAGGAGTCCCGTGGAAAGCGCTGGATCGCCGTCACCGCTTTCGGCGCACCAGTCGCCGGGTGTAATCAGCACATTCCTGACGTCTGCGACCCGGCTGTCATCGACGGTGGTTGTGCCGTCCGCAGCACGTTTTCTGAAGCGGCCGTCACTTTTGCATTTGCAGAGTCTCTCCATCTGATGGCGTGTGCAAAACTGCCTTGGCAACAAGGGCCAGCAGCTGGCATTCGCATCCACAGTACACACACACACACACACACACACACACGTGCGGAATGAGGAGAAGGAAAATGTGAAGGCGATGCTTCTTACGTATTCACCCGTTGGTTCCGAGAACACGATGGACAATGGCGCCCGTACATGGTTGTGTGAGCCGCTGCCCTGCATCTTGTTCTTCTGTACGGCGTGTGGTCGCACCTCCGTATCTTTGGTTGCGCATGCTCGCTTTTACTGTTTGCTCTATTCCTCCTCTCCTTTCATTCACCCTCCTCTCTCACGACGTGTCCTCTCACTCACCGCATGTACCCAAATCACGCTTTCCACACTCGGCCCTCTACTGCGTTGGATTTTTTTAATCCTCTGCGACGGGCGTAGCTCTTTAGCATCACACGTGTTCTAATTGCTGTCACAGTCGCAGCAGTTCACTTGCATTGTTCGCCTCTTTTGCTCAAACCTTCGCCCGTCGACCGCAGCCATGGGAGGAAAGGCCAAGCCCACGAAGCACACCTCGGCGGAGACAGCCAAGAAGAACCACCTTGCCACCACCAACATGGGCGGCGGCTCCGCTGGTCTGCAGGATCGGAAAGGTGGTGTGGCAGGACACGCCCGCTTCAAGTGCCCGATCTGCATGACACCGGCGCCTGATATCAAGACGATGCAAGTCCACTACGAGTCCAAGCACCCGAAGGAGGAGTTCAAGGAGGATAGCTTTGAGGACCTCCACGAGAAGTTTGGTGGCACCACCAAAGGCGTCGCCGTGCATGGGTCGTTGAAGAAGGACAAAAAGAAGGCCAAGGAGTAGAAACTCAGACACATAGGTGCGCCTAATTGTTTTCTTTTTTTTCCTCTTTTCCGTGTTCACCCCGATGGACACCGCTTAATACTGTTTCTTCTCCTTGACTGTGCTAATTGTTGCTCTGGTGATGATGTTTGGCTGCGTGCGTAATCGCCTTGATGCGCGCGAGGCTTGTTTTCCACGGGCTCACTTGTTTCACGTGGGTGGCTGAAGAATAGCAAGTTCACTACCAAAACAAACAAAAAAGGCAAGCAGTGTCGTGGTGAAAACGGCTGATGTCTTTCTCTCTCTCTCTCTATCCCTCCTTTTTCCGGCCGATGAAAGAAAATCTTGTTCTGCCTTCAGCGTGAGTGCGCTGGCATATCTGTCACAAGCAGACACGGACTGTGACTGATGCGCATGTCACTACTGCTATCCAAGTGTGTGGTTCCCCACTGAGTCACGCCAAGCGCCGGCCCTTCCCTTCAGTCGGCCTCGCTCACTGCCCGGGAGTCACGCGTATTAACACCTTATCTACCCTCGTCAACAGCCGCACATAGGCAATTTCTCACTCATTCTTCTCCTCCTTTGTTGGGTGTTTTTGTGGTGACGTGCCATTCTGACAGATCTCCCTCTCGTTCTCAAACGCGCATAGCTTCTTTGGTCTTTGCCCGTCATGGGCATCATCCACTCGCAAACGTCTGAACGGGTATCCGCCACACCGGAGCTGACCCTCGCCGAGGTGGAAAAGCGTCGTTCCCTTCGTCCGGGTGACATTGGCTTCCTGCGGGTTGTCCCGCACGGCGTCTATGCAAACCTCGCCGCTCATGTGTACAAGCACAGAGGGCTGGACACGTCGTCGACCATGCCCGTCAACGCCACCGTCGCGTTGCCGGACGGCTGGCAGGTGCTGATGGATTGTGCCGCGGTAAACCTGAACAAAGAAGGGTACTACGCAGTGGCGTACGTGAATCGTGCGTGGCGGCACTGCATTATCGCACAACGAGGCACGTCGGAGGTGATGGGCTTAAGAGCAGCGACGTGGATCTACTTTGAAGAGCCCACCATCCAACTCTTCCTCGCTGAGCAGTTCTCAAAGCAAGTTCAGCTAAAGCTCAGCCACGAGGTTCAGAATGCGAATGCGGAGGCGTGGTACATCACGTACACGGGGCACAGTCTTGGTGCCGTCATTGCCACGCATCGCGCGTTGGAAGAGGGCACGTTGGCCATCACTTTCGAATCCCCGGGCTGCCGTCAGTTTGTGCAGAAGGTGTGCAGCCCAGAGACGCAGAAGCGACTGGACTCGTCGATCGTGACGTACCTTCAAGCCCCCAACCTCATCAACTCGCTGAAGCCGCACTGTGGGCTCGTGATCGCCACCACGGCGGAAGCGGAGAGTGGGGCCACTAAGCTGATGTTCCCCGTCGCCGCGAAGAAGAGTCGCGAAACACCACTGCCGGCCATGTCGACCACGCCCCCGTCGGAGGGTAAATCGGCCAGCGTCGCCGCTGGCGGTGTCGTGCCGGTGTCGGTGTCGGCGGCGGCGGGCCGTCCCGGCTTTCGGTTTCGCTTGCCCTCCATCCGTCCTCAAGAGTACCTACGCGACTACGTTTTGGGCAGTGTGGGCATGGGTGTGCCTGAGATTCAGCAGTACGTGAACAAGATTGAGCCTGTGCTGCGCGAGATGCTGGAGCACACTAGTCAGATTCACTCCATTGAGAACATGCGTCAATTTTTTGCAAAGGACGATGAGCCGGAGGAGGAACAGGTGGTGGTGCACTGGCCGTCTCACCTCATGCAGTTCCTTGAGTACCATAACACCGCGCGCGCACTGCAGGACCCCGAAAACAGCGCGCCACATGTGCACGCCGCGTACACGGCGATGCTGCGTCGCCTTTGCGTAACCCAGAAACGCGACAAGTTCCGTCTCCCGCTGAAGTGTCTAGCAGTCGAGGGGAAACGTGTCGTTGAGTTGTGGTGGAGCATGGACGCTCGCACACGCCTCGCCTTGCCGCTCTCGGTGATCGATCACAAGGCACTGAATGTCATTCGCATTGAGCAGGATGAACTGGTCACGCGCATCATTACGGCACTGCAGGCAAAACACTACTTGGAGCGCCTCGCTCGTCGTCCGGAAATTGACGAGTTGCTCCGCGACCCACGATACCACCCGACGGCGTCTCATGCACCGGCAGCGAGCAAGCTGTAGTCACTGTCCCGATGCAGTGTTGTTGCCCTTCGTCACTGTTTTTCGTCGTTCACCACCGTCAACTCGCCTTTTTGAAGCTCGCCAGGCAGGCCAACAACAATAACAGCAAAAATGGAGCAGTCGTACATTATCGTTCCTCCTCACCACCACTCGCGTTCCCCCGCCACCGTGGATTCTGAAGGAAGAGGAGAGTCATGTGAGTGTCGTACAGCTAGTGGGGTAGCAGCCGCCCTGTTTGAGCCGTCTGTTTCACTTGAACGGTGTGTCACCTCCATCCCATCTTTCCTATCACACATTTTCTTTTTTCCTTCTCTACTTTTTCTTTCGTGGTGCACTGAGCGCACGGAGGGAAAACGAGCAGCTGCAAAGCGCGAGTAAAATAGGATAGTGTGCCCCAATGCAGCGCGACGACCTCGAGGCGCTCGCGCACATGCTGGACAAGGAGGCGACGTTCAGCCGTCCGGTGGGCCAGACAACAGGGTATAGCCTCCAGGCGGCCCAGGGTGGTGAGGCGCATCAAGGTGGCGGGTCCGTCGGTGCGTCGCAGGCGCCGAACCCAGCGGCAATTTCGTTGCCTTCGACGGTCGTGGACCAACAGCTGCGGTTGCCGATGCCGTCACACGGTGCTCAAGCCGCGCGCGCTCGTGAGGCTGCCCGACTGCGCGAGGCTCGCAAGCGTCAGCCTGTGGGAAACGACATCTGGTCGCAGGAAGAGCTGAAGGAACGGTACGACGAGCAGCAGCACAGCGGCCCGGCGCCGTCGGCTGCTATTGCGCGCGGCGCGGCGCGGGCGGCGGCGGCAGTGCCGACGAGGAAGCCAGCCAACGCAGAGGAACCGCAGCACACCGTGCTGTACCAGCAGAGCGTGACCGCCGAGGACGCGTACCTCGGTGTGGACTTTACCCGCGACAACTCCAGCGCAGCCAGCGACGGCGTGGTGGTGCGCGTGGAGTTGCCGAAGACGCAGCGACTGGCCGACATCGCGATCCGAGTTGAGCCATTTCATCTTTACGTGACGGCACCCGGGTACTACCTTCACGTGCCACTGCCACGCAAGGTGTTTGAGAACGAGGCCAACGCGCGCTGGGACGATGCGCAGAGGCTCCTCACTGTCCGCCTCAGCGCCGACACGTCAGACGACACTGTGAGAATTCTTTGATGCGCAACTGGCGCGAAAACAAACAAAAGAAAATTGTCGGTCAGTCTACTCATGTAATGTTGTCATTGCTGACGTGCTCGTGCACATTGTTGTAGTTGTTGTTGTTGTTCAAGTCGCAAAAACATGATCTCGTGTGAGAAGCGCGCACCGAGAGGTGCAAGGTCACACTGGGCGCTCACGGGTTCCACGTGCCCGTGTGTTTTCCTCTTCTGCTCTCTCCCGTCGACTTGTTCACCTCTCCCACGCTTCTGTTCCCTCTTCTTGCCATCACTGTCGGAGCCCCTTTATGTTGTTGTTGTTGTCGTTGTCGCCCTCTCCCACTCGTTGACCGCGCATCGTTCATCCTGATGACACACATCAGCTGATTCTATGGAAAGCAGTGACACGTTTCGTCGGTACGCCCGTGACGCCTACACGATGCCACACGGGCAGAACGAGCGGAGTAGCGCCGATGGAGTTGCTGCGGAGTCCGCGGGCTCATTGCGGCGCATGGATGAATTGGTGGGCGGCACCCTGGCGTCGCAGGCACTCACAAGTCGTGTGAAGACGCTGGCCGAGCGCGCGGACGGCTTTGACGAGAAGATTCTTAACCTGACACGCCTGGTGCAACTCGCGCAAGGCTTGGCCGCGGAGCGCGAGGAGGAGCTCCGTCGCGAGAACGACGAGCTGAGGACGCGGGTGAAGCGCCAAGAGCAGGTGACTGCGCGCCTCCAGCAAGAGCTGGAGGCTTTCAAGAGTGGTCTCGAACAGCAGGTCATGCATCTCGTCCGGCCGTGTCTGGACAAGCAGATGTCAGCTCAGGAGGCGGCGGTGGCGGGACTGCAGAGCGAGATTGGGAAGCTGCGCACGGCGCTCGACGCGGCCTCACAGGAGCAAGCGCGGCAGTCACAGGCCGCTTCACAGTGCGTTGCCGAGATTGACGCCACGCGTGAGTGGGTGAAGCGCAACTTGCAGCGTCTGAAGCAGCACGTCGATGCGGCCCAGGAGGCGGTCGCAGAGGTGGAGCGCCACCAGGAAGGGCTGACGGGCGGTCTGCGCCGCGTGGAGTGCAAGGCGGAAGTGGAGTACAAAAAGCTGCGGTTGCTCCTGCAAAAGCGCACGAAGGAGTCGGAGGCGCTGATGGCCCTTTTAGAGCGGGAGCTGGTGGAGGTGCACAAGGTAGCCAAGGCCCATCGAGTTCTCCAGTCATCGGACATTGATCTGCGCATCAGTGACGAAGGTGATGAGTAGCAGGCCGAACACACGCAACAACAACAACAACAACTAGATCTTTTGTTTCTCTTCCCACTGTCTTGTACACAAAAGGGTTGCTTTGACCCGCATTCATAGAATCAACAGGAGAGAAAGAGAGGAAGAGCGGTGAAAAAAAAAATAAGAGCGTTCGTTCGACCCACCGCATCGCCGTAGCCGCGTTCGATCATCAGCAATAACAACAGCAAACAACAAGCACCACTACCACCGCTGCGGCTCCCATTCCATTCCCTCACCCCCCCCCCCCTGCTCTCCCTCTCCGTTCTGTGCCGCCGTTCGCACACAAACAAAAGCGCGCAGCGGCGTGCCAGCCCCGACCCGCGCATTCCGTGAAGTCGGCCGTAAGTCACTATACCCAAGTGGTTACGGGGGTTGACTCGAAATCAACTGCGATCTCGCGCGCAGGTTCGAATCCTGCTGGTGACGACTTTTTTTCGCACGGTCCGACTCGGTGCTTTGTGTCGACGAAACGCGGAGGCACGCTAGGGCAGAATGGCCGAGTGGTCTAAGGCGGGAGACTCAAGTTCTCTTCTATTCGTAGGCGCGGGTTCGAACCCCGCTTCTGTCACTTTTTTTTTTCCGCCTCATTCCGCGCTCCAAGCGCGACGGGACCCCACGCGCCCGAGCGAGAAACGCTCGTAAAAATAACGTTTCGTTTGGTGGCAAACACTTTCTGATCCTCCGGTTGTGCTGCCTTTTCTGTGGGGGCTGTGACCGTTCGCGTCCGGGCTCCGTCGGTCGCGAGGAGGGGGCGGGCCGGAGGCGCCACCCGCCTGCCCCAGCGCCCACGCCAACCCCCCCCCCCCCAGCGCCGCCGGCCAACAGAGCAACCACCCCACGCAAACCAAGCGCCCTCTAAACAAATACGCACACAATATACCCGTCCCTTCCTATCATAAAAACCATAAATTTTGAAAAGAGCGCACAGAAATAAATAAATAAACGTACACGTACGAACGCACAGCTAGAACCACACGGATTGTTGCCATGTTTCGTGCTGTTCGCTCAGCCTTGGCAAAGAAGGTGGACGTCTGTGTCATCGGCGGTGGACCTGCTGGCATCGCAGCGGCACTGCGTGCCCACGACTTTGGCAAGACGTCATGCATCATCGAGCCGTCGAGGATTGGCGGTGCGGACTTGTGGAACGGCGCACTGCAATCCAAGACGATGTGGGAAATGGCCAAGTTCGCCAAGTTCTCGACGGGTCACACTGCAAGGCGGTTTGTCAGCCCGGTGAAGGAGCCACCAGAACTCAAGCATGAGCTCGTCCAGCGCGCCATCCAAGCCGCTGCCCAAACGCGAGAGTCACAAATCCTGAAGCAGCTTCGCGCCGTCAATATCGACATCATTCCCGGCAGCGGCGCATTCGTGGATGCTCACACGGTCAGTGCTGCGCTGAACGGCGGCGGCGAAGAGACGGTTGAGGCAGACTATTTCGTGATTGCAACTGGTGCGCGGCCCCGTCCGCACCCAACGGCCATCGCGGACGGCAAGGTTGTGTTCACCTCCGACGACATCATGGAGCAGCCATTCCCAAAAAGCGTTGTTATTATCGGCGCAGGTGTGATTGGTTGTGAATTTGCCTCCATCTATGCCAATATCGGTAAAACAAAAGTCAACGTGATCGAAAAGAGCTCCCGCATTTTGCCCATGGAAGACGACGATGTCGCACTCTTCGTGCAACACCTGCTCGAAGAAAAAGGTGTAAATTTCCACCACCACTCGCAGCTCGTCAGTAACTCCGTGCAGAACGGCCAGTTTCAGTACACACTGAAAGACGTCCGTGACGGCTCGTCTCACGACCACGTGGTGGACGCGGCGCTTGTGTCCATCGGCCGTATACCGAACCTCGACACGCTGCAACTCGACCGTATTGGCGTTGAAATGAAGAACGGCCGCGCTCCTCGCGATGCCTTTCTTCGCATCACTCCACACAAGCACATTTACGCCTGCGGAGACGTTTGCACGCGCGTGGCACTCGTTAACGTCGGTGAAGCTGAGGGGCGTGCGTGCATTGAGCACATGTACTCACCTCTCCCCGAAGACCAGCTGGCAGTCAAGTTGGACAACTTATCGACTATTATGTTTCTGGATGTCGAAGTCGCCTCCGTCGGTTTGAACGAGCAGGATTGTCGCAACCGAAACATCGCGTACAAAACTGCGCGTTATGGCTACGAGTTCGTCAGCCGTGCTCTTGCCATGGGTAACACGCGTGGCTTCGTCAAGCTCGTCGTCACAAACGACGCGAAAATGCAAGTCCTCGGAGTGCGTGCTGCCGGCCCGCATGCCAGCAGTATCATTGAGCTGGCTTCCCTTGCTATTCACAACAAGGAATCTGCGTACAACCTCAGCCAACTCCGGACGGCGTATCCGGCAGTAACAGAAGGCTTTCAGGAGTGCCTTCACATGCTGCTCGGCACATCAACAATGAAGCCGAATGTCTTGCCGGGCTTGGTCCTCAAGGAGTGGTCGCCGTCAAATTTCACACGTGGCCGCGCGTACGCCCAAAAGTTGTGAGGTGCACCTGGCCACACACACACACACACACACACACACACAAAAGAGAAAAAGATGACAGATATTGTGGAAGAGAAAGGGCATTGTGTACCCGAGGTGGCTAGATTTCGCCAGCGCAGACGCGCCAAAAGGAAATGTAATTGTGATGTCGGGACAACGGACGGATCCACGCTACGTCGTTGTCTCCAATCGTCTTTGCTTTCCGGTCGTAAACAAAAAGTCTAACACTTTTTTTTTTCTAGCAGCGTGGTGCTGCAGTTGCTGAAAGACAAAAGTGGAGTCAGTGCTTGTTTATGCACGTCATGTCTTTTTGCTCACACGAGTTTGCCTCAGCACTGAATAAAACCTCTTCGTAACCTTTGTCATGTGGCGCGGAACGTGTGTCGCTCTTTCTCCGTCCACGCTTCGTTGTTTGCTGCACAGTAGCTGATAGTTCTGTTTTTCTGAAGCATTCACGTGCTTTTGGTCGCAGTGTTCTCCTTGTCTTTGCTCATTTATCGTTTTTTCTTTTTTGTTTACCTGTGCAATTGCCAACAAAAGAAGAGTACAGCGTCATGTGACCAAAACGCCAAATGTGCTTTCCCTGTCCTGATTCTCGCAGACGATGCGTCGCTTGAAAAAAAAATCACGGTGATGTGCAGTTGCTGTCGAAGAAGTCGATACGGCAGTGTCTTAAAATGCCTTGAGCGGAAAGCCGCAAGCTTATCCCCGTCCCTGCTGGACATAAACAAACAAAAAGTTCTGTAGGCCATGACAGCATTTAGAACGCTTCTCCCTTTCCGGTGCGCGACTGTGTCACTCTCATGGCGCACACCTATTCTTTTACTGCTGACCTTTCACATGTTGACGCGCAAACACGCTGGCCCTCTATTGCTCGTTAGCCCGTTCGCTTGTCAGGTTCTGTTAGTTTCCATTCACTGAGAGCTGTGGGCTTCCTGTACCCCGAGTGCCAACGCAACTGAAGAAGTGAGACGTTGGACGCAATGAGCGCTGAAGAAGGTGACGCCTCGGCAGAAATTGCCAACATCTCTAGGGACGATCTTCTCAAAGCATTCAATATGCCAGTTCGCACTCATGTTCGCGTGGGAGGCCTCAGCGACATTGACCCCCGGGTGATCATGAAGGACCTCGAGGCAATTAAGCGGTGCCGTTCCATCAAGGAGGTTGCCAGCACGATGGACTTTGTTCGGGGTCGCTGGATGCAGCTAGGCATTTTCAGAGATGTGCAGTACAACCTAGAGCCCACCGCAGACGGCTCAAGTGAGGATATTTGTGTAAAAATTGATGTGCAAGAGGCGCCACAGAAGAAAAGCATCGGCTTTTTCACAACGGAAACTTCCCTTCCGGAGATCACGATGGCACTGGAAAATGCGTTCGGCGGTCGTTACTCTATCAAAGGAAATTATATCCCGCCCGCCGCGCGGATGCACTCACTTTCACTATCTGTCTTGTCGAACGTACCCTTGATCGGCCAACAGGCGGAGTACTCTATCTGCAAGCAGACAGAGCACAGACCGTATCAGCTGGCTAGCGCTGTGAAGATTGACGAAGTGAAGGCGACGACAACAAATCAAAAACCCGGTATCACGTCCATTTTCACGTACGGCTGCCAACGGCGCGTGATGCTGGCGAATGACCGCAGCAGCCTACCAGCGGATGCACTGCCGGATTTTGAGCCACACAATAAGGGGTACCTTCAACACCAAATGGTTCTTTCCAGTGCGGCGTATCACAGCAACCCATACTTGTACGGAATGTACCCGCTGCCCATTCACGGCACTGAGGTTTTCTCCAGCAGTGAGCTGGCCGGCGGTTTACTTGGTGGCAACTTCTCGTTCTTCAAAACTGAAGTTCAGGCAACCAAGTACTGGCCCCTTGGCTCGTTTCTCAGTTTTCAGTGGAGTGCAAAAGCAGGTGCTATTTACCCATTCGGCGGTTCGAGGATACCTCTGAATGACCGTCTGTTTCTCTCCAACTGCCACGTGCGCGGTTTCCGCTCTATCGGCCCAGCGAATATCGATAGCGGTAGCAGCCAGCGCTTTGCTGCAACTGGCGGCAACGGTTTGTGGGCAACCTCCTTGAACGTAAACTTTCCGTTTCTGTTTTTCCCCGAAAACGGTTTTGCGTCGATGCACTTATTCTTCAACGCTGGTAATCTGCGAATGGTCGAGAGTTTCTCTCAGCTGAAGGACTGGTATGCGTGGGTGCGCAACTGCGCTTGCTCTGTAGGCGCGGGCATCGTAATCACGCGCGTTCCTCTCTTCGGTGTCATCCCCTCCGGTCGGTTTGAAATCAATCTATCCGTTCCAGTTGGCGTTGACAAGAAGGGAGATATTGTGTTCCGAAACGGGCGTCGCAATCTGTTTGATCGCGTGCGCTTCGGCCTGGTCTGGTCTTCCAGCACAGCGTTTTAATTGGCGGACGTCGGTCAGAGGAGGGGTACACCAACGCGCATGTTCACTGGCTTTCAGTAGGGAAGCGTGAAGGATGAAGTCGGGTGCGCACATAGGCACTGATGGGCTAGCTCAATAACGGCGGTGACTGGAAGACGAAGAAAACTTCGAGACTACTGTGGCTGACTGTTCCGTGTACCAATCACGCCTTATCTGACTCGCTGAATGTGGGACCTACCTTTTTTTTTCCTTTTCCGCGCACGCGTGTGTGTGCTTCTTCTTTCCTTTCTTTGCGCATAACTACCTCACGCTTGTTCATCACCATTAGCGGCATTCGACATAAGCATCACAGCGAGAAAGACCGCAAGACCACCACGGAGTTGCGTGGTTATCCCTAGGGGGTGGCCGAGCTCACTTTAACAAAAAAAAAAAGAAGGGGTGAGAAACGATCGTGTGGACTGCCTAAACGCAGACAAACTCCTTCGTCCGGTTTATGGGGCCTCCTGTGGTGGGGTATACGCGTACGACGAACAACCGGCTTACTAATTCGCGTGAATCTGTGCCTGTACGTGTGTGCGCTGGCCGAGCAAGCCACAACTGCTTTTTGAACTCTTTGGCTATCGTCAGCGTTCCACCACTCTCGTTCTCTTCATCGCCCTTTTATCTCTGTGCGCGCAGTTGTGCTGTGAACCCCTTCTGTGACTACCGCTGCCGCGTCCAACACAGGCTCATGTGGTGCTCACCGACAGCGTGTGTTGGCGAGTTTGACTCGCTTGAGGGCCCTCGCCTAAAATATGCATATGAGTACTTTGATTATCGAAGGAGCGGCGATTGCCGTGACGTCACGCAGATGGTTGCTTTCGTGGGCGGCAACATGCTGGTTGGCAAGAGCATTGCCAGTGGCCACATTCACCCGAATTACGAAACATACATGCGCACAGTGGCATCCCGTGCGCTGGTCTCAAACGACAGCCGTGAGGAAAGCGTTATCTTCCAAGAACCGGGCGGCCCCGTTGTTGGCAGCGTTTGTTTCAGTCTTAGCGACATCTTGGCTCGCGGCGAGAAGAGACGCTTCTGCCTTGTTTTCATGCACCCCAGTCTGTCGCACCTGGTAGCTCGTTGGAGTCTTCTGTCAGCCTTCTCTAGGATGTTCATTGATGACGCCACAGCGCGTGCTAGCCGCCGCCAGGATCGCGAGTACGAGTTGTTTGCAGATCTCGAGCGTCGGCGAGACGAGGCGCGCCGAAAACCATTGCGCTCGCTGATGGAGCTCCTCGCAGACGAGCATGAAACCGAACAAGATGCTGTTATTAGGCTCCATTGTTGCTTTGAAGTGTGCTTGCCTGTCATCTTTTCGTCGCCCGTTGCTCTTGCGTTACCTGCCACAGGCCAAGACGACGCGGCTGCACTCACGCATGCATTTCGTTGCACAATGAACGAGCAACTGCCGTTCGCTCAACTGTATGTGGAAAGCATTGACGTTGACGAGGATGTCCCGATTGGCACCGCACTTGTTCCTGAGTACGCCAAGAACGTGCTGTTCCCAGAGGAGGAGATCATTGTGAAGCCGCTCGCTGTGTGGCTGACAGACCTTTTTTCCGCTGACAACGCCGAGTCTGTGCTCCACCTCCTGGATGCACTCTTCAGTGGCAACCAGATCCTCGTTTCCAGCACCGACCCTATGGACGGCGTTAATTTCACACTTTCGCTGGCCCACACATTGCCGCCGTCTCTCGCCAGGTGGCGCGTTCTCTCTGAGGAGTACGTGATGCCGTATGCGGCGCAAATAGTCAGCTTTGGTGAGCGCTTTCTATGCTCGCACGAGATCGGCTGTCGTAATTCGGCGCGCGCGCCGAACAACGCGAGCCAGACAACACCGCCACCCTCAGCAACAAAGGAGCGGCTGATGCTGGAGGACCTGGGGGACCATGTGACGCACGTCAGCATTCAAGGAGGCCGTATCTGGGACGTGATGTGGTCTGGCGACGGCGCGGACAGCGGTCATTCGACAATCGCCTCGCGCTGCGGCGCTCTCGTGGAAAACACCTGTGCGACCGCACCTGGTCGTTCCCCACCTGTTGCGGCACTAAAGGGCCTCACAGCTCAATTAGACCAACTCGTCGCCGAATATGTAGTTCGTGGGGGTGTTTACACGGCACTGTTTCGCAAACAGGAGATCGAGGCGAACCGCGGTGCGCTGGGTGTCCCAACCTCGCCTCGGCGTGCGACGTCCGCCACTGGTGGTACGCTTGTCGGGCAGTTCCTCTCTCTGCTGCGTGGCGGTAACACAGACCCGTTGCGACGCGCGACTACATCCAGCCAGGCGCGACCGGCACACCTTGACAAGCACGCGACGCTGTGCAAGCAAGCAGGTGTTCCTTTCAACAAGGAGCGATTCGTGTTCTCCAGCTTCTCCGAAACGGATCACGCAACACTCCTCTTTCTTGGTCAGGCATCCGTAATTGCAGTCTCACGATGATCATTTACACCATCTCAGTGTTTTTTTTTTTTTTTTGCTCGACCACCGTTTTTTTTTTTGGCATCCGAGATATCTTTTCCGTTCGCTCATGCGTTCTTCCTTTTCACTTTTTTTTTTGTCATTGCTCATGCTCTGGATTTACTGTAGTGAGTGAAGAATTCACTCGTGCACTCAAACACGTCACCATACTGCCGGATCAGACCGCCTTTGGCGCACTGCCTGAACGGCTGCGCCAAAGGGAAAACAAAGAACGCACTGGCGCTGACGCGACGGGTGCGCGTTCATTGGCCTCGCCGGAAGATTGGCAATGCGTTGCTTAGCTTCTGTACACCTCGCCCTTCTCATTCGCACACACTCACATTTACCCTCGTCTTTTTCTTTCACCCTCTCCCTTTCTGTTCGCCACGCTGCGTCTTTGCAGGGTTACTCTCGCAACCATGACGATGATGAGCGTTCTGGCGAACGCGCTCCGCACCATCTCCAGTGCGGAGCGCCGCGGCAAGCGTCAGGTGCTGATCCGCCCCTCCTCCAAGGTGGTGGTGAAGTTCCTGCAGGTCATGCAGAAGCACGGCTACATTGGTGAGTTCGAGATCATCGACGACCACCGCGCCGGCAAGATCGTCGTGAACCTGAACGGCCGCCTGAACAAGTGCGGTGCCATCTGCCCCCGCTTCGACTGCACGACGACCGAGTACGAGAAGTGGATGAAGAACATTCTCCCCTCCCGTCAGTTCGGCTTCGTGGTGCTCACGACCTCTCTGGGCATCATGGACCACGAGGAGGCTCGCTCCCGCCACACTGGTGGCAAGGTCCTCGGCTTCTTCTACTAAGAGAAAAGTGAGTAGCTACCCATTTCCTTCGTTCTTTTGTTTGATCTAACGAAAAAAAAAATCTATCAGCCATCACGCACAACTGTCGCCAGAGCACGCTGGTCAGCGCGTCGTTGAATGTGGCGATATCGCAAATGCTCACGTTCCCGGAGGAAAGTGGGCTCGCGTCAAACAACGGACACTGCAGCCTGTGCCCATGGAGCCATTCAGCCTTCGGCGGTTTCGAACGTTCTTCGGGGCTTCCATTCCCCCCCGCTGCACGTGCGTGTGTCTGTGTGCTGGCACTCTTGCGCGCTCTGCGAATGCACGTGCCGTGTACCCCTTTTGAGCACCGACGTGCTTTTCCTTTTCACACTCCTCTCTCTCTCTCTTGTTGTTCCCGTCAACAACGAATGTTGGTCTTGCTCTTGTTTCCCTCACAATCAACCAACCACTGTCCACACAAGCTTTTTTTTTTTTTGACGTTTGGTCCGCTACACACCGTGTCTCCTGCCGTGCTTCTCGGTGGTGCCTGTTTTCTCGCCGGTTGCTAGCTCCGCCACGCGCCGGCCTTTTTTTTTTTTGGTACTTGCCTTTGTGGCGTTTGTTCGTCTCTCTGACTGCCCGAGAGCTTCTCAAGAAAAGGTAAGCGCGGGAGACGAAGATGGATGTCCCACAAACGCGCACGGAAGTGACCACATCAGGCTTCTATCGTGACGAACTGGAAGCGCTTAAAGAGGCTCTGCTGCGCTGTGATTTGGCATACAGCGGCGATCTTACAAGCCGGACTCGCGTCCTCGTGGTGCACGACACTTGCGCCTCGAAAAAGTTTGAGGTCGCGCGCGAGCAGCAGATTCCGTGTGTGTCGAGCTCATGGGTTTACGATGGACAGTGCTCGTTGAACCGAGCCGAGGAGTTCGATGTGTGCACTACTCTTTGCCACTGGGCAGCGCATGATGAGTGCGATGAAATTTGCACCACCGGCGTCGACTCCACGCTGCGCGCCGTCGTCCGTGAAATTGCAACGTTTCGGGGTGTTCGCTTCAATAGCATCCTTTCCAGACGATCTTGTCTCCTCATTGTCCCGTCGTTATCTTCAACGGACAGCAAGGCACCGCGCAACGACAAGATTGAATTTGCGAAGCGCCACTCTATTCCCATGGTGACTATCCGCGAGTTTGTGCTTCGGTATGGCCGTCCCGGTGATGTACAGCGTCTTTTTGAGCGTCGCAGCCAGTCACACGGTCTGCGCTCCGCCCCGGCCTCCACAGTCATTCACTTGACACGCTCCTCGCTTGATGCGACTCAATCTTGTCAGCAGCTGCGAGCAGACATGGCGGACGTCGTGGTGTGCGCTCTTTCCACCACAGGCGAAGCGACTGTTAAGGAGGAGGGTGCGCTCTCTGAGGCTCGCACACTCGCGGCGTTGTGTGGGGCGACGTGGCGCGAGCAGGTCTCGGACGACACAACGCATGTACTTGTTCTGACTGAACAGGACGGCCGTGCCGGCGACACGGCTTCATCGGTGCCTCTAACATTGACCACGTGCTCCGTGTTTCCGAGACCGGGACTGGAGACGGTGCGTGTGGACTGGCTGCGTGCCTGTCTGAGGGACCAACGTCGCCACGCGTGCGTCAACTTTCGCATCCGACTCGCGTACAAGCCCGTTGTTATGATAACGGGTATTTCAGTGGAAAAACGCGATAGCTTTCATTGCTTTCTGGAGAAATGCGGCCTTTACTGCGACGTGCAAGATCGCCTGGTTCTGCGCAGGGATCCACCGGGCAGCCATTCACAAGCGTCACTGAACACAATGCCGCCGCTCACAACGCACTTGATCGTGCCGCGTTCTGCACTCATCACGAGCGCTGACGTGGAGCAGCTCGCGCGAGAACGTCACTGTGGCAATGGTGCCACGCAATGCACCTTGGTGGATCTCGAGTGGTTGCTCCGCTCGATTCGTGCACGCAAGTGGATTGAGCCGGCATTTTTCGAGCTCACAGTGCCTCCACCCTCTGTGGTGATTCAGGAGCGTGTGAAGCAGCGCCGCACTGAAAACGGCGGCGGCGTGGTTCAGCCTCTCGGTGGCTCACAGCTGCCTTCACCAGTGGCCGACACCGCCGATGGGGCTGCCGACGCCGGCTCTGGCGAAGGCACGATATCAGTGGAAGAGGAAGAAGGGGCGTCACAAACAGCGCCATCGCAAAATTGCGTTATGGCACCACCTCTCCCTGTCAACGCCACTTCTCCTGTGAAAGTGGATGAACTGCCTCACTCGCTCACATTGGAAGCGCTCTTAGAGGTCCTCGAATCTCACGCCGTGCCCTTCGACGTACCCCGGAGTCCTCCCCCCACGCAGATGGTGGCGGCCTCACAAACCAGCTGCACAGAACGTGCCACCGCCGCAGGATCAGTTTCAGCGATGTGCCGCGCGTCAGCAGCACCGTGTACTTCTTCGAAGCCGTCCAACGACGCCCCCACACTGCCCCGTGCCACCCAAACTCTTCCGTTGGAGCAGTGCGGGTATGAGTCGCAAACTGTTGTCTACGACCACGACAACGTCAGTGTGGCGCCAAGGGAATTCCGACCAGGTGGCTCAAGCTACGTGCGGCCGTCGATCACACTCGGAGATCTGACACGCCTTGGGACATCCGCTCTACCTAGCTTCGGAGACTCCGTGCCGAAGAATTCCCACGAGTCACAACGCGGTCCGTGGCAGCCATCGCAGTCCAGCTGCACGCACTTTGTGCTTTTGCTCTCCAAAGAAGTGATGAAGGAGGTGAACTGTGCCCGCTTCCAAGAGCTGTTTCCGTGGGTACAGTGCACTCAGTCAGTGAGTGAGAGTACGCACTTGGTGACGGACAAGCCAGCCAAGACTGAAGCATTTCTCTGTGCGCTTGCCGCCGGGAAATGGATCGTCTCCTCCGCCTTTCTCGCTGAATCCATGCGGGCCGGCAGAATCTTGAACGAGCAAGGCTATGAATGGAATGCAGCACGTGCCACCTCAGCTGGCCACCGTGCGTCTGTGGCGGAGCTCGTGCAGGGATGTCGTATGCAGCGCCTTTCCGCTCAGCGACCGTTCGCCACCTGGCATGTTCTTCTCTCCTGCAGCTCTGCCGCACGCACAGTCAGTTTCGCACACGTGCTTAAATGCGGTGGATGCGCCGACGTACAAGCGAAGAGCCCAGAGGAAATTCTGCAGATCTCCGCGGTGACGCAACAATCCTCTGCGGTGCACAGTGAATCCATCGTGCTCGCTGACGATGATGTTTGGACACTGCCACAGCTGGAGCGCTTCTCGCAAGCCGATCACCTGAAACACCCTCACGTGTTGCGCCTAGACTATCTTGTTCATTGCTTGTTTTCAGTCACACCGTCAACAGCACACTTCGAACTGCTGCGCGCGCTGCGCTCGAAAGCACGTGCCACCGCGACGTGAGGACACACGCCCGTGCCTGCGTGTGATGATCAACACGCTTGTGTGCTCTCTCTCTCTTTTTGCCGTTGTGTGCCTAACACCTGTGTCGGTGGCGCATCGGCGCATTCGTGGCATCTTTTTTTCTTTTTTCTTCCTTGGCACACTAGACACAATCAGTTTCTATCAAAGCGAGTGCAAAGACTACAGGTCGATAATGCGCGCACAGCGTGGTTGCCTGCCCTGTGACCATCTGCAGTCAATGCTTGTTGGAGATTCAATGCCCCCTCTCTTGCTGCCCAGAGAGTCCCACGCCAGTGGATGGGTAACTGCGGCGTCTTGTGTCTCCAAGTTGAGTCATCCGCACTGCCGTTGTGCTTCCTACATCACACTATCGCCTGTCCCCCCACACACACTTCTTGCTGCCTCTTTCACTTCACCCACAAGAGCAGAAAACAGAATTCCCGCCACCGTCCTTGTCACTGCCACTTGCCAGTCTTTCGGTTGCTGAATCTCTCTCATCGTTTCTTTCCTTTCTTCAGCGCGTGAAGAGGCCGCTGCGGTGTCAACATGTCAAGCGCTGAAGCCGACGACCACGAACGCCAACGAACCCAGCAGAAGGAGCTGGGCTTGCCGACGAACTATCGGTTTGAAATTGAGAAATGCGTGAAGCGCATCCTGGAGAAGAAGGCACAGCGCGTGGCTCTGCAATTCCCTGAAGGCCTTCTGTTGTTTGCCGCACCAATCGCAGACATTCTGGAGTCGAAAACGGGTGCCGAGATGGTCATCCTCGGTGACGTCACGTACGGCGCATGCTGCGTGGACGACTTCTCAGCCGCCGCTCTTGGGTGCGACTTCTTGATCCACTACGGGCACAGCTGCCTCATTTCGATCAGAGACTGTTGCATTGCGAACATGATGTACGTTTTCGTCGAGATTGACATCGACGTGCAGCACCTCGTTGACACGGTCAAGGCCCTTGTTACCCCACAAACACGTCTTGCGTGCATTGCCACAGTGCAGTTTATCTCCTCGATGCGTGCAGCCATGCTGCAGCTGAAGGACTACTTCGACTCACCCATCATCGTCCCCCAGAACAGACCCTTGTCGACGGGAGAAATCCTGGGATGCACGAGTCCTAAGGTGGACCCCAACGCCGTCGATACTGTTCTGTACGTTGGTGACGGCCGCTTCCACCTTGAGTCCTTTTTGATTGCTCACCCGACGCTGGATGCACTCCAGTATGATCCGTACAAGAAGGTCATGACGAGCGAGAGCTACAACACGAGCGAGATGCGCACTCTGCGCAAATCGGCCATTGATACCGCGAAGTCAGCGAACAGCTTTGCGCTGATCATGGGTACATTAGGACGTCAGGGTAACCCCCGCATCGTCGACCGTATCATGGCGCTCGCTGAGAAACAGGGCAAAACGGTAACGCTACTGTTGATGTCAGAGATATTCCCGCAGAAGCTGGCACGCTTACAAGACGTGGACTGCTACATCCAAATCGCTTGTCCACGCCTTTCAATCGACTGGGGATACGCGTTTGACCGACCTTTGCTCTCGCCGTACGAGGCCGAGGTCGTGCTTGGCGCAGTCGAATGGGGGGATGAGTATCCCATGGACCACTACTCCAAGGCAGGCGGCAAGTGGGGTGTCTACACCGACAAGGTACTCTGATGGCGTAACAGGCGCTGCGTCAACCGATGCTGGTTGTCTTGCTGGTTCCTCTGTTTCTGTCACTCATGTGTGTGTGTGTGTGCGTGACGTTCAAATTGCTTTTGCCATTTTTTCCCCTTGCGTGTAACATGTGTGTGCTCTGCAACGTAACTGCTGCCTTCATCTCTAAGTATGCGAGTAACCTCCAAACCTCCATGATAGTCGCTCCGACACATGGTCAGACGCGGCAGTATCACGCGACCGCGAGCCGTCACGTCGGTGGCGCGGGATGTACTTTCGCTACATTGGACTTGCACCTCGCGTGTGACTCCTACCTTTCCCTACGATGCCACTTCACACTTGGCGTTCCTCTACCGCAAAGCACCACGAGC
>JASANP010001120.1:0-160324 GCA_030849625.1 Wallacemonas sp. TrypX | reverse complement strand
TGCGCCAGATGTCGTGGTACTGGATCGGGAAGAGGACGAAGCGGTAGGGGTTCTCCTGCTGCAGAGGCTCGTCCGCGACGTTCGCGACGAAGCCACTATCGCCACTGACCTTAGCGACCTTAAGAGGAGGTTCCGCAGTGACGGCAGCACCCTCCTGGCCTTCCGATGGCCGCAGGGCTTCCTTCTCCTCTTCACGTGGACGCTTGGTGTCAACCTTGGACATGGCGGAATTGACAGTAGAACGACGAGCGCCTGCTGTGTGTGTGTGCGTAAAGCGATGAGAGGCGCGAAGAGAGATGAGTGAGATTGAGCCTTTAGTGCTGGTGGACGCCGGTGCAGCCGTGGTTTGGCAAGGACAAAGACGGGAACGGAGAAGGAATGGGGTGGGGTAGTGCAGTCGAGTGCGACAGGGAGCGTATAAGAGTGTTACGGTGTGACATCGATTTGTGTGTGTGTGTGCGCCAGATCCACAGAAGCTAGTGGTGGGTAAAAAAAAAAAAGAAGGAGAGAGCGGTAGTCGCGCTTGCCCCGCGTAACATCAAGCACAACGGAGAGGACTCCGCAGCAGCGAATGGGGACGGTGAAGGTGGCCGCACGTTCACGGAGCGAACGCGTCCATAATTCCTTACCACATTCTTGGAGACTAACGCAGCAACCTGCTTGTTTTGTGGGGATCAGTGGGATATTAGTCATCCTCATACCAAGTTCACGGACACACATTCACACGAGTTCACGACAACAAACAGCGCCAAAAAAAAAAAAGGTGCTGCGCTTATCCTCATCAACAACAGAAAAAAAAATGGGAATCGGAAAAGCGAATGTGGCTCGGTGAGACAGACGCGGCGCACACACACATACATACACACACACGCGCACACGCATACGCGCATGATTGTCGAACGCACCACCCCCTCTCGACTCGATCTGTGTGCGTGTGTGTGTGTGTGTGTTCATGTATCTGGGTGTTTGTGTGTCGCTGTTCAGTGAGCGGAGAGACGTTCTCGTCGGTACCGTTTGCTGTGCTTCACGTGTGGTCTTGTTTGGTTTGTTTTCTTTCACGGCACGACGGACGTGTGTTCCCTAGCGAGAGCAGGCGCGCGCCACCGCGTCAACGGATAAAAATAAAAAAGACCACTTCCGGCGCGGTCGCTGATCGTAATCTTAGCCTTTTCCGTCTTCTTCCTCTTTTTTGTTTCGCACTCATTGTGCATTCCGATTATAGCTCATCCCAGCCGCGGGTGGTCGTGATGCTCTGCTTCACCTCTACGTGACCGCCTGTACCTGTCGACTGAGGTGCATCCTCGACAAACTTACCCTTGTGGCCCTTGCGGCTACTGCGGAAGAACGCGCTGAGCTTGCGCTCCATGTCGTCGTCCACAGCGGGTGCCGCGGCGGCCTTCTCTTCGCGCTGAGGCTTCTCCTTGACGACACGCTGCTTTGGCAGCACTGTCTTGAAGCCTTGCTCCTTGTCCATCAGCGCACGACGCGCAGAGACCTCCTCGGGTGCCTGCTGCACGCTGCGCTGCTCACGACGCGGCTGGTTGCGATGTTGCGTCGTCTCCAGGGAGTGTGGCTGCATGGTCTTGGTGTCGGTGTTCAGTCCAACGGCAGGGTTCTTGGCCAGCTCGCGCGCGATCAGCGCCTCCGACTCGCGGTCAAGCACATCCTCCTTGTACCGCTTGGAGGGGTGACGTGCGCGGCGAGACCGACCACGACGTGCGTCGTTGCTGGCGGGGATGTGTACATCAGCGCTGCCAATGCTCGTGAAGATGAAGAACATCACAACAATGGCGACGAGCGCCAGGATGACGGCGATGAAATAGTCCATTGGCGAGGAGAGGCAACTGTTTGCTTTCCAGTGTAAGACGGTGCAAATGATGAGCTTGAGCGCGCGAACGAGGTTGGGATAACAACGAAAAAAAAAAGATGGGGTGGCAGCAACAGGAAGAGCGGGTCGGAGGGGGCAGCGAAGCACCGAATGAATGAATGCGCGATAAAGCGCGTGGACAGTAAGGCAGTGAAAGACACATTCGCACGTCAGTCAACGTGAAGCACGTGGATGCTCAACGATTCGCACGGTGCGCGTGGGTGAACGGTGCCGGTGGTCACAGCACAAGACGACAAACCCGTTAGGGGAAACAAAACAAAAAAAGACGCGCTTGACGTGTGACACACGGTGCCTCCCGTCCTGCGAGGAGCAAACACGGCGCGCGAGCTGAAGTCAAGTGTAGGCCACAGAAACTTATGAATATTTGTGTGTACGTGCGCATGTCAACAAGCGTCACGATGCCCCTCGGTGCCACGGGACCACCGATAATCTAAGGAGAGTGAGAACGTCTTCTCGCGTGTACGCGCACGCGCTTCCAACAAACACATTTCTCACACGATCATTCTTGTAGCGGTGGCACGCGTCTGGGCCAGGTTCTTTGGCGTCCTCTGTTCGTTCACGGACCACCGTTATGGAAGACAAGTCGGGGAAAGCAGTTACGGCAAGAAAAAGAAAGAAGCACGACAACAAGAGAGAGAACGAAGTACTCCACATTCCCCCCACCCCACCCTTGGCGAGCCCATCTAAAAAGCAAGCAGGAGTCCCCTCTACTCTGCTTTCCTCTAGCCGTGGCGTGAGAACCCAGCGGCACGAGGGGGAGAGGCGGCGGAAACTGACCGGAGTGGCCGACGTCGCGTCAACATGTACCTTCGGTGTCAGCCCAACTTTTTGCGCTGCTGCAGCACGCTCGATGCGAGTAGATAGTTGTTGCGGCGGACACCGTGTGTGAAAAAGGGGAGATAGCGCTGAACAGTGTCTGCGGAGGGGAAGACGCGTCGGAACGAGCCTGCGCAGTGCAGCTCTTCTTCGGCCTCAAGAAGCATCAGGGTTTCCTCGGTGGAGAGGACAGAATCAGGGTCGTTGCCGTCGTTGAACTGGCGGAGCAGGGGACGCTTCATAATGAGAGCACTCGCGTTGGGGTGCTTACCAAACTCGTACATCCGCTCCGGTCGAGACGCCGCTGCCCCCTTCGGACGGTACAGTGCCTCATCCTGTAAGGTCTGGCGGTTGACAGGGATGGCGCGGACCATGGTCAGCATGTGGGCGAGCATGCGCGACTTCACAGCCTTGTCGAGGGTGGAGCCAGTCGCGAGGGAGGGCATGATGTTCGCCTCAATGAGTCGCACCTTGAGCGTGTCATCCACCATCAAGTCCAGTCCAAAGAATTCAAAGCAGTTGCGACCAGTGGGGTCCCTGCACTCATTGCGAATACGGTCAATTACCTCCGCCTCGATGCTGAGGAACGACTTTACCACGACATCGTCACACCCCGCTTGGATTTTGTCCCACGCGGCCGCGCCCAAAGGATGATTCTTTGCCAGGTGCTGTTTCAGGTCAGATATGCACCACTTGATGTCCACCGCCTCATCACCGTCGGCGGCCTTGCCACGGCTCTCGCGGCTCAGCTCGGCCGTTTTATTGACAGAGTAGTTCGTGAGGTGAACATGGATGTTGTCGATGTCCTTGTCAGGTCCCTTGTACTTCTCCGCAGCGAAGCGCACCAGTCCTTCATCGAACAGGTAAATGCGGAGGGGGTCGAAAGAGGTAACAACGCAGTACATGCGCAGGTCAAACTTTCGGCCAAACACAAGGAGTGGGTTCCCAATGTACCGCTGGCACACCATCTGCTTGGTGCCACGCGGCATGGGAGGTAAGCCACGGTACAGCTGGATGCCTCGCCCGCAGCTCGACGCGGACGGTTTAACAATGTACACGAGAGGGTTCTCTGCCGTGTCGGGGTGTCGTTGCGCGTCAAGCTCGAGCTCCGTTTTTTGGCGTGGGATGAGGAACGAGGTCGGCACAATGTCAAACGCCTCGTCGCCAAAGTACCGGCGCATCTTGTACATGTTCTGTGCCAAGCTGTCCTTGCGGCCCACACCCCATGTGCCGGGGAAGTGGTTGACCTTCTGGTACGGATGAAGCGATGCCAGCGTGTGAGGGGTCGCTCGCTTCGCCCACAGAATGGTGAACAGCTCGTTCGAGGGTGTGTACTGCATGCCGGCCGCTTCAAAGGCGCTTGTGACGACGCGGAAGCAGACGGCGCCGGGGCCGATCTTGTAGAGGCACATCCGCGCCAGGTTGCCTCGCTGCAGGCTGAGGCTTGACAAAGGCATGTCCGATCGATCGTTGGGGTGCAGTGTCTCGTTGATTTGCTGAGGGAGGCCCCGTGGATCGTTGAGGTCGCGCTGTGACGGCCTGCCATAGTGCACGGGGAAAAACAAACTCGCTGAGGACACGCTGTAACGAGGGACAACGACAGGGCATGTCGTCCGCACAGACGAGCGCCGCCGATCAGGGTTGGCGGATGCCGCCGAGCCGCGTGGTTCCGTCGCGCCGCCCACGACACTGCTGCTGCGACTGCTGTTGCCGCTTGACGGCTCCGTGGAGAAGTCGTCGCTGTCGTGGCTTTTCCCAGCCGAGGCGGACGGGCGCGGCTGAGACGGTGGGGCGGGAAACCGAGCGTAGCGGGGCCGCGACGTTGTCCGTTTTGCGTTAGCGTCTGGTTGCGATGTCGCGGCGAGACTCGTGCGGCCGTACGAGGCAATGGGAAAGAGCAGCGGAGAGCGTTTAGGGCCAGCACCGTTTTCTGGCGCGCGGTACTTTGGGTTGGAAAAGTCCTCGTTGTTTGGGTCTGGCACATACTTGCCAATCTCAAGCCGCTCGCTGGCGCGCAGATGGTAGGTGGTCCGTTGTGTGAGGACGTCGTTGTCGGTCTTGCCCTCCACCTGCTCTTGCCAAAGACTCTGTGGGTAGAACGTCGTGACGCCCTTCGGCAGCGGTAGGGGAAACGTGGACGCCGCACCGGAGGTATCCGGCAACGGATAGGCACCCGTTTGCACCACCGTGCGGAGGGGGAGCCGCGAGCTGGTTGTGCCGGCAGCGTCCGTGTTGGCAGCTGCCGGTTCGCGCCGGGAATCGCCGCCGCTGGTGGCCACAGCATGAGGTGAAGACGCTGACATTCGCGGCCGTTTGGTGGCAGTCACCTTGAGGCGATTCAGCTTCTTCTGCGGCACGAGAGAACGCAGTGAGACGCGCGTTTTTTCTGCGGTGTGGAGTGGCGTGCGCGCGCGCAAGAGGACTAGGCGAAGAATGGAAGAAAGGCGGAGAGGGCAATCAACGCCTCAGACGCACACACTATGAACGTGGCGGCACGCAGGGAAAGCACAGGACAAACACTGAGGGAGGCGAAGAAGGCGGCGATGAGCTGAACAACGGCAGCCCTCGCTGTGTCACAGTGAGTGAAGAACAAGAGAGGAGAGGAGAGGTCCTGCTGTTCAGAGTGAGATTGTGTGCGACAATGAGGCGCTGCAACGAGTGGGATACGTGAATGTGTCGTGCCGCACAGCTCACAGTCGTGTGGAGTGTCGTGCGGTGCCAGCGCTGCGTTGCACATGGCGTTTGGGACTACCGACCAAATGAACCGGGATTTGTTATCATCAGCACCACGGTCACGCCTTTCAGGTTCGTGACGCGAACAAACATGCGGACCAGTGGAGCAGCCCAGCTCATTCGCAACGGCAGTAGAGGTGAGCCGAGCTTTTTTTTTATTGTTTTTTGCAGTTTACGGAAGTTGCGTATCGCGGGTGCGGTGGTTTCACTGTCAGTGAGGCCAAAAGAAAAGACAAAAAACAAACGTTTCTCACATCGTCTACCGTCTCTGGCATTTTGTCTTTCTTTCTTTCCTACGCTTTCGGGAAGATCAAGTCAACCACGGGAAAAAGGGTATAGGTGAGTTCATGCCATCAGGACTACAGCACGACAAGGGACATGCAAGGGAGCGGCCTTGTGCAGTCGTGGGGAGAAGGCAAAGAACGAGGCGTGCGTTGTTTGACACAAAGAAGGCAGGTGGTCATGGCTGTGAAAGCGGCAGGAGTTAAAGAAGAAGAAGAAAAGAAAAGACATGTGTGTGTATATATAAAAGGGAAGTGAAAGAAAGACGAGACGCATAAACAGACCTTACTTGTTGCCCACGATGTTTCCGGCAACCCACCGAACCACTCTTAACGAAGCGAGTGACTTGCGTCCCAACTCGCTCCCTTGCCCCACCGATTCAGGTGTATAAAAGACGAAAAGGGGAGCGTTCGAGGGTTCGAAGGAGGGTGGCGGCAGCGCGACAAAGAGGAAGAGAGGTAAACCAAAGACAAAAAAAAGGCATCAAGAGAGAGAAAAAAAGAGTGTGTTTGTTTTCACGTTCTCAAGGCACACACATATGCCTCCCGCTAAGAAAAAAAAGAGCCACTGTGGTGGCCGCCGCGTGTGCACGGGAGGGTGAAAAGCGGAGGTGACACGCTTTCCCTCTCCTTGTTGTTGTTGTTGCTTTACATACCGCACGCACGGTGGAGTTTGGAGATCCACATGTCGCGCTCTTCCTCGGACGACGCCATGGCAATGATCTTCTGCCCATTGTTGAACCAGATAACTAGCTGATTAGGGTGAGAGCGGCAGTACACGTCCGGCACAGGAAAAACGTCGTTGACAGTTTCCAAGTTCGCGGACTTGGGGGCGGCCTGGTCTTGCTCAGGGTTCTCGCTGACGGAGATGCGGAGCTTGCCATTCGCAATGGAAAAGTAGCGCTTCTTCCACTTCAGCCCAGAGCTGTACTTTTGCAGATACCCTCCGTGCTTCACCTCGGAGCTCACGACACCAAAACGCACAGACGCAGGCAACGGTTCGCGACGGCGGCTTTCGGCGAGCTGTGCGAGAATCTCCTCTTTATCGACTGGGGCGATCACGTCGGAGTTCTTCACGATCTCCTCGAAGAGGTTGGCGACGTACTTCATGAACTCCGTCTGAAGCAGCTGCGTCGTTGTGGGTCGCTTCAGGGGATCCTTGGAAAGCAGTGGATCCAGCAGCGCCTTCATGCTGTCTGACACCGGGCACGGAAAAGGGTCGTACTTGCCGTACAATACTTGTTGCATAATCTCGCGCTGAGACGGCCCCTTGAAGGGACGGTGGAGCGTCAACAGCTCGTACAGAATGACGCCCAGCGACCACATGTCGGCCTTCTTGCTGTAGCGTTTGCGCTCCCACAGTTCTGGAGCGAGGTAGTACGGCGTGCCACAGAAGGACTGGCCGACGTCGAGTGACACGGAGTCGTTGTACTGCTTTGAGAAGCCGAAGTCGCCCAGCTTAATGATGCCGGTTGGCATCAGGAAAATATTAGCGCTCTTGAGGTCGCGATGCATCATGCGACGGTTGTGCACCTCGTCCAGGGCAAGCACAATTTGGTAGAAGAGCAGGCCGACCTCGTGCTCACGGAACGGCAAATTTTCCTTCAGGCGCTGCTTGATTTGCTTGTTGAGGTCGCCGCCACTGCCGTACTCCATCACGAGAAGCAGCTTGTCGGCCGTCTTGAAGTCGTCGTAGTGCTTCACGATGCCAAAGTGCTTGCAGGCCGCGAGGCAGTGTAGCTCACTGCGGGCATAGAGCGCTTGCTTCTCATCGTTCAGCTGCACAAACTTTGCCACCACCTTGCAGTCCAGATCGGAGCCGCGAGTGGCGACAAACGCGGCTGTGGTTGGGTTCCGGCCGACGAGAGTCCTAAGGATGTACATGTGTTCGCGAGGGTCCACCGCTTCTGGCTTGTCTTCACCCTCCAAGATTTCCGTGGTCGTCGTCGTCGCGGGGTTCGCGCGGATGTACTGCTCCATCTGATCCTCCGAAACGAAAAGAACCCCCGGAAAGGTGTTCGCGTACTGTTGCAGAAGCTCAAGCGCCGGGTCGCGGCCGTCATCCGTGGGGTGCGCCATGATTGCTTGTTGTCTTCTGCAGTAATGAGGCTGAGAGTGAACCAAAAGTTGAAGAGCAATGCGAGTACGAACGGCTGTGCACGCTAAAAAAAATAAAGAGGGAGCGGCGCTGATGTGTGTTGCCGTAAGACTCAATGCAAGGGAGCTAAAACGAAGAGAGAGAAAGGGGGAAGAGAAAGACGTTCGCCGTGTTGTTTGTTTGTTTGTTTCTGGGGGTGGGGGGCAATTCAGATGACAAGTTTCACAGCATAGCTCTTGGAGCGGGACAAGAACGACTGGAGACTGGAGGCCTGTGTTTGTTCACTGGACGTCGCGCCTGTCAGAATAAAGGAAAATAAACGGGTCCAGAAGAGAAAGACAGTCCCGGGGTAGACGGCGTCCTTGAGACCGGCTAGGGTGTATGTATTTATAATTTGTGTGCACGTTTGTGTATGTGTGTGTTGGCGTGATGGCATGCGTTTGATGACCACCTACCCAGCGAGACGGTCGTGCACAGAGGTGATACCTGCGGTTGGGCTTCGTCTCAGCGTGCATCGAAAAGAACAACGGTCGCACAAGCAGCACGGGTAGCCTCGTCCGCCTTTACCTGGGGCCGAACGCGTGTCGAGAAAACACGCAGTCAGTGAGATGCCACACAGACACGCAGCTTGAAGAATGGTTCATCTAGTTCATCGGTCAGAACGAGAACCGTAAGCTGTTCATGATGTCCTCGGCAGATCGTTTCCGCTTGGCGCCTGCAGAGGACAACGTCGTTGGCTGCGCAAGCGCCACCTCTGATGTTTGTTGACGCGGCAAAAACGTTGAGGGAAGCAATGCCGTCGAAGCTGTGCATTCCAGCTGAGTTCCCGAGCCTGAATCGCTCATGAACAACTCCTCGTCAGAGGACGGCGCCTCAACGTGCGCGTCCTGGGTGACGGCCGACTCGGAAACGGTCGCCGTCGGCGCGGCAGGTGTACCGGGCGTTGGCGGTCCCGCCGCTTGCACCCTCCCCGCTGGTAAGGCCGTCGTCGCCTCAACGTGGACAGGGAGGGGGGAGGGGGCCACGCAGCCCGGGTCGCCGCGGGACGACGCGTCGCTCGTCTGGCCGCTGCCACGGGCGTGCACGCCTTGGAAAGTTTGTGATAAGAGTAGCTCCCGCGCGACTGGCTCCCCGGTACGTGCCATCACCCCGTCCCCCGCTGGCCGCGAACCGTCGTCGTGGTAGCGCGTCACGCTCCTTGGCACCCGTGACGGCGAAGTCACCTCCTTCGCGAGGCGCATCGCACTCTGTTGCGCGGCCGCAGCCGCTCGCATGTACTCCCTGTCTTCGAGAGTCAGTGCGGGATTTGACGGCATCGGCGCCGCCATGGCAAAGAGTGGCGGGGCGTCCTCACGGTGTGCAAGCAGCGTGTTCGACGGCTGGTGGGCACTGTCCGGTGGCGTCTGGAACAGCTGCAACAGGGTCGGTGCATCGGACTCTGTGGAGTGGTCACCGCCGTCGTGGTTCGTGTCAGCGTACAGCCCCGCAGGGCGGTCGCCACCATCGCCACGGCCGCCGCCGTGTGCCACACCGGCACACGTTCGGTACTGCAATATGACTTGTGCCAACGCCGCGAGCACCGCTTGTTGGGCTTCCAGGCTGCCGTCGTCACTGCGCAGAAACACCTCGTCCAGCTCGCGCGAGCTGCTGTACAAGTCGTCGCCCAGAGCCTGCAGTGGGCACTTGAGACTGTGGGCTGTGCGCTCTACCAGAAAGATCGCCATCGCGGCATCTTCAATCGTGCAAATGGGCTGCAGATGAAGCTTGGCGTGTGCCTGTGTGATGCGGACGAGCGACTCGAGCAGACGCACGGTGACAGGGACGGCATCGTCCAGGGACGGCGTCGCGCCGCGCTGCCGCTGAATGTCAAAGTATCGCGCTAGCAAGTCGGCCGCATTGTCGGAGAGAAGCGGCCCTCCATTGACGGCGTACTGACGGCGGACCCACCACAGGTAGGCGGCGAGTTCCTCTGTGTCGAGCACAGGGTCCGCTTCGTAGTGGGCAACGTTACAGGAGAGCATGTGGTCAGCAATACGCGCGTCGGCGTCCGCCTGCGGGGTATCCCACAGCAGAAAAATGAAGTCGAAGCGGCTCAGCAGGGGTCCACCGACGCCGACTTCCGTGCGGCCGTTGCGCCGTGGTGGTGGGTTGCAGGCCGACATCACGCAGCAAGCCGTGCGCAGCTTCGTGACGAGGCCGCCCTTCGCGACGGAGATGGTCTGCTGCTCCATGGCCTCGTGAAGTGATGCGCGGTCCGTCGTGGACACCGTTCGCAGTTCGTCAATGATGCAGGCACCGCCGTCGCTGAGCACGAGCGCGCCAGGTTCCAGCACCCACTCGCCCTGCTCCTTGGTGGCTGCCACCGTCAAGCCGGCGGAGGTACTGCCCATACCAGTGGTCGAGGTGCTGCGAGGCGAAATGGTGGCGGCGAAGCGCAGGAGCTGAGACTTGCCCGTGGAAGGGTCGCCAACAAAGAGGCAGTGGATGGTGCTGCGCACGTGCATGGATGTTTTGCCTGCCGTCGACGCGCCACCGAGTGCGCAGAGCAACACCGCCATACGAGGTGCGAATAGGCCCGATAAGTGGGGGCACACGGCGTTCACCAGCGACACCCCGCGCCGCCGACGATTAGCAGCGAAGGAAAGGTAAAAGGTCTCGGGGTTGAACTTGGCGCGCTCCTCCGCGTCGCCGCGCCGAGCGGCATCTTGACGCCGCCGTGGGGCGTTGCCACCCATGGCGATGGCCGCGCCGCGGTACGCCTCCATGGGCACCACATTGATTGCCCACACCACCGGCTCAATGGTTGGACGGCTCAGCGGCGAGACGTGCTTCCAGCGGGGCACGAGCATGCCAATGACCTCGACGAACTGACCCACGTTGCACTTGCTGCTCAGCTCGTCGTCGAGTGTCACGAGCACGCTGCGAGGGAGCCGGCCTGACTGGTTGGAGCGCTGCTGCAGGCGGCACTCGGCGTAGTCCATCCAGATCTGTCCGACAGTTTGCAACGGCTCCTTCTTGCAGTCGGGACGGTCGCAGATGGATTGTACAGTCGCGGAGCGGTCAAACGGGTTGGTGAGTGCTTCCGTTACGGCGTGGCAGCGCGGGCACATGAGGCGATTCGCGTACGGCACCACGCGCTTCGCCGTCATGCGAACAATCGAGCCGCACACCTGCACGAGCTGCCCTTGTGGTGGTGGCAACGAGGGAAGCGCTGCGTTGATGGCCGGCAAATGCGTGAGTCGGACGGAGAGGGAGGCGGGATCAATGACCCGCTCAGTCGTGCTGCACAGCTCAATGCAAACGCTGCGCAGCACATCCATGGTGGCTAGGGTTTGTGTGAAGAGACCTGCGCCAAACGCTGGGCAGAGGTGCAGTAACTTCATGCAATCCACCTCCTGCACCCAGACTTGCCGTTGCTGAGAGCCACCTGGCGCCGCCGACGGGCCATCAGGGTGCGACAAGCACGACGGCGGGGAGCAGTGCTCCACAAAAAATGTGCGCAGACTGGAGAGCGTCCCGTCCGGTACCACCATGGGGTAGTGCCCAGGTTAGCAATATCGTCACCAGCGTGTGTGTATGTGTATGTGTATGTGTATGTATGTGCTTCTCAACCTCAGTGACCAACCGAGTGAGAGGCAACCAGTTGGGTGTTGTCACACGCGCGGACTGCAGCGCGCGTGTCAGCGCATGTCAACAACACAAAGAAAGAGGTGACACCGACAGACAAGAGAGAAGTAGTTTGAATGTGTGTTATGTGTGTTCTGTGTGTGGAGAGAGTCCCGGACACGAGAGGTGTGCTGCGCGACGAGTCCTTGTTACTGCTGTGTCGATACCATAAAACTGTGCGACGTGAGGGTCCAGTGAAACGTGATTCAGTGTTGGCAACAATAATCAGAAGAAGAAAACAAAAACGGGCAAGGCTGACGCAGACCGACGAGAATCGTGACCGCCACGAGAAAACTGCCTCGATGCACACACATACACGACGGTGCTGCAGCGCGCGAGGAGAGTGATTCGAGTGTCATCGTGGCCTCGTGTCCTGCGCATTCAGTGACTGGTAGTAGTCCGCCCACTGCTCCTCTGAGAGGTTGGTGTCGTCGAAGAAAGCAAACAATGCCTCCGCTCGGATTTCCTCCTCGAGCGCCAAAAGCCACTCCATGACGCTGGGATCGGAGATGTCGCAGCCAAACTCCTGTGCAATGGCGGACCAGTCGGCAACGCCAAGGTGCGCCACCGCCTCTTCCTCGTTCGCACACGCCGAAGCGTAGTGAGTGCCGGTAGGCGTAGCAGACACCAGCTGTGTCGAGGAACACCGGGCTGCGCCGCACACGTGCCGCTCATCGCACGGTTCTTCGTCGTCAGTCAAGCGCATGCCGCTGAGGCGCGCCTGTCGCGACGCGTCCCGCAACTGAGACTGTTTCTGTTGAATACGTTGCCGGATTGCCTGTTGATGAAGCGGCTGCGCATATTTGGCGCCGTGGCGCTGCGCCTCGCGACCCCTGTTCATAGCGCGCGTGTGTGTGTGTGTCGACCTCCACTTCTCAGAACGTTGCTTTCGATGCTAGCCGTAGTGACAGGTCTTTGTGTGGTGGATCATGTGTGTTGGTGCGCATGAAAGAGAAAAACAGAGGTGCGCGGAAGTGAGGGGTGGTCAGCGTGGACGTGAGGCAGAGTCATAGTCCACATACGGTTGCTGGGCTGGGCTGGGCCGCGTGTTTCCTTCACCGCGCGTGGCCAACGGGTTGAACACGCATGTGTGTGAGGTGACGAGCCGCGGCTTCGCGGCGAAGAAAAGGATGGGAAAGCACGAACCGTAATAGGGTCAGCGTGTCATAGTCAAGAGGGGAGTTCCTGGCGGGAACTCTCGACTCGCACTGGGCAAGGGCACGTTTGTTTCTGGGGACACGCAAAAAAAAAAAAAACCGGAAGAAAAGGTAGCTGGCGGACAGAGTTGAGCGAAACGTCACGGGCGTTGAGCCTCTTGTAGCGCAATCAGGAACAGGAAAGGAAAAAACAAACCAACTAATCGGAGTGTGTCTAGTGTACATGTGTCGTGAGCACTCATTTTTTTTTTTTTGCGAGTGAGATCAAATGAAGCAGCGCAGACAGCATCGGGTAAACGTCAGTTCACACCGAGTAAAACATGGACGAACTGTTCCCGACCCGCTGCGGTGGCTCGCCTTCTTGCGCACACACCACGCCGCCCAGAAGGTGGTCACGAGGCGCATTGCCGGTTCGTGGGCCGTGCACACGCTCCTCGCCGTGGCACACATACGAGCCGAACAGGCTGTCGCTCGGTTTCGGTACATCCACTCGTCGCAACGCGCGTCCTTCCTTCAGGGCGTTGTGGAGGAGCTGCTGGCGGTGTTCAGCGTACACGTTGCCTGTCTCAGGTCCGTATGGCGATTCTCGAATGCCTAGAGCACCGTGCGGGTAAGCGCGAACGCATTTCCTATACAGGCTGCGACGGCCGCCCGCAAGCTGGTTGGCAACACGTGCCGCTCGCGCGTGCCCCACTTCGGACTCAAGTGCGAGCCGATCCTTCAGCGGGTTTGTGACCCATACCTCCTCGGGCAGGGCACCCTTGGCGGTGGCACTATTATCAACTGATGGTGCCGCCGGCGCCTGTGAACTGTGCGCACCACCATCGCCGGCCGCGCGGCCGCCGTCCATGGTGGGCAGCGCGCGGTTCTCAACAATGACGGTGGTGGGCATCCTGAGTGAATCCGCAGTGACCAGGACGGCATCGGCGCCACCCTCCTCCATCCGTCTCAGAGCCTCCGCAGACTTTACGGGCTGGTCAGGGCCGTCCTTATGCCAGTGGACTTCAGCTGAGCCTGCGGCCACGACACCCAACTCAAATGGTGTTTGGTCATTCCACACATCGTCGACGGAGCACTGGTAGTCGCCCTTGTGTGGGTCATACGGAGAGGGGCCGTCGCGCGCGCAGGTGTAGAAGGCAGGGAGTGTCGCGGCAGGTGGCACCGCTCGTCCTTCACGGGTTCGTTCAAGACGTGGAATGCCCGCAACAATGCTGGACCGGGCTGTTTGTTCTCCGGCGGAGGGGAGCAGATGTCGGTCAATGATGCGCATGGACTGCACCACGTTGAGGCGTGACGCCATGTTTTGTTGCGCAGATGCACGGACCCGAGTATGTGTGTAGTAGTGCTAACGCACTGGCAACGGGAAGGTGTCAAAAACAAAAAGAACGGTAAACAGTGGAGAGAAAAAGAACGGCGGACTGTGTGGTGGAGCAACTTCTGGTCGTGCATCGAGCACCAACCTTTCTTTGGGGAAGCAAAGAAAACGTGGGTGGGTCAGTGAGTGAATGTGCGTGACCGTGTGTACCGTTGAGGAAGCGGCACCTGGCGCTACCTGCCTGAGAGGCCCACCACAATTGTGTTTTTTTTCTTTTTTGTGCGTTCGTCATTCTGGGAAGAGGTGAAGTTCTGTACCTCCGCAGTAACATAAAACAAAAAAAAGAAGAAAAAGCAGGAAAGAGGGAAAACCGGGCGAAGCGGTCAAGGTGGGCTGTGTCCACAAAGGTAGAGACCAGCGCGTTTGTTCTGCAGCTGCCACCAGGGGAGAAGAGGAGGCGTGGGGTGCACTGATACCTGCACAGCACGGCCTCTCCCCTCGCAAAGAGCTGGCTGCGACAACATCAGTGACGTGAGGTGAAAATGAAAAATAGAATAAAATAAGATACTCTGTCGATGAAAAATCTATTCTGCAGCGTCGACAATTCCCTGCTCGGAGATACTGTAGATGCACTCGACCTCCGGGATGGATGGGCTGTCGAAGATTTTGCAGACGCGTTGGTCGCCGCGGCCTTTGCGCAATGAGAGTCGTGTCGTGGAGGCGTGAGCGAGTACGTGCCCACCAACAGGTTTCTTGGGGTCGGCGACGAACATAGACGCACCGCCGGGATCGGCCACGACTTGATTGGTAATGTACACGGCAACGTTGAACTCTTCCGCGATCTTCATCAAGTGGCTCAGCATTTTGGCGAGTTTCTGCTGACGCTCCGCCAGCTCGCCTCGACCGGAGAAGTCAACGCGAAACAGGGCTGTGATGCTGTCGACAACAAGCAAGCCGAACTGCTCCTCCGCCATCTTGGCGGCCACCATAGAAATAAGGTGCGCTTGGTGCTCGTGTGTGTACGCGCGGGCGACGAGGATGTTGTCAAGAACCCCGTTCGCATCAAGCCCAAAGCGCTCAGCAATGGGCCGAATGCGTTCGGGACGGAAGGTACCTTCTGTGTCCACGTAGATGGCTTTGCCGTTTCCGCCGCCCATGCTCAACGGAAGCTGGCAGGTCACGCAGAGAGTGTGCGCGATTTGAGTTTTACCAGTGCGAAACTCGCCGAAAGCTTCCGTGATGGAGCGACTCTCGATGCCACCACCCAGAAGCGTGTCCAAGGCAGTGCTACCAGTGGATATGTGCATCACGTGGGCACGCTGTTGCAAGCAGGCGTTGCCAGTGATGAAGCCGCTGTCGCTCAGCTTGCGAGCGGCCTCGATGATCTTGTCAACCTTCGCCTCCGACAAACCCTTAATCACGGCGAGGTCCTTCTTACACTGCATCTGAATGCCGGGCACGGTGAAGATTCCCGCCTGCTTCAGTTTGCTGATGTCTGCAGCGGCAATGCCTTGTTCAGCCAGTCGATCAATCTCCACGAGCGACTGTGGCTGGGCCGCAGCCTCCCGCTCCATGACCGCACCCTGGGGGTCTTCGCTGGTGAAGGCACCCGCCTCTGTCAGCTCATCGCCCGCGTAAAGCTCCGCGACGGTTTTACGCGCGACGTGTTGCTGCATGGTGTCGCTTGCGTAGAGTTCACGCAGAACGAAGAGTGAAAGCGGGTAAAGAGAGAGAGACAAGTATGTGAGCGGTTCTGTTAGCCGTCTCATGGTAGTCCGTGTTAACGTAGAAAGGAGTGTGTGTGTGTGTGTGTGTGTGTAGCAGAGAAGAGACTGTTCGTGGTTCTTGTTCAGTGCGCACAGCGACGCAATCCAGCTCAGCTAGCTTCATTTGCCTTGCTGGGTCCCAAAGTGTGCTTACCATGTGCAGCATCCACGACACGTTCAAGGTAGGAACACCGCCCCCACCGCGCCCTAGGGTAGCGGCGGCGCAGGAAAACGCGTGAGCAACTCTCTCTCGTCAGCTGGCGAGGACAGCCCTGGAAGTGCATCGCTAGGCCTCTGCTGCACCTGGGCGTGCGCCTTCGTTCATGTATGTTTACAGTGCGATTTCTTTTTTTCATTTGGCTGTACCGCGCGGGTGCAGCGCGTTTAAGTTCCACGAGCGCCAGTGTGGGGGAGCGATGAGTGCCCACACACACACACACGCACGCAGTCAGCGAGTACAGATACACACTGGTCACCAAACGGATAACAACGACGATTCGGCTGGGACTCACTGTGCAGCCGGAACAATAGTAGAGAAAAGAGTTTGGGAATCTCGGCGACAGGTGCACGTGTGACAGCAATAACAACATCGCCACCACGATGCAATCATCGGCAAGAGGGAGGGAAAAACGAAAAGGGGTGAACAACAATATCTGTCTGTTTGAGGCAACAATAAAGAAATGTGTGTGTGCGCGCGCGGCTCTCTTCACCACAGCGTTACAGCAATTAAAAAAAAAAAAGAATGTTCTTATGAGCCCAGTGCGTGAAACGTCACTCAGTTTCCTTTGTTTCTTGTTTTCCGCGGCGCCCAAAGAACGGCACGCGGAGGGGACCGGTCGTTAGTGTCTCTGCGCCGTGTTAAATGCCCTTCTCCGCCACCAAGAACAGGAGGTCGCAAAACTTCTGAAAGCCCCTGTTCACAACAGGCGGGACGAACGGCTTGGTCAGCAGGTTAGTCAAGTTCATCCGCATGCCTGTGTACGCCAGCTGAACGTAGCCGTCCTTACGGAAGCGGTTTTTGCCGAATTGAAGGTACACGAGAGTGAAGTAAGTGCCGCCGGTGAACATGATGGTGAAGACGAGAAAGGACTCGATTGTGGCGGCAAGGACGAGAATCTGCATTTTGCGGTCCACACCCATCTGCACGTAGGGTGCCACGAGGTTGTACACCGGACCCAACACCCCCGCCAGCTGGTCCTTCTTGTTGATAATGTCCAGTACGTTGTACAGCGCCATGAACATGCAAATAAACGTGATGGGGCGTACCTCAGTGAGAAGCGCGAAACCACAGAGGGCCATCACAAGGGTGGAGAAGTGATTGCCAAAGTCAGCAAGGGCATCCTTGTTCGCCTTCAGCAGCCCTTGCTTGTAGGCGGTGATGGCCTGTTGCGCGATGGTGCCAATGAGCATCAGGTTCCACGTCCTCCACGTCAGCACAGGGCTCACAAAGGATGTCAGCACGCACGCGGCGCACAGAAGACCCATGGCCACGCTCATGGCCACGCCGAGTGGGCCGAGGTCCACCGAAACAAACTCGCCACCCTGCAGATGGAGCTGCGGGCCGTTACCAGCCGCAGACGCTGCGTTGCGGTAGAAGTATGGGTGAGGAGCCGCACCGGCGCCAGCACCACTGAGCAGCTGCGAGAGTGTGGCCGCGTTCGTCTTGTACTCTGCGTTGCTCCCATCCAGCTGGGAAGCACGCTCATAAGCCTTCTTCGCATCAGCGTACTTCTTCTGGCACCACAGTGACGCACCCATGCGCGCGTGCGACTTGGCGTTGTCCTGCACCCCAATCGCCTTCTGTGCGAATGAGATGGCGGCATCGTAGTTCTTCAGTTCGTGCTGAGCGGCAGCCATGTTGTTGTAGTACACGTAGTTGTTCGGATTCGCCTCGATGGCCTTCTCGTAAAGCGTACAGGCGTCCTGGAAACGCTTTGCAGCGAAGGCCTCGTTGCCGCTTCGCTTGAACTCTTCGGCAAAATCAGCCATGCTTCTGGTGTCGGGCACTTTCGGAGAAAAGGTGAGGGGAGCGAGTAGAAAGGGATGGGAAGGCGAGCCAGGCTAGGAAAGAGGCTCACGCACAAGTAGTCCACTTCTTCTGTCTGGGAAGCACAAGGTGTGGAGGCACCGTGCAAACGTGGTGGGGAGAGAGCGAAAGAGAGTGGGGAAGAGAATTCGCGCAGTGTAGTACAAAGAGATGAAGTGGACGAGCCATAGCCACGCCGAGCGGCGAGGTCATCAGGTGCATGGCAGCGTGCTAGCACTGTGCGCCTCGGCAGTGAACGGGATGGCTAAGCTGATGTGCGTGGATAAGCAGGGAAGCTGGTGCGGTTGAGAGGCGGGCGTTCCGGTGGGTGGACGGTGATAAAAGCAATTGCTGAAGGTCTTTGTTCACTTGTTTGTGGGGGGATCGACGACATGCATCGGATAGTACGGGCAGCACGCACGCACAAGCAACGGAAGAGGAAAAAAAAACGCAAAGAGTGGACAAGATGAAAAACGTATACATCGACGTGAGGAGGCAAAAAAAAAAAAGATGGGGCACCTGAACGGCTGTGTTCACTGCGGCGGGCAGTTCTCCTCATTTCGCCAGACGACCGAGGAAGTAGATGAACACGGACGGAAAGGGACGGGACAACTCGTCAGTGATACGTCTGAGACGTCGCACGCGACGCGGCAGCAGCGTTCGTACCACTCGACCGAATGGCGGGTAGATGTGTTCTGGACGCGCCGACTTGGCTGTCGTTGGGCTCTGCGACGACCGGACGCCGCCCAAAGACCTTGTTGTAGCTCTCCTCGCGGTTGATCAGTTCTAGCTTGTACATTTTCATGTCCTCATATGCCTTGGCGAGTGCCTTCTCTTTGGCTTTGTTGTCCTTAAGCAGTTGGTTGATGAGGTCCACATCCTCAGGGCGTGACTCACGGTACAGGTACTTGTGCTTTAGTTCCTCGAGTTCACTCCGTAGCTGGTCCAGCGCAGACTGTAGGCTTTGTGCTTCGCTACGGTGTTGGACCATCATGTCGTCGACAATCCCTCTGTGATCCTGTGCCACGCGTTGAAGCTGGGCAGCATGTCGGTCCTCCAGCTGCTGCACCGCTTCGTCATGCCGCTGTTGGAGCGCAGTGCGCTGCTGCTCAGACTCGCTGCGGTATGCCGCGTGAGCACTCTTTTCGCGCTCGATAGCCGCGTGTGCCTGCTGCGAGTCCTGCAAAAGAACGGCGTGCTTCCGCTCCCACTCTGCCACAGCCGCTTGAGAGGCCCGCACCTGGTCTTGCAGCGCTCGCACAGTCGCATCCGCCTCGTTGCGTTGGGTCTCCATCTGTTTTTCGTGCGCAGACACGATGCTGTCTATCAGCTCCTTCTTGTCCTTGGTGAGCTGCTCGCCATACTCCTTCATTGCCAGCTTGTGACGTTCGTCCTTTTGGCGCATGTGTTCATCGGACTCGGCTGTCAGCTTCGCCAAGGCAGCGGCGTGCGCATCGGCCGCATCTTTGTTTTTTTGCCGTTGCTTCTCAAGTGCCGCTTCAAACTGAGCGCGGGCAGTGTCGAGAGCGGTTTGCGCCTCGCGTGAGAGCTCCTCGCGCAGGCGATGAAGCGCAGCGGCAGCGTCTGCGTCTTTCTGTCGCTGCGTGTTTTCGAGGTTTTCGATGTTGGCACGGAGCTGCGCGGCTTCCTGCGCGCGCTCCTGGGATTTGGCAGATGAGCTTTCGTGTGCCTGGTGGAGCAGGTCCTCCAGGGCAGCGATGCGGTTCTGAAGGGCCTCCTTGGTTTCTTGGGCCTGTGTTGCCGCCGCTGTCATGGCTTTGCGGTGTGTGGCCTCCAGCTCTTCGAGCGCCTCCTTGCTGCTGCGCACAGAGGCTGCTACATCACGTGTGCAGTTGTCTCGCAGCTGCTTCATGCCCAGTACGTGCTCGGCTTTCATGCTCTCCACAAGTGATTGGTGCGACTTTTCAGACGCCGCCAGTCGCGCCTCAAAGGCCACGCGCTGCTCCTCCATCTCCGCGGCGTGCTTTTGCACCAGGGTGTCTCGCGATGACACAAGTTCGCGCTCCAGCGCCTCGATACGTGCCTGCTTCGACTCTTCGCTATCAGCCTGTCGGCTGGTGAGCTCCGCCAGGGAGGCTTCGAGGTCCTGAATTCGCAACACGTGTGCTTGGCACGTCGCCTCAAGCGCCCCGTGCCGTCGGCGCAGTTCATCGACTTCGGTGGCAACAGTCCGCTGTGCGTCAAGGTCATTGGTCAGCGTTGCGCACTCCTCTTGAGATGCCGCGAGTGCAGCTGCGGCCGCCGACAGCTTTCCTTCCAGTGAGCTCACTTCTTCCTGAAGGGCCTTTGTAGCCGCCTCATGCTGCAGTTCGAGCTGCGCGTGTTGGGCCGCGTAGGAAGATTCCATGTCACGCACTTGGCTGGCGTGACGCGCCTCCATTTCTGACAGCTGTCTCTCAAGTTCACCCACACGCGCGGCCCCGAACTGCTCCACCTCGGCACCTGTCCGCCGCAGCGCCTCCGCGTGCTCCTGCTCTAGCAACAGCAGTTTCGCCTGCTGCGCAGCCGACTGCTCCTCTGCCATTCTCTCAAGGTTTGCCACGCGCTGTTCAAGCTCGTGGATCGTGTTGAGGTACTGCTGCTGATTGGCCTCGCTGCCCTTGTGGGTGTTTTCTAACTCCGTCAGCGTCGCCTGCAGCCTATCTCTCTCTGTGGTCAGTGTGGCGGTCTGTGCGCGAACGGCATCGAGATCCCCTTCAAGTGACGTGACCCGCGTGCTAAAGGCTTCCTTTTCGTTCGTCAGTGCAACGCACTCGCTTTGCAAACGCTCACATCGCAGCTGCGACTCGCGCAGCTCCGCCTGGATGGTGGCAAGTGACGCTGTGGTCTGGTCGAGTTCCAGCTGTAGACCTTCCAGGCGCGTGCGCATGGTGCTCTCATCGTTCGATTTAGCGGCTAGGTTGTGTTGCTCAGCCGAGAGGCGCGCCGCCAAATCATCGTGCTGGCGCTTCAGCTCCGCAGAAGACGTTGTGAGCTCATTGACCTGGTCTTTCAGGCGATTGTTTTCATTTGTCAGTGTTTTCACCTGTGCCTCTGCGTCGCGGAGAGAGAGGGTGGTGTCGGCGAGCGTCTTGGCGCTTTGATTCTGCGAGTTGGCGAGTTGGGCCTCCAGCGCAGCCACTTTGCCTGACCACTGCTCCACAAGTGCCTTCTCAAGGCTGTCTTTCTCATCGAGTTGCTGGGCTAGCATGGCCTTGTAGCGTTCATTGTACTCGCGCACAAGGTTGGTCGTCTCGTCGTCCTTCGTCTTTTTCACCGTGGCAACTTCATCGGCGATGCGTCTCTCGTACTCTTCGCGTGTGGAGGTGACGGCTGCTTCGTACGCACTCTTACACTTTTCCGTCTCTGTCACTAGTTTGGCAAGCTTCAGGTCGAACCCGCTCTGCGCCTCTTTGAGAAGTTGAGTGTGCATGCTCTGAACGCCTGAAAGCGAATTTGTTTGTGCGCTCTGCAGCTCCTGGAGCTGGCGCGCCGCTTCCTGGAGTCGTTCACTGTGCTGTTCACGCAGTCTGCTCATCTCAGCCGCGTGCTGCTGCTGCAGCCATTGTGTTCGCTCCTCGTTGTCCTCGTTCTTGCAGTTGAGAGTGTAGATAACCTTGGTGAGCTGTGCAATCTTTTTGCACATCTTATACGACCACTCGTCATCCTGTGTGGAAGGCATCGCGAGGCGCGGGTCCGTCGGCCCGCTTGTCAGGGTTCTCTGGGGAGCCTTCTCCCCGTGCAGCGGCTTTGCCTGATTACCTCCTCAGCGGTGACCTAGCCGGGAGAGCAGAGAAGGAAAGAAAGAGAGAAACGGCACCGTGCGGCTCACGTAACACTCGCACACAACCGCAAACCTCGGTGAGGTGGAAGTGACGGCGTCGTTCCCGCCACCAAACAGGAGAGAGAAGAGGAGGGAGAGGTGGGAACAGCGTAAAGGGGCGTATCGTGCTGTACACCTACAGGACAGTGAGAGAGAGGGTGGGGAGTCCTGAGCGAACGACACTTGGGTGTCGTGCGGCGTCACAGTTATCCTTGTTGTGTGCGCTGCCGACGATAAGGTCCATTGCTCACCACGCCGGGCACAGCGGTGGGTGGCCAAGCACATTTCACCCGCCTTGGAACAGGCGCAGACGGCGCCGCAAACAAAACAAACAGGCCTAGCCGCAGGGAGGTGTCGGCAAACACGCTGTCAACTGCAACAGGCGTCTTTCGTCATCCCCACTGCGTGCGTAGGGCACTGGCTTGTCTGTCTGCTGCATTGAGCCTGATTGCTCGTGTGTAGCTTTTCTTCTTCTGCCGTTTGGTTTTGATTAAAGTTTGTGATTGGTACGTAAAGGCACGCGAAAACAAAAAGTATCCACCGTCGTTATTATCAACCCAATTATGACGAGTACGTCACCTACAGCGAACGCACACCTCTGCACGCTTCGCAAAGCGGACCACCATCTCTGAGCGCAGGAAAAAAAAGGAGAAACGTTCTCAGATCACCAGCACGACACAAACAAACAAAAAATGTGAATACTCGTTCTTGGGGGGAGGCAGTGCAGACCATTGACCACACACAGACTCACTCACACGCAAGTAGCTGTTGGTCACGCCTCGCTTATCCACTGCCTCCGTGTATGTGCGCCGCTACGCCGTGAACACGATACCCTGTTTGAGGGCACCGCCGTGAATGTCGTACTGGCAGTTGAACGCAACGCGCAGCTGGTTCATGCCAGGTGTGCTGCCGCCGAACGGGAGTTCGAGGTTGACCTTGAGGTTGTTCATGTCCAGCAGCGACGCGGCGAGCTGGGCACCACCGATGAAGTTGCGTTTGCAGCCCATGTTGATGGCGCTGGACATACCTTGGCGGGTCTCACGGTACTCAAGCTCGATGGCGGCTTCCATGCTTTGCGCCCAATCCAGCGCGGTGGCCGCCACCTTCCACGTGCCCTTGCTCGGCACAATCTCACCGACAAAGCACGCGTCCTTCTTGGGCGTGGTGAGCGACAGCGCGTACGAGAGGTGCGAGGCGTGGCTGGTCGGGTCGACCTGGAGGTTCGTGCCAATGTGCACGCCGCGAATAACACGCTGCACGTGGCTCAGCGCGAACGACTGATCCTTGACGTACTGAGCCTGTGTGCAGCCGCCGAACCACCACGGGTACTGCAGCATGCCGAAGACGGTGCCCTGGGCCATGCCCTGCTGCTTCTGGGCCATGAACTGGGTGACCAGAACCGCACCGGTGCTCGAAGAAACACGCTGGTACATGAGCTGGTAGCGGTTCAGGGTGTTCCACGAAGCCGCCACCACGTCGGTGAAGCCGTTCATCTGCAGGTTCAGCTCCCAGTGGGACATCTGCGGGTTCACAAGCACCCACTTCGACGCCACCATCGTGTTCTGCGCGTTGCGGCTGATGTTGAGTGTCACGCCCTCTTGCACCTCATTGTTGTTGCCCTCCAGGAGAATGCCCTGAGCGCGACGGAACAGGGCGTCATAGGACAGGTTACTACGGGCGCTGCGGTTGTTCTTGGAGTGCTCACTCAGCTTCTTCTCGTAGTTCTGGCGACGGCGCTGGGCGCGTGTCTCGGCTGTCTCCAGAGGCTGTTCCGCATCCACCACCATGCGCGGACGTTGCCCCTTTGTCTCTGTCGCCGGCTCTGTCGACGCAGAGGACCCACGGAACCACTCCTTCAGCATTGACGAGACTGGAAGGTGAAGGGTAACAGGTAAGCGCGGACGCTACTCGATCGCTTTTCGGTGTGACGAGGGATGGCAGTGCACGTGCACAAGAACAAGACCGGTAAAAAAAAATGAGAGTTGGAGAAGTAGACGAATAAAAGCAGATGGAGGAAGTGAGAAAGTGTTACACATGCGTGTAAGTCACACTGCGAAGGGGTTCATTCTTGTCGGGCTGGCTCTCACGAACGTGCGAGTGCGAAAGGCGGGCTTTTCTTTCTCTCCCCTCACTACAACGGGCATGCTTCACGGCTCGCACACAACTGTTGTGCGCTTTCCGCCACTGTACGAAGCGAAGCTCCTATCTGGGCAGTCGGTAACCATTCCTTCGAACCCACTGAAGTAGAGTGGGGGAGAGTAAGCCGTCCACCATGAGCCAAGTGCACGGTCACTGACGAAGAGGGGCGCGAGTTGGTCCCCCCAATGCCGCATCTCTGGGTTATGCTGAAATAGACTCTTCTGCGCTACAGCAAGCGAACGGAAGAGCGAATAGTAAACAAACAAGGAGAGAAAAGGAAATCACGCAGTGCCGGTGTTCAGAGTCGTCAAGACGTAAACAATCTTCAAGGGGGAGGGGTCTGATACTGAAACGAGCTGCACCGCGAAAAGAACAACAGCAGCTCCGCCCGTGCAGCGGTCTCCATCACCGTGCCCCCTCCCCCGACCACCACCACCGCTATCACCACACGCACAGGCACACCTGTGGACGCTTTCGTTATGTGCATGGTGAGCCGCAGATGGCGCACGTTCATTAGTCGGCCTCAGCCACCGCGGTCAGCCATTCCTCCACCTCGCTGTCGGGGACCTTTTCGAAGGTGCGAGTTTCGCTCGTGACGCGGCCCATCTCCACGTCGCTTGCCTTGAGGGCCTCGCCGACGGCATTCTCCAGGGCGGAGAGAATAATCATCGCCGCCTGGCTGACCGTCAGTGTGTCGAAGGACGCTTCCTTCTGGCGCTTCTCTAGGTAGGCGCTCGCCTCAATTTGCTTCTTGCCGACGGCGCACGCGTGGTAGCCGGCGACCCAGCCCGCGGGGTCCACAGAGTAAATGCGTGGCACCACCGCACCGTCCTCGTCGCGCTGCTCCACCCCAATGAAGGTGGCTACCACGCCCATCGGTCGGAGGCCGGCTTGCTGGGTGCGCACCTGAGCCTTGTCACCGAGACGCTTGGCGAGGAGGCTGACGGGGATGGGCAGGCCGAGATTGAACTTGTGCGTGCGGGCCTCCTCGCGTGCGCGCTGGACCAGGTTGCGGCCGTCCGGGGCACGTCCGGTGACACAGCAACCGATGCCGTCCGTGATTTTGTAGAGCGACGTGACTGATTCCGGTCGCATCAGCTGGTCTGGGACCTGGTGTTGCGTCACCACCAAGGCGGCGTCCTTGCAGCGGATGGCGATGGTGAGGAGACCGGGGTACGACACCGCCTTGAAAGCGTACTCGACCTGGTAGAGGGTTCCCTCCGGGCTGAACACCGATGTGTACTTGTCAAAGCCTGCCTTGTTGGCCATGGCGATGGAGTTATTCTGGGGGTGAGGCGACTGTTCAACGGCGGCGCTGACGCTGGCAGTGAAGGACTCGGGATAGTGGGCGTTGACGAAACCTGGGAGACGCGCGTGTGGGGTGAGACTGTGGGTGTCTGCTTTGTTTTGTTTTGCCGCTGATGAGCTACTGAACAGAGAGCCGCGGGTGTGTTGGAACACGGACAAAGAAACAGAAAGGCAAGGGGGGAAGAGGAGAGCGCAGTGCAGAGGGAGTCTGTGATGATTAGTCCAATAACACGGTGTGGATCACGCCGGTCAACAGCAACTGGCAACCACGGGGGATCGGCGCTGGTATGCCTCAGACGGCAGCCACTGGCAGATGATCTCTTTCCTCGCTCAGACAGGCACCAACACCGCATACCGAGCGCTGGGGTTCAGGTCTCTCTGTGTGTGCGTGTATATTGTGTGTCGGGAATATCGAAAGGGGTAGTGAAAGAAAACGCAAAAACAGGAGCCAATACATGTGCGCACGTTCGTTTACAAAAAAAAACGCCGCGGGTGGACATGATCGTTCTTCAACGAACAACAACACGTAAACAAAAAGAAAAAGGACGCAGCACACAACAAGAGCAGCATTCGCACCAAGGTTCAGATAACATCAGCTTGAGCACGTTGCGGGAGGCAAGCAGAAAAAGGCACAGTAAGGCATGTGTCTCTGGACATGGAAAAGCGCCGCGTCAAGAGGAAAAAGAAAAGCGAAACGGGTCCGGGGCACGGGAAGCGAATGGCGTGTGAGCTACTTCTAACATGCGAAAGTGGCATACACGCGTGTGTGGGTGTGTGGGGGTGTGGCTACACATTGTTGTGCCTGTCAAAAGCCGCTGATGGCGCTCAAAGTAACTTCACACCTCGTGCACCGCCGACGGGAGAGGGGAAAAAACGACAGGATGAGACGCACACGGGCACCGCCTTCAGATGCGCTCGCGGCTGCCCGCCTTGGAGCTGAGCGTGACCTGGTGCTCGGGTTGGCTTCGAAACTCCTCGCGTGGCGGTTTCACGTTGGTGTGTGCGTTGGAAAAGAGCGTGCTGTTATCGTACGTCGCGAGCACATCGCGCGGCCAAAATGCCGGGTTGTTCGGATTGAAGAAGGTCCCGCCATGCTCGATGCGTGCCTCGAGCGCATCGTCCGCCCAGCGGCACACCTTGTCGGTCTTACTCTTCGACGCTGTGTTGGCGTTGGTAACAGTGAAGCCACGGTAGTCTTCGTAGTTCTGGATGGTGATGCCGTTGTCGCCGTCCTCCATGGCGAAGCCAGGAATCCATTTCGACACGAGCAGCCCCGTGTCCGGCTCAACCTGCTCCTCCGTGGCTGTCGACTGAGCCTCGGAGCGACTACGTTTCGAGGCGAACGACGCGTGAGAGCGGTTGTCCGCAATGGTTGAGCTGCCGCAGCCCATGGTGAGATTAGTAAGTTCAAAATCGGCGACCGCGCACTCGTGGTTTGCCCCGGCGAAGGGAAGAGGTTTCTGAGGGTGACTGAGAAGACCCACGTGTTGTTGGTGATGCAGCACGTCAACGGGTCTCGGGCTGCGCGTGATGAGCAAAAAAAATGCACGTACCAAGTGAATGCGAGCGGCACCGGTGAATCCAAGGTTGGAAAGTGGAAGTAGGACGTTGGTGTACGGCAAGTGGTATGAGTGATTCGCGTGCAGATAAGTTAACGAGCTGGCACAGTTGGCTGACGAGCCACGGGGGGGGGAGGGCCCAAGGGTCGCGCACGACCTCACCATCACCCAATCAGCGCTGTGAAAAGAATAAGCAGTCCTCAATGGTTGCTGACGTCGTCCTTTTTTTTTTTGCTCTGCGGGTGGTGTTGGTTGTGAAATTGAGTTGAGTCGTCACTCAACGCCGTTGACAGTAAGAAGAAGAGCAACCGAAACAGTGTGGGAAAAAAAGAGAGGAAAGGGAGAAGCGGGTGTGTCGCACACACACACACACGGCAGCAGCGTACGCGCGGGCTCAGTGGTAATTGTTGCGGTAAAACCGCGCAAAAACGCGGTCGCCATGCACTTGCATTGAGTTCTCCAGCGTCCGTCGCAGTGGGCCTGTGCGTGTTTCCATGGCACCCTTCACCGAGGAGGACTCGTTGGACCCCAGGTGCATCGCCCCGCCAGGGGCATTCGAGCCACCTGAGCCAGCCGCCACAGTCTGCAAATTGGCGTTGTCGCTCGTCACCCACTTGCCCGGCGCGGTGAAGTCTTCGTAGTGCTTCTCGTACTTGTGCTGAGCAATCTTCAATTTCTCCATCTCCACAATGTTGCGAAACCCGTCGAGGCCGTACTGCGGTGCGAAGAGTGCGGCGTAGCGCATCTCGTATGTGGACGCGCTGGGCTGCAGCAACGATTCCTTGAATCGAATGAACTCCTCCACACTGTACTCTGGGCGGAACCAGTACGGCTGACGGAGAAGGTGGACTTCCTGGTTGTAGTGGATCATCTCTTGAAGCACATGCTCGCTAACAGAGTCCGCGATTCGCTCCACATGAAAGCGGAAGCGGTTGTGAATGCCGGTGCGCAGGTCCATGCAGCACGCCGCGGCCGCCACACCAATGTTTGGCGCATCCGGTTTCACAGGTGCAAGTACGTGGAACCCTTGCACGCCGTAATCCCCGTGCGGCAACAAGACAATGTCCTTGACGGTGATGTCATAGCTCGCCAGAATATCGCGGCACTTCGTGCCGTCGTCAATCGTCCAGTGGTGAATGAACGTATCCACGAGCAGATGGCGCGGCGTGTCAAGGGGCAGCTCTGCTGCGGAGAGTGTCAGCTCGTGAATCGCGTCCAGCACGTCATCATCCGTGACCGCCGCCAGCGTGGGCAGGTTGAACGAAACGAGGCAAAAGGCCTCAGGGGCGTAGTTCTCCAGGCACACGACGCCAAAGCTGCCAAAGCCAATCTCAATGTCTTTCCACTGCTCAAGCAGGTCCGTGGCCTGGTTGATGTCGCCGCGCGCCTGTCGAAGTGCCTCCACGGCGTCGTCGACCGTGACGCCATAGCGACCACACAGAAGTTTGATCGTGCGGCTGTTGAAGCACAGCAAAGGGTGCGTGCCTGTCGGCATGAGTTCGCCCAGGTGGCCAGCCAACTCTTGGCGCGGGAGGGGGCGGTAAAAGGCGATTCGGTTGCGCATGATGCCGAAGGAGTCGCCAGGGACGTTGACCTCGCTCTCATCGTCGCCGGGCGCTGTGTCGGTCGTGCGAAACTCTTGAAGTAACTCACGCGGCGGCAGCTCCTGGTCGAGGTGCTGCAGCTCGGCCTCCGTGACATCTTGCCGAGTCGCCGCGAAGTGCGTGCGCCGCAGTGTGCAGAGTGCATAGCGCACCGCCGCGGGGAGCCGTGTGGTGAGACGCTTCATGTTGGTCCCTTCACAGGTGTACCACCGCGTGCGTGCGTAGGTCGCAAGGCAGCAGCCGCAGCGCAGGACCAGAAGAAAACGAAGGCCGACTGGCCACCACTTCCAAAGTGAGCCACGGGGACTAGAGTCGCCAACAGAGAAAGCAAATAGGCAAGAGACACAGAGGAAAGAAGGGGAGAAAAGAGCAGTGATGAGCGTGGCACTGTCAGCCGCTTCACGGCGCTGTGAATGTTTGCATGAGTATGGGTGTGGGCTCCACTTCAGCTATTTGCGAACGGACCCACGTCTGTGGAAGCCGGAAAAAAAAAAGGAGGGCAGGCACGAACACATTCCGACAAGTCTGCTTTCAGGTCAGATGAGGATGACAAGTTGTCGACAGGCGTTAAACTCACTCCTTCCCTCACCCGCACAGTCTCGATGCACAACAAGTGCGCTCGAGGACGACAAGCGCAGGTCTCTCTTGTCTGTTCTCCTTCATCGCACAGAACATGGTCAAAGGAACCGTTCTACACCGGAAACAGGCCACAGGGAACTAAACAAAAACAAAGGAAGGCACAGAAAATGAAGCACCGTTCTCTCCTTCTCCATCTTTCCCTCTCTTTCGCCCTCTACGTTTCGCGCAGACGCGCTCAATAAGATGCACAGTGACAACCCCCTGCATCACTTGAATCCCTTGTACAGCACCTTGATGGACGACTCGTCAATGGTCACCTCTCCGTTAGACTCGTTGCGAGAGAGGTCAAAGCACACCACAGCACAGTTTTGCATCTTCTGCTTCTTAGCCACGTGCTTGGACGACTCGGGTAGGAAGCGGCGGAAAAAGTTGCGGAAGTATCCACTGTGACCCACAACGATGATTTCTGTCAGGTCGGCGTTCGTCTTGCCCGCAGCGGCAGGGAACAGCGCTTCCCCGTCTTCGCCGCCGCCGAAAATGTGCTGCACGAACACGTCCATGCGCTGGTACACATCCACGCCAATCACCTTGTTGCCCGCGTTGAGCCGGGGATCAAAGGCGGCAATGAGCTGCTGAGGGTCCTTGATGTTGCCGATCGTCATGGGCGCCAGCTTGTGCGGCTCAGTGGAGAAGCTTTGCGCGTCGATGTTGCGGGAGCCTTCCTGCAGAGATGAGTCCACCACCATTCTCTCTGACGTCGTCGTGAGCCGCGGTGCGTAACCCACCAACGCTGTTTCCATCGCACGGCGAAGGTTGCTCGTCACGACGACAGAGTTGTTCGGGTCAAACGACATCTTCATCTTCGAGGCGCGCACAAACACAGCGAGGTCTTGGGCGTCCTTCTTCCCTTTCGAGCTGAGCGGGGAGTCGATAATGGCGGACTCGAAAGGCTTGGTGAAGAAGGCGACAAACTCGTTGATTGTGGCCACCACTGCCCGCTTGGGCCACCCGAGGTTAAATGAGTTGAACAGCGAGTTCCACACTGACTGGCCGTGGCGGACAAACACGATGCGCACTGTGCGCTTGCCGTTCGGGTAGTTGCCGACCTTTGTCATTCGAATGAAGTTCGAACCGCGGTACGATTTCGGCAGATCGTTCGACCTGAACAGGAACATTGTGCCGTACGCATAGTAGCGTGCTTTGTACAGCGCTATCTGCCCTGCTGGGGTCACCAGCAGAGCCACGGCAAGCAAGAGAGCAGCTACCATAAAGAGAAACATGCGGAATAAGATGTGAAGCGTGCTTGACGTCCTTGAACCCTTCAAAAGAAAAGGAGAGGGAGAGAAGGAATAAGACCGAGTGAGACCGCGATGGTAACGGAGTCAGACACACACACGCGCGCACACACACAGCCGCTCTTTGCACGGCACGGCAACGTCAGTGGGTCTCAGCCAGAGCTGTGATTATTGGCAAGCGTGTCGTCCCCATAAGCCCACAGGGAGGGAGGGGTCCTTCAGAGCGTCGGTGGGCAGAGTGAAGAGAGCATAATCCGAAAACGTGAGCGCAGTGGTGACAGAGAGAGTGATATAGCACAAATAGAAGAGAGATGAAAAGAAGATACTGGCACAAACGCAGACTGGTGGTGATGATTACGCAGAGAACCAAAAGCATGCGAAGCAACCCTAGCGGCGGCAGTTGCAGCAAAGCGAGGAAAACGACAATACGCCCAAGTGTGCGGTCAGACACGACTCACACACGCACGGATGCGCAGTAAGAAGGAATTATCAACGCGTATCCAACAATTGTAAGCGCGCACGATAAAGAGAGGCAGGTGCGAGCGATGCAGTGGCCGTGCAGGTCAGCGGAAATCAACGTGCTGAGCACCGGTCAACGAGTCTGCTTTCCGTGCGAACGACGCGCGTGCGTCTAAAGACTCAGTCGCACATCAACATCGCGGAAGCCAAACCGGAGGTTGAGTAGGTGCTGCTCCTCGCCACGGTCGTAGTTCAGCAGCGTGCACACCTCGCTGGCAGTCAAGATGACCAAGTACTCACAGACGACAAGCTCCTTCACCCTCACTCGTGGAAACGGCACTCCTTCCGCACAGACAAGCTCAAGTGTGGTTTTCCGTGGGCGGCGGTTAGCCTCGCAGATGGTGCCGTTGTCGTACTGGGCGCGGATGACGAGGCCATCCGTCGTGAGCTTGCATGTATAGTCGTTCGGCTTGTCCCACCACGCCGAGCGCACCGATGGGGAATACGGCCAGAGGAGGTTTTGTCGGCTCTGCACGGGGGTGATTTGCCGAATGATGTCGGGGACAGTGGCAAGACCATCCGCGAATTGAACCTGAGCGGTGCCGGCCTCGTCCGGCAAGTTCCAGCGGGACTGGACGCCGAGTATATTCTGCTGAACCACCACGCCGTCGTCAACGCGAAGCTGGCGGATCCAGCGACCCGGGCACACCTCCATCCGCCAGTAGCCACCGTAATCTACAACAACGCAGCCTTTGGGAACGTAATGGAGTTGCGAGTTTGTCGAGGTTGACTTGTTCCAGAGGTGAAGCTCCATTAGCGCGGACTGCACCGCGGAAGGGCACCTATTCACTTCGAGTGGTAACAACTGCGCGTAGCCGTCCGACCATTGTAGCAGCCAGACAAACGCGAAGAGCCAAACAGCGAGCGGCCATAAACGTCGCACCATCCTCCCCAGGGCACTGCGTGTGTGGGGGGGCGCGGTGGATATGTACTCGTCGCTGGAACAGACACGGGAGTTGTGAGGAAGACGCAGTAAAGCGTGTGCGCAGAACGGCTCACAGCACTCGCGACAGAGAAAAATGAAGCGATTCGTCTCGATGGTGAGCAGTCAACAGGACAAAGAAGACAACAAGGAGAAAGAGCGAAAAGAAAAGGCAGGGGAAGGTGGTAGAGAGATGTACTGAGAAGACAATAATGAGAAGTTAGTGAGTACACTCCATAACCATGGCTAAGTGCAGTGTGCGTACGTACAACGTACGTGTATGTGTGTGTGTGTACGCATGTAGAATGAGGGGCTACAGTCACAGACACGGGATTGCAGCGATCGTGGACCGCTCCGCGCGTCTATGCCCATGGAGGCCACACACCGTTTTCACAGAAAGCCGAGGAAGCTGCGGGTGTTGGCCCCTGCCAGGGCAAGCAGCAGTTTTCGCGAGCTGCGAACGAAGCCGCGCGCCCTCCTCTGTGCCGGCCTTCCCGGTGAGCACCACTTGCAGGATGGGTGGTGCGTGGTTTTCATGCCTAACGGCGGCAAGGGAGTGAGAGACAGGTGCACACTGCTTTCAGAACAAATTGGGAACTAAGGAGAACAAAAAAAAAAAAAGCAATGCCAACCGCTCATCAGACACCATCTTGAGTGATGTGATTTGAGAATGGGAAGGGAGAGAGGCAAGGGCATCTACCAGCATAACAACCCGAAAACGAAAACAAAGAGAAAGCCGACAACCGAATGACAAAACAACGAAAAGGAAAAGGGGCAAAAAGCGAAGAGACCAACAAAAAAAGAAAAACAGGCAGGACACAAAGATAACGATGAAGGTGTCGACTAATGGATTCTGGTGTACTCATTTCTTTTTTTTTTTTTTGCTCTCTCCACGAGCGCAGCAAACCGAGGCTGTCTCATGGGACGGGGTGGTGCGTGAGAGGAGGAAGAGATAAGCGCAAAAGAGGACAGAACAAAGCGAGAGAAAAAGACTGTCAATAGCTCGCGCTCCGCACATCGCACGCGCACATGCATTTCGCACACTCCTGGTGTCGTGCTTGTCATGTTCTCTACAAGTGTGTGGACGTGTGCGTAATGGTGGACACTGTCGTGCTTTTGCTGTTGCCTTGGAGTAGTCGACGGGATTTGAACGTACCCACGCGTCGTGTTCTCTTGTTCTAGCGTGCGTTCACGTGGGTGTCCATTACGCCTTGCCCTTTGCGTGCTTCTTGTTCAGCGTCTCCATGAGCTTCGCGGTGGGGACGTACTGGCCGTAGAGGGGGAGCAGCTCACCGAGAATGAGGCAATCCTCCGCCCAGTTAAGGGCCGCCAGTTGCAGACCAGGAAGCGAGGTCGTGCACAGGTACGCAGCGACGATGCACAGGTCGCACTTCTTGTCGTCGTGTGCGTAGAGAATGTGGGTGACGTCTGTCTTGAGCGTGGCTTCAATGTCACTGCCAACAGATACCACCTTTCCGCCACACAGCTCCAGTGCCTGAATCAGCTTCGCGTTCGACTGCAGAGAGGGGGAGAGTGCGAAGTTGATGCCGCTAAAGAGCATGCGGTCAATGCGGTTGTTGGGCTGCTGAGATGCCAGGAGATCGATGCCGGCCTTCTGCTTGCGCATTTCGATCTCGTCATTGTCGCGATCGGCAGTCTGTCGTGCCTTGCCTGTGCTGCACAAGACGGCTGCGTCGAAGACATCCACGTTGGTGTACTGCGCCGCGGGGACGTCGTAGAAGGGGGGCACATTCACACCAGGGGGGAGGTCGGCGTTCTTCAGGGAAATACCCCGTGCCTTGGCATCCTGCGCCATGCGCTCCTGTGCTTCTGTCTTCTTCGGGGGGCGCGACGTTGGGATAGAGTACTCCTCCACGTTGATTTGGTAGAATGGGTGCTGATGGTGCGGCAGATCGGTGCCGCGCACAGTCGGGTTCGCCACAGCGGGCACACTGTTGAGACGGTACAGTGATGAATGAATCAGACGGGACTGCAGCAGCGAGTCCAGCATCCATGTGATCGTGACGGCAGGAATGTTGGTGTACTTCTCCACGCATGCGCGGCACTTTTCACTGCGCTCGTAGCCGGGGCGGTAGATGAGGATGTTGTTCACGCGAGGGTCGAACTTATCCGTGCACAGAGCGCCGTGACGCTCAGCCATGCGCCACTCGACGGCATGGCTAGGGTGCGGCAGAGTGCGCGGAATGATACCGTTGAAGTGGATCACGTAGCCGGAGAAAATCTGCGGCACACCTTTACGGCTCATCGGCCGCGCCTGGAGATCTATCTGACAGTACGTCGCATCCGCGGGCTGCTCCACGCCGCACACTTCGCACACCCATCCGCCGTTCATCGCCACTGGCCCGGCACCGTCGTTGCTGGACATGAGTGGTCTGCGGTAGTGGAGAATAAGAGAAGGGCCGACTAAAACAGTGAATCACCGAGCGGCGGAGAGAGATACGAGTTGGGAATGAATGCACAAGCTACTTGCACGAGTGCGCAGCGGGAGGCAAACGAAAGGGAAAAAAGCAATGAGGGACTATGAGATGTCAGTCGACGCGCACACTGGCCTTGGCGTGAGGTGTGCGAGGCGTGTACAGGATATCCGCAGGCGTGAAGCGCACAGTGGTAGAAAGAATGAAGGCAAAAGGGGAAAACAAACAACACAAAAAAAACTCAGGATTGTCAGTCGGTCAGTCACGATGTCGTTAACACAAGAGTCGTAGTGAATACCTGTCCGGATGTGATGTGCATAAAAGGGAAAACAGGGCCAGCAGGCGCCATGGTCAGTAGTGAATGGGTGAAGGACAGCAGTAACATCGAGGGGAGAAGGGGGGACGGTCGATGCGTTCGGTGAGGGAGGAGAAGTGAACTAATGAGGAGAGGCCACTACCAGTGACTGTGCAGCGCGTGCCATAGTTTATGAAGCCAGGCAACGACGAAGCGAGAACAACTCTAGGAGCGCGCTTGTCAGCAAGGTGGTTTGGAAAGAGGTGGTCAGTGTTTCGCTTTAAAAAGCTGCGGTATGTGAAGTGTCATCGAGTGTTGCGTGCGGCCTTGTGCAGTCAGCAAAAAAAAAAAGAGAGGGCGAGAGCGAGTGAGCACTATGTGAAGCACGCGCACGCCGCGAACCGGACAAGACCAGCGACAGTGGTAGGACAGTGAGGTGTCGTATGTACATTAAAGAAAAAAAGAAAGAACAGCAAAACAGCAGAGATGGCAAAGATGGCAGGCGTACAGAAAGGCGAGAGAGAGAGACAAAAAAAAACAGAAGTCAGTCTCTCACCCTGGTAAAATCGGCGGTAGTACGCGACCTCGTTGAAGTGGTACCGACTCCTCCTTCACGTGTTGTAGCACATCAGGCGGCATCGGACGCCAGCGCAGTAAACGCTGCACAGCTTCATTCTCTGCAGTGTGAAACGCGCCACCGGCGCTGCGCCGCCGAGTCGCCGCGCTGTCGTCTGCGCGAGCAACTGCACCCAGCCCACGCAGCTTCTCGTGTGCACGTGTACGCTCCTCTTCCTCGCGTCGTGCACGCTGCTCCCCGACGTCGGTGATGTTGTCAACGAGCGACCGCTGCTGGCGGCGTAGGAACTCTAGATGCAGTTTCGATACCCGCAACTCCTCGCGCTTGGCTTCAATGTCGCGCAGCATCACCTCCATCGCCTGGTCGTGTGTAGAGAGAACGATGGTTTCCGGCGTCGGGTCGATGTTCAACTCGTTGATGGCGCGTTCCTCATGACTGGTGAGCATGAACCGCTCCACGCTGCGGTCCGCGCTGTGCTCCAGTTGCCGCAGCTCGGTGTGGTACGTTTCGAACCGGTAGGCGACGCGGATGTCTGACAGGTGCGTGCGAAGGGGGTCGTTGCCGAGGGAGGAGGACATGTACCAGCGGTCGCCGATAGCCTCGCGTTTGAACTGGCTGTCGAAGCCGGACTGCAGGACAGAGTTTCGAGCAATTTCGCACAGGTCATTCGGGCTCAGCCCCCACACACGCGCCGCAATGCTGTACTCTTCAATGAGTGGCTCCTGCGTGTGGTGAAACATCATTGGGTCATCGGTACTCAGCGAGACGTTCAGTCCACGACGGAAGAAGTCTGGAAACGGGTTGTTCAAGAAACGCAAGAAAAGTGCGTTGTTGCTGAGCGGTGACACGTGCAGGCCAATCTGCGTGAGGTAGTACAGGTACTGCATTGGTGGGTCGTTGCGGAGGTTGATGCCGTGGCAAATGCTATTCGCGCACAGAAAGGCGCCGTAGAGGTGCTCATCAGAGCCAGACTCACCACAGTGCGGACGCAGAGCAAACGTTGTGAAGCCGCGCGACGCACGGAACTCGTTGAGTGTGCGGATGTTTGCGTAGAGATAGTACAAGTAGTAATTGTACGGCGGGTTCTCCACGGCCGTCCACGCCCACGGGGAGACAGGCGTGAATGGGAGGTCAAGCGTGGCCTCGTTGTCGACCGAGTCGAAGCCGCTCACGTGCTTCAGAAAGTTGTGCAGCGTTGGGTGCTCAGCGGGGTGCAGGGAGGCCTCCCAGAGCGGCTGGAAGATGTTTTGCAAGTACTGCCCAAAACTGCCAATCACGTTCTGCGCGCGAAACACCTTGTACACACGCGGAACCTGGATGATCCACTTGTTGTGTTTGTTCGACATGCCGTGCGTGGTGAACCACGCCGCGAGCTTGTCCCACTCCTTGATGTTGATGCCGTAGACCGACACGCGGTTCTCTGCGTACGTGTAGCGGTCGCGTGAGTACTGGGCAAAGATGTCGTGGATCAACTCGGCAAAATAGCGGCCGTTGATGAAGTTGTCGGTCTTGAGCATGAGAGACCGCAAGTCGCCGTTTTCCATGGGGTTGTACCGGTTGTTAAAGTTGTCGAAGCGTTCGAACAGCGTGTGGTCCGCCTGCACGCTGAGCTGATCGACGGTGAGCCGAGGGGTGATGCCCGCCTTCTGGAATAGCTGGCCTAGCGTGATGATCTCGTCTCCCTTCTTCATCGCGATGTCATCCGGGTTCTCCTGAAGTTTTTTCAGCACAAACGTGAGCATCTGGCGCGGTGTCATGCCCGCCGCCATGTGAATGTGCGTGTCCACCTTGGTTGCCTGGTAAATGTCGCGGTTCGACGAGCTCCGCTCCTCCGTCGTGCCAGCCTCGTTGGCGTGGTTAAGGGGGAGGTGAAGCCGGAACTTGTGGTCGAGGTTCTCGAGGCGCTTGTGGGCAAACTCCTTCACATCGGCGCTCGCGCAAATCTGCTGCAGCTCCTGGAGGTCCTTGTGAAAGTCATCCAGCGTGGGCAAACTGCGCGGCCACTCGTGCACAGCACTCCGCGCGTAGGCGATGAACACCGCGTCGCTCGCGGCGTATGTCCATTCATCCTCGTTGAAGGTATCGGTGTGACGCTGAAAGTCGGCCTCTGCGTTGCGGTGCTGCATCTCCTCCCAGGGCTTGGGCGGCTGCCAGATGTAGCGCCGACGCATATCTAGCGTGCGCGCCACCTTGGCCGCCGCAGAAGATGACTTGCTCTCTTTCTGTGGGCCGTTCAGCACGGTGCGCGGAAAGCGAATACGTGCGTCCAGCACGGTGTTGTACTCGACCTCTTGCACGTTGCTCAGGAAGTGCCAACGGTTCGGCCCAGCTCCAAGCTCGTGCACACGGTTGATGTAAAGATCGCGCATCATGGCGCGTTCCTGTTGCCAGGCCTCTTCACGAAAAGCAAGACGGATGTTCGTGACCTGACTAAGGTCAAACTCGTTCCCGGAAACACCCTCATCGTAGTTCTCACCAAGCCACTCCTTCTTCACCTCCCGAGGGAAGGACGAGATGAACACGCTTGTGCGGGCCAGTTCAGTGACATCCAGGGGGTTGAGGCGAAACATCTTCTGCGCCGTTGCGTACTCTTGCGCAAGTGCATTTGGGTTGTGATGGCAAAGCAGGGGGGCCTCGGTGGCGACCGCCACACGAAGACAGCGGTGCAGGAAGCTGGGCAGCGGATGCTGCTGGTATGCCACGGTGTCCATCACATGGTCAGAGAGTGGGGACACCGTTAGCCCGATCTGATGCATGCCAGACAAGTACTGCAGCACGGGGTAGTGAAGCAGGTTGGTAGCGCGCGTAATGACGTCGGCGAGCAAGTAGCCGCCCGTCAGCTCGTCCATTGCGGTGCGCAGCGAGCCGCCCGAGCGGAGCTGGAACGTGTGGAGGCCTTTGCGCCGGCGCAAACTGTTCAGCACAGTGAGGTTGGCGTAGAGGTAGTAGAAGTAGTACAGCTGGTTCTGTGCAGGGCGGCAAGGAACGCTGTCGGGTGGCCGCTCAGTCGTGTCGAAGTCACGTCCAGGGCCATCTGTCCGGCTCTCCAGTTGCATCCCGCCCAGTTGCTGCATCATCCACGCCACCGCGGCGTTCTCTGACCCGTTCGGTGCGATGGTAGCCTTGAGAAGCGGCAGGAAGATATGGTCGAGCTGGTCTTGAACAGTTCGCGCATCGGTAGGATACGCAGCGGGAGGGGCGTCTTGCATGCGGATCTGCAGAATCCAGCGCACGCGCTTATACGGCCCGAGCGCGTTGCTTTGGAGAGACTTGGCGACGTCCGAGAGCTCGTCTGCGTACGCGCCGTACAGTGGAAGACCGTACTCGGCAGCCTGTGGGGAGCGGATGGAACGCTCGGAGCGCTCGAACACGCGGCGCAGCATCTTGGGACTCATGAAGCTGTGTGGGTTCATAAAGATGAAGCGCAGTTCCTCGCTGAGTGGATTGGTCTCCGGTGCAGACTCGGTGAAGTGCGGCTTGCTCACCCGCGGCTGCCAGCCGAGTCCTTCCACGCTTAGAAGCGCTGGGTGCTCCACGTGGTGGCTGGAGAGCAACTCTTGCAGCGTTGTCGTGCTGCCATTCCGGAGACGTACCATCGCGCTCGGTGACCGTAGGCACGTGTCGACCACAACTTCCAACAGTTCTTGCGCATCCGCACACTTGTTGAGGCTCACGCAGTTGTCGACCTTCGCGACTGTCGCGAATACGCCACCTGCCTTCCGCAGATTGTGCTGCTCCTCGATCTCGCTGTTCAGCAAAAAGAACATGCGCGAGCGCTCCTGGATAATGCCGAGCCGATGCTCACATGCCTTGATGCACGTCGTGTTGCCCGCTGTGAGCTTCACCATCTGCACGTCCGAGGCGTACTGCTGCCATGGAGGCAAGTCGTAGAAGACCTGGACGTCGTGGCCAGACACCTCGTAGGTACCTGCGCTCTGGTCAATCGTGATGCGACTGGGAAGCGGATCAAAGGCCTCTTCTGGCGGCTCCACCACCTCACGCCTGTAGCTGTTGCGCGCATGCAAAGCTGCCTCTATGCGCTCGTGGACAACGCGCATGTCGACGCCGCCGTCGTCGCCATCAATCATGACCTTGAACATACGTGACTCCTCTAACTGGCTGTCCAGGAGTCCATTTGTCGCGTTGTGGTTGCCGTTTGACATGGCAGACTGTGCCCCACCCGTGTTGATGGTGATCCGTCGCGCCGACTGCCGTCGATCCCGCTCCAAGACAGAGCTCGCGTTGGACACTCCCGCTCCCGCCTCCCCGTGACGCTGCGAGCCGCTGAGCGGCATGGAGGTGCTCGTGAGCGACGAGCGTTGCGGTGGCACAAAGTTAGACCGCGCAGGGCGAGGGAACTGGGACGCCATGGTTCGGAAGGGGCGGCGTGAAGCGGGAAGAAGAGGAATGGGGAGAGGGGATCGCGGCACTTGGTGTCTCCTTCTGCTTCTGTGTGATTGTGCGCCGAGGACAGAGTGAGTGTGGCAGAGAGCATGTAAGCAGTGAGTAGGAAGGACAGAGTGTTATCGGTCAGTGTGTGTGAGAGAGAGAGAGGGAATGGTAAGAACGGTGAGGGAGAGAAACAATGACGTGTCGAGCCGTGAGAGCCCTTTTTCTAGCTCACTGGCCATCAAAGGTGTTTACTCGGCGGGGGGAGGGGGCTTCACTGACCTTCCCGCATCGACTTCCTGTCATTTCGCTGCACTATGGCTGGGGCAGGACCCAAGAAAAGAGCTAGCAGTTGCGATGTGCGTCGCCATATTTGAGTGGCGAGGGAGTGGGGGGGAGCCCCGTGTATGTACGTGGCGGTAGTTGTGGGTGTGGTGGCATGCCTCGCTGCTCGTCGTTTGGTCTTGTTTTCATCTTAGTGTAGTGACTGTCATGGCAGACAATGTCAGCTGCCATCTGGCAGCGTGAGCAAAAAACAAAGTGAGGCGTACCACCCGCGTGAGCGACGATGTGGTCGCCTAAGCGGTGATTGAACAAGGTCATTTGCAGTAACCTTCTCATCGCGATGTGCGTGCACACACACACACATGCAACTGATGCCGACAAGAAGAGAGAAAAGGAGCAAGAACACAAAAGCGGAAGCGGCGCGGCAAAAACAAGCGAAGCGAGTGAGCTCTCATCGCTTTCACCACTTTTCCCTGCAGTGTGCCCGGCCGCAGGCATGCGGGCAGTGGACACGGCCGGAAGCGTTGCTCCGAGAACAAAGAAATCAACACTGGAGAGCGAGGTGAGGTTGTCATGTGGGTGAAGACGGTCGTACGCACGGACAACAACGAACATAATGGTGAAGGGAGAGATGGGGTGCGCGGAGGTCCGTCACACCAAACGCTCATAGCTAAGAGGCGACGGGGGAAGCAAGAACGAAGCACGCCAGCGTCAGCAAGAAGGACAAGAAGAAAATCGCGTAGCGCGAGAGAACGCGACTACACAATGACTTCGCGATAAATGTTAGCGCCGCCCTTAATCAGAGACGCTGAGACCCGCCAGAACCGAATGAACATGACAAGCATGAACACGCCGTGAACTGTCCACAGAATGGCGCACACGAGGCACATGACGAAGACAACCGTGTTGCCCAGAGACGTGAACGCCATGATCCACCCGCAGCCGCCAAAGCCCGACACGCCCACTGCCATCCACGCGTCGAATGCGACACCGATAAAAATACCAAAGAGGGAGAAGATTTGCCGTGGACGGGACGCGTAGACAATGCCACAATACACGTTATAGTACCAAATCATCCACGCGCCAGGGATGCCGAGGAGATACAGGAACGATAGACCAAAATGCAGAGCGTTGCCGCCAAGAATGAACGCGACAAGCGCCGTCACGATGTTGTATACGATGAGCACCAAGAGGGCAATGTACAGACCCGCCATGATGTACATGAACTTGTGCTGTGACGTGGGCACCTGCTTTTTGATGTCGTGGTAAATAACCGGCTTGATGCAGCAACATTCGGGAGGGAAGTTAGGCTCAGGCTCGACAGCGTGAGGGAGCTGACGCTGCTGCTGTATCAACTGCTCGCGGCGTTGTGCGTTTTCCAACTCCTTCGCAAGCACCATCTCCTCCGTGATGGAGGCAGACATGATTCCGTGGTGGTACGCAACGTAAACCACGAGAGCGAATTGAGAATAACAAAAAAGCGGGGAGAATATAACAATCAACGGTGCGAGGGGACGGTAAGGATGATCGCGTTGGGTGACGAGATCAACGCTCGAGAAAGCAAAGGATGCTGCGTTGTGCGCGCCAGAGAAGAAGCGAAAAAAAAAACAAAAAAAAAGGGGCTGACGCTGGTTACCGTGGCACAACGCTCGCTTCAGCTTTCAATAGGCGTGGCAAATGTGATGTCAACGAGAGAGCGAGAGTGAGGGGGAGAAAAGGGGCGAAAGTGAGAGATGAACAGAACGAGTGAGAGGGAAAGACAAGAGCCACCTGCGTCACCACCCCGTCATTGGAAAAACGGAAAGCAGGAGGAGCACAGAAGAACAAAGGTGTAGCTGCGTGGCCGTGCCGGACCACTCAAAGCGGTTGGTCGTGGTGGCCTCTCGAGACACGCGCTAGCACAAAGACGCCCCTGGAGATTTGGTTGATGGTGTTGTTGTTGTTGCTTCGAGAAAGTGAAGCAAGAAGACAATCGTCGATATGTTTCTTCTTCTTCCCATTTCTGGTTTCAATCGTGATGTGGTAATCCCATCGTGCTCATCGCGCCTCCCCAAGAAGTCCTTTACAGGCGACGGTCAAGCTGCTGCATGGCTAGCCCGCCCAGACAACAGAGCGCGAGGGCTGGCACACCGAGCATGGCACAATGCGCCACCCACATCAGTCCCAGGGTGGCAAGCAAGACGAAGACCCACGCTGCAGAGCACTTCGGCGAAGGTTGGGCGGTGCAAGTAGCAAACAGGAAAAGCACCGTTGCCGTGGGCTGCACAAGTACGCGGAGGGCCAAGGCGGGAAGAGAGAGCCCCTCAAACGCGGTCGCGTAGCCGGTCAGCCACCACAAAGAGAGCGCGATGAGAAAAGCCGAGGTGCGCGTGGGATTTCTCCAGCTGCACAGGTCCTCGCACACCGCGCACACTAAACGGATCGGGTTGCCATAGAGTGATCGTGTCGAGTGAACCGTGCCCGGCTCTGTTGCGTCAAAAGACCAGCCTCCGTCCTCCTCATCTTCGAGGTCATCAGAAGAGGAAGCACGATTCGGACGTGGTGCGTTGGCTGCGGTGACGCCCGAAGATGAGGCCTCTGTCATGCCCATCGCCCTCCGCCGGGCCCGCCGTTGAATTGTGTGCGTCACAGAGGTTACCTCGGTTGTGTTCTCCGCACCCCACTGCACGGCGGCGCTGCCCCAGACACGTCGCAGCGAAACACGAGGAACCGCCCGAGTGGGCATGGGCAGGCAGCCGGTGAAGATACGTAGCGTGTCGCCGTCATCGTGTTCAACAACGCCCAAGACCTTCTGCACATCTCCGTTGGCAGCGGCAAGACCGATCTCCACAACGTCGCCGACGACGATCGCCATTCCCACGGCGGTGTTGCGCTGTGAAAGTGTACGTGTCTGCGCGTGGTTGATACTGTTGACTTCGTCCGCCTCGCTGTGGGGTGTGTGTTCCTCAGTTGTCTCTCAAGCGTGGTGCGAGGTTAATCGAGACACCAACTCGCTGCAGTGGCACAATCTGCACAGATTCGGTGTTGCTGATCGGCGACAGAGAAAGTCAAGTGCAACGGGAGCACGGTAGTTTTGTGAGCAAGCACACCGACTACGAAGACGGATCAAGACGTTGAGAACAAACGGAAAATAGCAGGGAAGATTTATGTAGAGGTTATGTGTCAGAGGGGTAACAAGAGCGCGCGTCGTGTGAAACAAGCAGCGGACAAACAGAAGGGAAGGCACGCCACCGTCAGCTGTGGTATTCTTGTTGTGAGAACGACGGTTCCCTCTCGCTCTTCCTTGACTTTGTCTTCCTTTTTTTTTTCTGTTGGGCCGTGCAGACCGCTTTCCCCTCACGCACTGCTGACAATGGAAGCCCAGTACACTCTCACGATCCAATTTGAAATACTGCTTAATGTGTTGGTCGTTTGGTGCGGCCATGTCGGCACGCTCCTCAGCCACCAACACGCACAAGAACAGGTTGAACCCTTACCTTTTTTTTTCCTGTCATGGTTATGGCGGACTTACTGCAGCCAGTGGACAAACGACAATAGAAAATGAATAAAGGAAGCCAAGCGCCTGCCATGTTGTTGGTGTTGTTTTGCGACGCAGAAGGGACTGAAGCGTGTTTCTGGGGAATAATAGAGAGAGAAAGAAGTAGAAGGTGGGACACACACACACACGCGTCAGCGCATTCGAAAAGCCCGTGCGCTGCCTCCGTCAGCTGCTCGTGCTCTCCTCCAGTGTTCACGAGAACATCTTCTGCAAGCCTGCAGCCAGCTTCGCCTTTCGCTTCTTTTCCAGCTCTTTGGCTTGATTCAACTTCGCACTGACCTCCTCGTTCGAAGGATCCAGCTTATGAGCCTGGGAGAGGTCCTCGATGGCACCCTCTGCATCACCGCTACCGAGCGCAGCCGATCCACGGCGAAACAAGGCCTTTGTGTTGGTAGGCTCGAGTTCCAGCACAGCGGACGCAGCCACGCGTGCTGCCTTCCACATGGACAGCTTCAACGCACAAGCCGCTGTGTTGTTGTGGCACGCCACGACCTTGTCGCGGATGGCGTCTTCCTTGCCGGCTGTGCGCTCCAAGTAGCGAATAGCCTTCGCGTACTTGTCCATCGCCCGCTCGTAGGCACCGCCCTTGAAGGCGTCGTTGCCAATCTGCCGGATCGCTTCGCCTGCCTCCAGCAGCTGTGGGTCGTCGAGCTCCGGCTCACAGTCCTCGGCGTAGTCGGGGTACTTGTCTCCGTCCACCGGCACCGCCACCTCCGGCAGCGAGTCGATGACGCCACAGTCCGCCACAACGCAGTCGTTCACGGGCTTGTCATTGGCGCCTGTCTCGGTGTGCTCAACGCGGCGCACGGTGTTCATGCCACGCACCACCTTGCCGAAGACCACGTGACGGCCAGTGAGATGCGGGGCCGGGGCGACGGTGATGAAGAACTGGGAGCCGTTTGTGTTGGCACCAGCGTTGGCCATCGCGAGCAGGCCTGCCTTGTCACAAGGGACAGTGAAGTTCTCGTCTTCAAACTTCTCACCATAGATCGAAACACCACCAGTACCGTTGTGGTTGGTGAAGTCTCCACCCTGGATCATGAAGCCCTGAATGACGCGGTGGAACGTCACGCCCTTGAACGTCATGGGGATGTCTGTCCCCTCGACTGTTTTGCCACCGTTGCCAAGGCACAGCTGCCGGAAATTTTCACACGTCTTCGGCGTGATGTCGTCGAACAGCTCCATCACGACACGCTCGGGACACGGCGTGCCGCCAATGGTGATGTCGAAGAAGCAGTAGCTCTTTGCAGACATCGTTTGCTTGTTTCGCGACTGTCCACGTGGGCAAAAAAGGGGCGGTAGTGGAGTATGAGGGGAGTGTGAGCGGGATTCAGAGAAGAACCACAAAGGGAAAAGAAAGAGAGTTCGAATTAGGCTGTGAATGATTTGTTTAGGATGCACGTGTTGTGGTGAAACTACAGCACATCGCAGCCAACACAGGGGAACAAAAAAAAAGAAAAGAAAAGAGGAAGGCAACACAGGGGAGAAGGTATTCACGGTGTGTGTTACCCAGGTGAGGAACGGGTGGTGAAAGCAAAAGGCGACAAATTCAAAGGCATCACAATGAACACAGTGTGCGACCAGTGAGATGTCTAAGCGAATGCGCAGAGACCGAAACCACAGCGACCTCATGCGTGTAGTCCGAGGGCACCCAAAGAGAGAGAAAGAGAGTAGTCGTACTGGCGAGCGCGTCGGAGGCCGCAGCAGGGCATGACGCATAGCTGTGCAACTGGGCACTGTGCCACATGCACGCGTCTGCACGCCCACAGGCGTGCCACAAACATCTCGTGTAGGTACTGCTGTGCCAAGGGGAGCGCTGTGAGCGGTTTTAAAGTGCGCAGCAGCAGCAGCCGGGGGAGAAAAAAGAAAAAGAAAAAAGAATCTAGAGCCATTTGCGGCCACGGATGTGTTACGTGACCGGTCAACGACGAAACAGTTAGCGTACAAGACAACTGGGGAAAAAACAACTGAGGCATGAGAAACGGGGTTGCAGGGCGTGGAGCTGCGCCTACATGTCACTGCTGCGCACACCTCTGTTCTTGGTTTACCGTGCTCCCTTCGGCTGCCACGGGCTCCGCTAGTATCGCACATGCTCCCAGTGGTCTCAACAGGCACTGCCAAGGTGACGCTGTGGAGCTCTTCTACGTGGGCGCCGCCGCGACACCAACATCAAATCTAGAAGCTCAAAGGGAGCCTCTCTCCCAGCGCGACCCGTCACGGTCTCATCGTAGCGCAATTTTGCTCTCACGTTCTTCCTCACGTTTTCCCTCTCACTCTCGCACGCACGCACTTGGAGCCTTGCGTGCAGACCTATCTGACAAGGCACAGAGAGAGAAATGGGAATGACAAAAAAACGCGAGGGCAAGCGGCGACAAGGAAAGAAGAGGGAGGTCAACGCAGGAAGGAGCTGAACGCCTTTAAACCTTATTCTCCTGCATGTAAAAGTACACAACGGCGCCGATCACCGCAGCCACAATTTCGTATGCGGTTTCCGTGATGAACGTCTGAAGCGGCCGCTGGCAGGCGAAGTGGCGGTGTACGCGCGTCATGGCCAGTGCAGCGGTGGCAATCGCGGCGAACTGGTAGTCCACAAGAGTGGTGCCCTTGAACGCCTGTGCAATGCACACCACGACAATTGTGCGGAGGATAGAGCAGAGAAAGTTCGCGGCGGTCACCACAACTGCCGGGTAGCGATGAATGGCGTGCTCGAAACGGCGGACACCCTTGTCGGCGGCGTTGTAGTAGCTGTCAATCTGACCCACGATGATCTCGAACCACGCCATGGCGAACACCTGCTGGGCCACAGCGCTGGCAACAACGTAAAAGGGGTTCAGCCCAGAAATCATTGTGCACAAAGCATTTGCGGCCATTGTGAACTGTGTTATTGCGTGTGAGTGAGAGAGAAAGAGAGAGAATATGAAGAGAAACACAAAGCTTGTAGGAGAAGATAGTACCTGTCGAGTGAGAGTGACGGCCTACGAAACTGTTTGCCGTTGACGCACCACAACAAGTTGTCACGATTATAGAAATCACAGAAGTTCGCAACGTGAGAGAAAAATGGATGGGAGGGAATGCAAACGAGTCCACGGTAAAGTGGATGGCATGGGAAAGTGCGACGCCCTGGTGGATCCACTATTCGAACTCGCAAAGCACGAAATCGAGAGGGGAGGGTTGCCGACAGCTTCGGCAACGCAAAACGCTTGGGTCGTGTTGCTCCACTCCACCGCTTAGGAGCGGGTACCTCGCACGGTCGTGGTGATGAGACACACTTACGCTGTGAATGCGTGTACCGTTCGTAGAGGAGATTGGCACTGTTTTTGATTGTGGATTGTGGCAGAGACTGTGCGGACGCTTCCCGGGTCTCACCACTGCACACCGCCGAGTCGGTAACATGTGCGCGACGAAGATAGAGCAACGATGACAACGTAGACGAGAAACAGAGAGAGAGAGAGAACAAGAGACATCAGAGGTGCGTGGTGCAGTTAGCTTAACTGTGTGAGTGACGCCAGCTGCTCCGCCTCCCGCTTGAGCTGTGCGATGGTCTCTTCCGCAGCCTTTTGAGCCGCATCACGGCAGCTCTGTACGCGTCGTGCCCGTGACGCGAGCTCCAGCTCGGCGTCCGCCAGGCGATACTTGCGCTCACGGGATTCTTGCTCACGTACGTGCAGCTGTTCTTGCCGTGCTGCCAACGACGCCATGGTTGAGCGATGCGACGCGGCGGACGCACTTTTTTCCGCTTCGAGCTTTTCGCAAGCGTTGTCCAGCTTTCGCTCCTCGAAACGGTGCTCGCCGCGCACCTTCTCGACGTCCTCTTCCAGCGCAGACAGACCCGCAGCGCGTGCACGTTTTCGCTGATCCAATGCATCCCGTGACTGGCGCAGCATGATTTCGCGCTCACGCAGCTTTTGCATGGCCGCCACATTCTCGGCTTCAAGCTGGATGAGGGAGGCCTCAAGCTGGAGACAATCATGCGTGTCTTCTTCGAGTTTCCTGCGCCGTTCGAGCAGTGTCCTTCGTCTACGATCGAGAAAAAAGCGCCATGTCGCCGTCGAAGGGGGATATGCGGACTCGTTCTCCATGACAGCAGCACACGCGCAAGCGGTCTGCGAGGGGAGCACAGTTCGTGAAGAAAGAACAAAAAAAAGAGAGAGAGCGTGGAAGTGCGGGAAGTGGCGCAGGGTGAGAAGTGAGTGAGCATGTTCGGGTGTGCGAGATGGCAGGCGGGATGGGTGTTCTGCAAAACAAATCAGTGCAAAGGCAGGGAGTGTCGACTCCCGCATGTTGGGACGGGTGGCGCGTGCCGCACACACACAACGGTAACACTGCCTGAGAGAGCGGGAGAAGGAGAGGAGAGGAACACGCCTTGGCACTACTGCTACCGGTCGCTCAGCCTCTGCGTGCGTCGCCCGATGAGTGCGCCTGCGCGTGGTAGCGACGGATCGCAGGCACTGTCACTTCCTCACATGCACGTGCCAGAGTGAGAAGAATACTACTAACAGTGGATAGCGTAAAAGGTGTCTCATGGTCATTCTTTCGTGTTATCAGTTGGTGGCGTTGATGAGTTCCTCTTCGGTATGCATGGCCTATTGCAGAAGTTCGTGTCACACTCTTTTTGTTTTGTTTTGATGGTCGTGCGGGCGTGCGCGGTTGCCTGGTTGAAGCGCTTTCTCAACCTGCTAGGTTACAGGCGCTGATCGAGTAGCTGTGCGCACGGGGCCCACCAAGCAGATGCGAAGACGAATCATGAGGGAGCCACAGAGAAGGAAAAAAGAGAAAAAGAAGGCACATTGCACTGCGAGCGCGTTGAAACTGGGGGCCCGCCAGCACATCCACACACATACAAGTCGCAGAGTCCACAAGCGCGCACGCACGCAGGGCCGATTCACCTCGGCGAAGGAAGCATTCCATCGAGTTGGTGCGGCGTCCCGCCAGCAAGGTGCACACGTCGATGCACATGTGGCGCGCTGTGTGTGGTGACGAAAGACGTGAAGGGGGGCAGAGAAAGGCACCGCAGTTCCACCGCGCGCTCGTGTCGCAACGGGAACGCTTTCATGTAAATGTGGTAGTGTTCACACTTCCTGGTGAGCCATTACGCCGGTGCGCACCGTGGCACGCCGGCGAGAAGGGGGAGGGGGAAGGGGGCTCAAGAGGGTTTAGGAAGAACGGACGGCGGACAAAGGGGTGGAAACAAGAGCGCTAGTAACCCCAAGACTGTCAGGGAAGACAGAAACTGGATGAGTGAGCGACGTTACTCGAGGAACTTCTTGTATTCCTCAGCGGTCATGAGGCCCTTGGGGATCTCGCTGGCCTTCACCTTGACGAGCCACCCCTTCTCCTCCGGCGACTGGTTGATGAGGCCAGGCTCATCCTTCAGCGCCGCGTTCACATCCGTGACGGTGCCATTGACGGGCGAGTACACATTGCTCGTGGCCTTCACACTCTCCACCTCGCCAACAACATCCTTGGCAGTGACCTTGTCGCCGACCTGGGGCAGCGAAACGAACACCACGTCGCCGAGGTTTTCCTGGGCGTAGACGGAGATACCGAGTGTCACAACACCATCAGCCTCCTCAATCCACTCATGGCTGTCAGTGTAGTAGCGGGTGGCGTACGCGCGGATGCCGACGACAGCGGCAACGGAGGCACGAGGGAACAGGCGCTTCATTATTGCGTGTGCGTGTGTGTGCGAGAAGGTGGGGGTTTCTTTTTTGAGGGTAAGACGAATAATCGTTCGGCCGAGGAAGATACTTGTTTTTTTTTTTCCGAGGTAGCAGAGCGTAAAGGAAGAGAAGAGCGAAGCATGTACGCGTGGTGATCGCAACTTTAAAGAGGCTGCAAAGCTGAACACAACAGCGCGAATGCGAATCCGAGAAGGAGCGGAGAGTGAGAGACGGAGGCTGCCGTGCTAAGTGTCGCAATCAGTCCTGTCAACCTTCTCTCATCAACGCAAACACCTTTGGAAAGCCATGCGAGCACGCCTTGGAAGAGAAAGAGGGTGCTTGCGCATAGCCAACCGCGCAATTGACAGACGGCGCACCGTTTCATCCAAGCGCGAAGGTGGAAAGGAGACTTCCCTTCAGCCACAATATAGTTACAGCCTTCTGAAAGCAAAGGAGCCTGCAAAAAAAAAAAAAACCGTATCCTTGCCGTGTAAGTTCACACCGCAGACACGCCCCTGTGGCACCGTAGTTATGTTTTGATTTGCTCACAGTTTCCGTGTGTGCATCGTCGCACTGGTTTTTCAAGAGGAAATTCTGACCAGATCCGTTTTGGAAACTAAAGATCCTCGTTCACTTCCTCCGTGGCAGCATCGTCACTTTCACTGTCAGTGTTTTTCACAGCATTGGCGAGAACCTCCTTGAGTGCTGAAAGTTGGTCCCTGTATTGTTCAGTCGTGCATCGATCATGGCCACCTTCGCCGTACTCGAGCCACTCCTCAACAGCTCCGATGGTCTCTTCACACTGTTTTGTTTTTTCGGGTCCAGCTTTGGTGGTGGCGTCACTATTCTCAAGAAAGCCCTCGTGCTTAGCCCAAAACACGAAGCTCTCGAGATCGTTCTTGGCCGTCGAACGCTCGTGTTTCGCCTGTTCCTCCGCGTCAAGATCGTGGAGAGTCTGCACTGCTTTCGACCACTCCTTCTCCGTCCACTCGCGCGGTCGGGTCCACACGAACTTTGCGGCCAGTGGCGCTGAGCGGGTTCGCATGACAACGGCGTTGGTAATTTCCTCCTTCTCTTCTGTGTTACCATTTTCGTCAGTGACGTTGACTTTCCTCTTCTGTGGCACGTGAGCCGCGTAGCGAACGTGAACCTCAGCGCTCTCCACGTGCACTAGACCAGTGTCATTGACACGAAACTGAACGCGGACAATGTGGCTGTTGTTAGGGTGATCGATAGCCGGCTTGAAAAATGCCAGTTTTTCGAGGGCTTCGTGGACACCAGACACTTCCACTGTGCCAAACGCAGTGCTCGTTGCACCGTCAACTTCGGTGAGGTGAATCGCAAAGTCCTTTGTGCGATTCAAGGTGAGACTGACCTCGTCTCCGATCAGAGACTCCTCCGTCAGCAGCAGCCGTGGGGAGGGCTTGCTCTTCGGCGTTGCCGCCGGGTGCACAGTGAAGGAAATGGGACTAGGAACACGCTCATCGAGCTTAAACGCCTTTGTGCGGTAATACGGTGAAAGGTAAACTGCAAAGTACCCGGCACCCATCGCCGCGGCTTCATCCATGTTGAGCGTGCGGTCCGGTTCTCGTCCTAGCACCTGCGACAAATCAGAAATGATCTTCGGTGTCCGTGTGGCGCCGCCCATGAGCTCAAACGAGTTCACGGTGACACGTTGCTCATCGGCCGCCTTCAAAATTTGGTGCGCCAGGTCCTTGACTCGGTCGAAAAGAGACTGGCAGCTGTTTTCGAATGTTGCGCGCGAAAAGACAGAGTGAAAATCACGATCTGGCGCAATCCCTTCGACCGTGTATGGTGTTTGCGAGTTTGCCGAGAGCGTTTCACGCACCTTGTTCGCCGCGCGTAGGAGTGAAAACTGCGATTTGAGTTGTGCACCTTTTCGGCCACCAAGTACGCTCTGAATGCCGAGGCTGGCAACGGCCTCTCTCTCAATCACCTCTGCAACGCAAAGGTCGAAGGCGCGGCCGCCAAGTGTTCTGTCCTCAATGACCGTGTTGGTCGATATTGTGCCAAGGCGCTGCGAAAACGGTGCGCCAGGCTGCGGAGGCGAAAACGTGTACAGTCCCACCTCAGTGTGTGTTGCGCCAATGTCGAAAATGACTGTTGACACTGTTTCATTGCCGAAACCACGGCGACGCATGCCATGATAGTAAGCCGCAGCAGTGGTGGAGTGAATGAATCCAAGCAGCTCCAAGCCAGACAAATCGGCCGCGTCAATAATCGCTTTGCGTTCGCGGACTGTGGCGTGAAACGGAATTGTCACAACCAGTCCACGTGGGTCAACGACACCATCCACGGCGGCAATCTTCCGCGTGTACTGTAGCATCATTGCATACAACTCCTCCACGTCGAACGGGCCAAGTGCGTCGTCGACAGGGATGCGCACACCGTCTCGACCGTTGAACGCAAATTTGTATTCGTACAAAAAACGCTCGAACTCTTGAACACGCGCACTGCCCTTCTCAATGCCCACGAGCTGATTGACGGCAGAAACTGTCTTCAGTGGAAAACGTGCAGCCAGTGACTTGGCAGCTGCACCGACGGAGCGCTCAGCATTACGAAAAGCGATGAAGTTTTCCGTTTTTCGCTTCGATAGCTCGTTGAGAACAATGTCGATTGCCTGATCACCGTGCGGCGCAGCCACCTTGATGTACTCTGAGCCGAAGTCAACACCTATCACGTGCCCAAAAGTACAGTCAGCGCACACAAGCAAAAACCCTATGCACAGGAGTGCAGCGTACACAAAGGACGCCATTGCTCAGCGTGGAAACACCGCGGTCACGGAAGGCGGAAAGGTTGCACACGTCGCCGTTTCGCGTTCTCAGCAGCACCGACGCCTCAAATTGACAACTTTCTAGTGTCTCTTCTTCTTGTTATACACAGTGCCTGAGTTGTTGATAATAACGACGCACAAACGAGTATGAGCGTTGGTCGCATATGAAACGACACAATAACGTTGTGTGATCAATCATGCCAAGAGAAAAGAAGAGCAGGGAGGAGTCCGAGGTATCGCAACTGTTTGACGATGTATGCGGAGGTGAAAACAGGCTGCTTGCCTACACGCGAATAATGAGTGCGCGCCGACTGCTTACGATGACACATACAGAGTGGCAGTTGTTGCGCGCATTGATGAAAGCTCAGTGCGCGCACCAGAGCCCACTCGGCACGGTTCTCTTTGCTGTGTGACGTCTAGTCACTACATCGTGAAACTATGCACTGCTTGTTGCCTGAAATAGAACAGCAAGACAAGAAAAAAATCCACAACAGTGGTTCCTAGTGAACGGGAAAGAACAGGTGACAAATCCTTTTACGGTGTCTCTAAAGAATGCGCAGTGGTGAGTGTCGTCCAGCACGGGAACAGGTTCACTGGAAAAATGGAAAATCTACGGCACGGGAACTACTGGACCAAAGCGAAAAAGAAAAGTGTCAGGTACTGCTCACAGAAAAGCACAGCACACAGCATTTAAAAATACGAGAAGAAAAAAAAAACTGTGCTCAGACAGGTGGAAAACAACCAGTGGCCAACAGCACGACGCGGCAGCATCAAGCGTGAAAGACCATCTATGTGTGCTGCCGTGTAAAGGACAAAAATTGGCGGCCGTGGTGATGTGCACCATAGTACTCAAGTGCTTTTTGCATGCCTTAGCTGCGCAAGTTGTCCGTTGCATTTGCACCACGTCACTCCATGCAGTCGTGTTTTTCACAGCACGGTGGGCAAGCACGCATCTCTCGGGTGAGCGCTGTCACAACAAAAGAAAGAAAAGATAGAGAAAAAAATCAACACTGAACCGCTTCAGGAAAACAACAACAACGACAACTCGTAAGAACGCGGTAGAGTCCTTGATATGGTTCCCAGTGTGACACTACTGTGCGCAGCGTGGGGCCTTGCTGCGGTTTTTGGCCTCGGTCATGACCTTCCGGCCTTTTGTACGAGCGTCGACGACACGCTTCCAAAGGCCGGTGTAGATCATCTTTGCCTTCTTTTCCTCGATGTTCTGGTGAGTGTCGACGATTCGCCGGATGAACTCCGCCTCTGGGATGTGAACGAGTGTCCGCCCGTCGCCTTCTGGCAAGATGTACTCGGGGCTCGTGATGGCACCACGTGAAATAGTGACCAAAAATTTCAGCGCCTGCTCGCGGTCAAAATTGTTTGGGTCATTGGGATCTGCCGCCATCACCTTTGCGGGTGGGGTGATAGCAAGAAGAGACGCGTAGCGCAGCGTGTTGATTGTGTGGCGTGAATCACGGAGCAGCGGTGACACACAGGCAATGACCACTGTTTTCGTCGGACGACGTACGGCAATCTCGAAGCAGTCGCGGAGCAGAAGCGTCAACGGTGAGCGACGGTACGGAATATGAACGTGTGCCGAGCTGGAAGACGCAGTGGCACGTGAGCGGATGCAGTCCTTCAAAGTCATGAGCGATGTGTTAATGAATTTTGTTTCCGCCTGCCTCGATTTGTCGTGGGTAGAGCTGTCGGCGGTGTTTTCGCTGCCGGCTAAGTCTACGACAAACAGGTCGCCTGGCTTTGCCCACCTCGATTCCTTCGGAACAATTGACACACGAGCAATCATGTGAGAACGGGAAGACGTCTCGTTGCGACCCGTCGCTTTGGTGGCGCGCTGTGCTGACGCCTCCCGAAATGCGGCGAGCAGCATGTCCGCGCTGCTGCACTCAAAGGCTTCCGTGCCCAATAACTTCAATTCACCCGAGACATCCTCCACCACCTGCACATCCACACCAGTCAGCAAATCCACGTTTTTCGTGGCTTGGATTTCTAGCATCGTGAGTGAGATGGCGTGCGTTTCAAAAAATGGGGCAATGTCCTCGCATATGAACTCAAAGATGCCGGCAGTGGTGTACGTTTTACCGCTGCCTGTCTGGCCGTAGCACAGAATGCATGTCGACGCGCCTTCGATCGAAAAGTTTACAAGCGGCGAGCAGGATTCGACGTAAACGTGCTCCGTAGAGTCTTGGGAGCCGACAAAGGTGCCGTCTAGGTTTACGATTGCTGGCTCGATTGTGCAGTCGCCGGACAGGGAAATCTTAGGGCACATGAGCACCAAGTCGCGAGTGTCTTCGACTTTCTGCACAATACTCTGGTTGTCCATTTTTTCGTGGTCGAAGGGAATGATAGGACGCGCGCGTACAAAAACACGCGAGTCCTGACTCACGAACAGCTCATCAGGATCAAGGGCGGGTCTAACCTTTTTCGTGACTGAGCTGGGAATCTTGGATCGGTTTAGCAGACGCTGGAACTCGTCCGACTTGGCGCCAAGCTCCGCGACCAGTGGAATGCTCGGCATTGCGCTACCAGGTTATCTGTAGTGGGTGATTTTCTTTCCTTTCGAGCGGCTCAGCTGTTTGATCGCTTTGCGTCTCAGAGATTGGGGCGTGTGGGAGTGGGGGGTTGGTGTGTGTGTGGCGTGCGGTGTGCCGGGTCGTCCTGGCCGGCGGGCCTGCGGCGCGGGGCAGGGGGCGGCGGTGGCGGCTTGGGGCGTTGCGGAGGGGCGGCCTGGGCTGGCGGGGAGGGAGGAGGGGTGCCCTGGGGCGGGGGCAGCGGGAGGCCCGCGTGCGGCCGGGAGATGCTTGGTGGGTTTGTTTTCCCGTTTCAGTAATAGCGTCGACGCCGGTCGTCACGTTGTTTTCCCAACCAGCAGGGGGTACGCTGAACGCTGGGTGCGGTTTGTGGAGAAAAAAAAAAGGGGAGGGAGAATAGTAAGCTAGACAATAGGTGAAAATACCGTAGAGAAGAATGAGGGTGCCGGTGCCTCACGTCGTTCAAAGGTGGCTCGGTTCAGGTGATACCGATTCGGGGAGGTGCTTGATCACTTTGGCCGGCACGCCGGCAACGACGCAGTTGTCCGGAACGCTCTTGGAGACGACTGCTCCCGCTGCCACAACTGAATTCTTGCCAATAGTGACGCCGGGGAGAATGGTCGCCGCCGCTCCGATCCACGCACGCTCTTTGATCACCACGCGACCGGGGCTGAGGGTGGTGGCGCGTGTGGCGGGATCGAGCGGGTGGCCCTCCGTGATCAAGTTCACCTTCGGCGCGATGAGCACGTGGTCCTCGATGTAGATGCCGCCCATGTCCAAGAAGGTGCAGCCGTGGTTGATGATGATGTTCTTGCCCAGGAAGATGTGCTGCCCAAAGTTAGTTTGTAGGGGAGGGAATATGGTGACGCTTTCGTCAATGGGGCGTCCTATAAGCTCCGCCAGCCGCTCACGTGCCATGGCCAAGCTGGTCGAGCTGTTCACCGCGGGCAACAGGCGAAAACAACGGTCCACGACCGCCTGGGCTGGTGCGAACGCCTCCTTGTCCAACGGAAATGGCTTCCCGCTGAGCATCATTTTGAAAATTGTCTGCTCGCTCATGGCTTCGTTGGAGATGGTTTCACCTCCGGGAAAAAAAACCCGCGGGAAGATGACGCGCGTGCGCTTGCCCTGTGCTCTGGAAGCAATGCGTGAAGGTGAACGAGAGTGGTTGACTGCACACAGCTTGTTTTCCGGTGACAGAGAGAGGGAGAGAGACAGAGAGAGAGAGAGAGCGGGGCAGAGAAAGCTGGCATGACGGATTGCGTGTCCACCGTTGTCGTAGGTTAGAAAACCGGAAAAGACTCGAGGGGTTGACACTCACACACGCACACAGTGATTGCCTTTGCGCATAAGCAACAGGCACGGCCTTAGCTTGGATGATGAAGATTGGCGCTCCTTTCCTCGGCAATTTGTGGATCAAAGGTCAAACGGCTCTCGTGTGCTGTGCTGTGGTCGCCACGCCTTGCACGCGTGCGCTTTGCTTTCACAGTATCGACTCATCTCGTTTCATGGAATATGTACATAGGCCCGCTGTCGGGACATCAATCCGACGCCATGTCCGGATGTTTGCTCGCTCCTCTCCACTGACTTAGTTTCGGATGCCCAACGTTCTTTCGCGCACACATTCACTATAGTCTGAGCCAGAACAGGCAGGGAAAACAACGACAACAATAAAGCAGCTGTTCTTGCGCGCGCCCACAGACTCATCCTACTCCTCCTCCTTTTTTTTTTTTGCGGTGTCACCAGCACGCAACCGGATGCGTGTGTGAAATGCGATGCGCTCAATTTACATGCAGGACTCGTACGTGGGCACCATGTACTTGATGTTGATGTAGGCGTCTTCACCGCCGTAACGCTCTAGCAGATTCAATGTGTCGTTGATGAGCATGACAAGGTCGCGTTGTTTATACTGTCCGTAGTCGATTTGGTCTCCCGTTGACTTGGTGCGGTTCTTAAAGAGGTTGAACACGGGAAGCAGCTGGCGGTAGTACGGTACCAGAGCTTCACCAATAAACTCGCCACTCACCACGAGCTGCTGAATCACCTTCATGACCCTCACGAGGATGTCAGGGTGGCGCGTGTTGAGCGCAATCTTCAGAGGCATGATCAGCTGGGGAATCGTCGGCAGAATCTTCGGCCCGCCACGCTCCAGCATGTCCAAACTGCCCTGAAGCGCGACAAAGCTAAAGGGCTCCTCAAGCTCGCGGAGACCGTCGAAAAAGATGGGCAGGTAGTGATGGTAGTCCAACTTGGTCACGTCCACTCGCCACTGCAAGGTGCGGTGGGCAGTGTGCTGGATGCTCACGGGCAAGTCACCACGCTCATAGTGATGGCGAAATTCCGTAGGGGGGATGCGCTGCTTCTGTAGCGCACCGGCCTTGCCGGGACCCTGGGGACCTCCAAAGCGACCGTTGCCGCGCGTAACCTTCTTGTCAGCGTTGCCTTTGAACGTGCTGACGGACATGCCACCGAAGCCGGTGTGCCCAAGCAGAATGGCCGGCCGCTCCTTCGACGGCGCCACTGTGTCATTCGATGCCACCGCCCGCTTCTTGGCACCGCCGTGGCTCACTGTGGCGGTCGGCGCGCCGCGGGGCTGAGACTTGTCCCAGTCCTTTGGGAACGCGCCAAAGGGACTCTCACTAAGCGGCGGCAACACATTGCGGTCACGCATCAACTTCTCGCGACTGGCCTTGGCAAAGGTCTTGGTTTCCATTACGTCTTCCGAGGCAGTGATGCAAATGCGAGTCTAACAAGGAGCGACCGGCCTCGACACACGAGAGCGCGGGTGTGTGCGTGAGAGAGAAACGGAGATGGTGCGTGAATGTAGCGGCAACGAGGGCTGAAGCTCCGTTGAGGTGACAATTTTCTCTAACCTGTCAGGCAACCGCAACAAACAATAAGAATGAGAAGGTGTGAACAGCAGTAGTCGTTGCGTCCGTGCGCGTAAAAGGGTGCACCCGTCACTAGAGAGACAGAAAGGCAGTGACCGAATCAATGAGGGTCGATCGAGCGACCACCACTTGGCAGCAGACAACGCGAGCTGACAGAGGAGAAGCACAGTGTGCATCGCGAGGGGAGGATGATCAGCCGCGTTCTTGGACTGCTTTTTTTTCTTTTGTGCACTCAGCATCACATTTGTGGACGCTCTGCTTCCAACGAACTTGTCGTGCAACAGAAGCCGATGCGTGAAAAAGAGGTTGCTCCACAAGCGAGAGGGGAATGGCGTGTGAGGGAGAAGGCAAAAAACAAAAACCAACAGCGAGGCCGGCGGATGGCACTTCGGTAAAGATGAGAGGGTCACCGGCACTTGCACAATGGAGACAATGAACTCGACGTCTTGGACGTCAAATGGGAAGGAAAAAAGCAAAGTTGGCGAGAGGGAGACGAGAGGGGAAAAAAAACCGGGCAGCAGCGTGAAAGACGCTCATACCCGAACTCTCAACGGCGCCTACCGCAAACAGCCGCATTTCCGTGACTCGCCTTTATTTTTGTGATGTTAGTAAACGGTTGCCCTTACTCAGTCAGCTTGTGATGTGGTCAGTCAGGCGGAGCCGGTGTGCAAACAGTGGTCCACCTGCTCAGCCCAAGCCCCAAACGCCTGCAAGGTGCGGCAAACGTGCACGGAAGGCGGATTGCTCCGGTCCGCCACCGCCACCCTGATGCATTTCTGCAGCTCCTTTACCGACGCACCCTTGGGTGGCGCGGATTGCTTCGGGGCCGCGGTGCGCTCTCCCACCCGCTCCTTTAAGCGGTTTATCTCCTCCTGGTGCGCGCGCAGGACAGAGAGCACCATTTCATCCCTCTCGTTTCGTAGCTTGTCCTCGGTCACCTTCTTCCAGGACTGAAAGAAGCGAGCACGCACAAGCCGCTGCTGTTGCGTGGCGAGAAGCTGCGCCACGGCTCTCGCCTGAGAGCGGGGAGGCGACCGAGCCCCAACCAAGGGCTTCGACGCGCGTGTGCGCACCTCTGAGCGCAGATTTTCCAGGTCATCGGCGAACTGGCACATGGCTTCTTCAACAACGCGCAGATGCGTCTGCACCGTGGGGCCCACAGCGGCGGATAAGGACTGACCATCCGTGCCCTCGTACGGGGCGTCGCCGCGTGCTGGTGTGTCGGCCTCCAACTGCCCAATGCGCACTGTCAACTCACCCATCTTTTCCACCATGCGTGACATCAGCTGAAGCCACTGTTCTTCTGCCGCGTCTAGGCTCGATTGCGTCTCTCGGGTGCGCTCGTCCACAAGGGCTATCACCTTCACCATTTCGCCCATGCGCGCTTCGGCCAGCGGTCCTGACGGAGCCGCGCTACCGGTGGCCGAAGCGACGCCCGCCAGTTGCTGCTGAACGACTTCCTTGTGACGCCGCAGCTGCAAGCGCAGACTGTCACCGAAAGTCCTCATCTCGTTGTGATTCGCCTGGTTGGTGAGTACAAAGTCAGACACCAACGCGTTGAGTTTCCCTTCCAACACACTCTGGCGCTGTTCGAGTGCGGCGGTCTTCGCACGCAGCGCCTCGCCTGCAATGCGTTGGTGCACCTGCGCCTGCCGAGCTGCCTTATCCGGGCGTGCCAATCCATCCGCACCTGGCGTTGTCAAGGTGATGGCTGGCTCGATAACACCACCGACGTGCGTTGGAGGCTGCGCCTGGTGCGCCAGCACCTCTGCCTTCACCTTCTGTAGGAGAAAGGTCTCAAAATTGGCAAGTCGCGCGTCCAACGAGAGCCCGCTCACAGCGTACTCTTCTGCCACCTGCTCACTGCGAACGGCAGCTGCATGGGTGGTAGACATGGTCTCGCTCATGGCTTCTCGGGGCTCTTGCATGCGCGCAACTGCCTGCTTGTTGTCTGGAAAAAACAAGTCTGGCGCCCTGTCTGGCACCACCAGCTTTGAGTCGACAACATCGGTCATGGCTGCGACTCCTGTTTCCCCCCTTCACTGCCCGCTTCGTCAAGCGCAGCTGCCAAACAACGACCAATTTGAGTACGTGTGTGTGTGTGTGTGTGTGTGTGTGTGCCGCTGTGATTGTGCACGCGTAGCGGAGAAAGAAACACGAGAGAGAAGGAACATAAGGAAGAAGAATGAGCAGCACTACAAAACAGGACAACAAGCGCAAAGGACTTACACGCGATACAAACAGCCGCCGTGTCGCTAGATGTGTTCGTGTGGCCGAGTTTCTGAGGAGTACACGGCACGCCGCGTTCACCCCACATAAGCCGCAAGTGCACATAGGTGCGTAAGGGCGTGGGCAGAAGAGTACTGACACTGCTTCTGGGGAGGATTGCTTGAGAGGATTCAAAAACAACATCAACAACGAATCTACGTATCTAAACAACACAACAACAACAGGAGGGAAAATGCATGGGATTTGCCGCAGGCGGCATTCACGGGAACGAAGGCCACATCGCCTACGGTGCAAAGTACATTGGTGACGAGAGCTAGCTATCTACGCGACGGCGGAGGAAGCTCTGGGAGTAACGCAGTGGCGACATCACCAACCTCGCCACGCTGATCAGCGAGCTCAAGAACAACCTCTGCACACTGACCCAATTTTTGCAGCACATCGCGGGCGTTGCCGGCTCCGAGAGGGTCGTTGAAGCCGTTGCTCTTTTTCTGCTGCGCGCGGCGATTCACTTCCTCCACGCGCGCTCTGAATCTAGTGTTGATGCTCTGAAGTGCATCGAGTGCGGTGAGAAGGTGCGGCTCGTGCTCTGACGCGAGAAGGTAGAGGAGGACGTCTAAGAAATCGGGGAGAACGTCGACGGCGATCTTGTCCTTGACTTGCGGCTGCTGCGTCATTCGCACGAATTCAAAGGCCACACCGCTCTCTGTACCGTCCGCACACACACGGAGCAAGTGCTGCAAGGCCGCCTGCTGGTCGGCGGGCCAGAGGGAGTGCAAGACACGCAGGTGTGTCAGCCGACGGTGCAGAACGAGCTCCACATCTGGCTCGCACTGCAGCAAGCGTGCCACCAGCTCAGACTCACTCTCCACACCGAGGCCCGTTGACGCCACCCGCCGACCGGTTTCTGCGCGTGTATCGACAAGGCGTTCACCACGCCGCAAACGCACACCGGTCTGGGTGGGCTTCGCACGACGAGCCGGGAGCCCGGTCGTTGCCGTTGGTGGCGCTACACCCACCTCGCTGCTTTGCCGCGCCGCGCCTTCGTCATCGTACAAGGCACCGGGGGCCGCAATGGGATGCGCCGACATGGGGGCCCCCAGTGGAGGCAGGGTCGCATCGTGCTTGCCTGCGTCGTCGAGAGGCAGCTTCCCCACTGTTGAGCGAGTGCCCGCGAATTCGACAAAGAGGGCCTCGTCGGCGAAGGAGGTGAAGGCAAGGTCGCCGACCATCGTCCATGGCGCGACGCCGCTCTGTGCAGCGCTGTTGCAAAGGTTGCCCATGTCGTACACGTGCAGTTTGTGGTCAGAGGCTGCGATGAGCCGGCGTCCAGAGAAGCGGACCGCATCGATAGGTGTGCCAATGGAGTGGCTCTGGAACTCGGGTTGCCGTGTTTCGAGGTTCCAGATAGACAGCGTGCCGTCGCCACTTCCGACGGCAAGATAGTACAGGTCAGGGTGAAAGTGGAGGCTGGTGATGGCACCGGTGTGCAAGCGCAGCTGCCCATCACTGCGCGCTGCGGTGAGATTGTAGAGGTGAACATTGCCTCTGGCGCAGCCGGTTGCTACCCATTTTCCGTCTGGCGAGAACTGCACTGCACAAAGCGGGGCAGTGGCGTCCTTGTAGGATTGCAGCCCAGAGCTCTTGCGGACATCCCATATTCGTAGATTCGTGTCGGTCGACACACTCGCAATAAACTGCCCACTCTTGTGCATTTCCAGCGCAGTGATGGTCGTGCTGTGACCTTTACCGAATACGCGAAGAGGCTGCTCGGTGGTCGCGTTCCACATGCGCAGCCCGCCGTTGTCCGCACCAGCGGCGACGACGGTTTGCTCGACATCAAAAGCGACAGCCGTGACGGCCGCCGACAAGCCCTCCAGCCGCGCAATCGGTGTGTACTCAGCAAACGGGTACACATAGACAACACTGTCCCGCCCGCCGTAGCCGACAAGCTGGCGCGTCCGACTGGGACCCAGACGTGCGCAGAGCACGTCGCACGGAAGCTGTTGAGCCACTGCGCCTGCCATCCGAGCCTGAGAAAGATGAAAACAAAAGAGAACTAGGAAGACACAACGAAGCACAGAACGGCGCTTTCCCTGTCGTCAGCCGCCCGTTGTACCGCTCCTGCCAACAATGGAGAGCGAGCGCGTATGCGAATGAGCGAGGCACTCCGTCAGTGGCCAATAATTGAGCCTTGTGAGACTGATGTCACACCTCTTGTGGGCTGACACAGAAGGCGTGTGTTTTGGAGACGCAGAACCACGATCAAGTATACAGGAGGATGAAACAGGAGGTACGTGTGGAAGCTGTTGGACATGGAAGGTAGATGAAGCGACGATGAGGTGGATAGAGAAAGGCGCCGACATATTGTGCTGCCTGACAGCCGGGGAATGTCTGCGTATCGATGGATGCGCACACACGCGGCCAGTCTGGTGGCTAACGAGTCAGACACAGCCGTCGGCTCACACGGTTTGCGTACCCACACACGCACACACAAATATGTGCGGTCCAAGAATAGCCTATCATGTTTCATTTTTCTTCCACCGCGTCCGTGGCGAACAACCATGCTTTTTTTTGGTTCTCCTCTCTCTCTTCAGTGACACTTCGTACCGTGTCAATAGGGGCGTTTGAAGTATTCGCCCGGCTTGGCGACCACCTTTACGTACCGCGACGCTTCTTCTTCGGTTTCGTCCTGGTGAAGCAGCTCGAAACACATGACACAGTAAGCTGCGGGATTGGTCGTGGAGCGCTCATCGCCGTAGAGGACAACCGTTGACGGGTACTGTTCGCAAAGCGCGCAGCGCAGTACCACTTCACGACGCTTCATCACCCGGTGCGGGTAGCTACTGCGTGCTGTACGCGTGTACCCACGCAAGCTGCGCATCGCGCTGAGCGAGAAATAATGGTCGCAACACCCACGGTGACGAATCACGCCTTGCTCACCGAAGCGAACACGCAAGTCGCCGAACGTGACCGTCGAGGCGCCACGCACCGGACACTGACCGAAACCCAAGTTCGTGCCCTGCGTGGGTGGCTCCGGCTGCGGCGCCTCGCCCGACGAGTAGCCTACCGTCGCCTGCGAGCTGGCCAGCACCGTCAGCGGGTCCATTGAGCGGATAGAGGCACTCAAGTCCTCGTACCCTGGCTCGCCGGCGTGGCGGTCATCGACATAGAAGACGCCGCCGATGAACATGAACGCGTTCTGAAGACGCCCGTCGGTGGTGAACTGCGATGGTAAGCACTCGAACACGTCAAACAAGACTGTCAGCTTCTGGCACGAGAGCACCGCCCAGGTCTCGGCGTCCTGAACAGACGATTGCGACTGAAATGTGAATTCCCAACGGTGGGAGTGGTGCATGCAGAAGTCACTTTCGTCGTCGCAGACGTGCGGTTGAATGGTGGCCGGGGTCAGGGACGATGGCGCATCAAGTGTATCGAACGGAAGCACGTTGGCGCGTCGAAAACAGTCCAGTCGGATGTGATCTTCGGAGAAGTGTTTCTCAACATCTTCGATCTTGCGCTGCACGGCTGAACTATCCACCAGGTATTTGAAATGATGTGCTTTCATGCCCGGCTTGCTCATCTCTGCCTCGATGTTTGGCAACTGTCTCTTCGCCTCGGACCGTACAACGGTCATCAATTGCTCCGTTTTCGACAACACAGATCGCGGCGGCAGCGCAAAATAGTCGTCGCGCGCCTTGCCGGCCTCGGCTCCTGCCTTCGCCGCGACGTCCTCTACCAACGCGTCAAGCCGTTCGTAGCACTGCGTGGTTTCTCGCTCTTCTGCGCCTAGCACAAAGTACGATCCCAGCGGCGCCGCGGCTCTCTGCACGACCTTGGGCACCAGCCGCACGACGGTGCCTGCAGGTACAGGCTTGTCCGCGGGCAGTTCGTCGAGCGCCGGGTTGAGTGCCCGTAGATCTGACAGGGGCAGCTCGGCAATGTGATCGGCAATGGTGAACAGAGTCATGTCATCGTTGCCTGCGGCTACCTTGTAGGCGAACGGGTCAACCGGCACGAACCCTGATGCGGGCCCTTGGGGCTCCTCGTCGTCCATCCCGAGCATTGCGACTAACAAAGGATAGGCAAGAAGAGTAAGAGAATAGGGAAACACGCGTGCTTTGCGGAGCGCGAGCTGCTCACAATCTGCCTCACCACCGTGCCCTTGGAAACTGGACAACTGCGTTAAGTGACGTTATCGACACACACACACATACACACACACAACAACAACAAGAGGACGTGTGAAGATGGCAATCACAGTGCAAGCATCACAAACGGAAAACGTGAAACAAGAGCGGTGTGAGACAAAAGTGAGAGGGGAGTGTTGACCACACTTACCGGCATGGATGAATATATGTTTGTGCGTGTTTGCCACGTAGGGAAGGCGGGGGGGGGACCAACGGGAGAGAGAGGGAAAAAGACTCGCTCCCACTGCCGCGTACACTGACGTCAATGTCTCCCCCACCTCGACACACACACACTGTCAAATTGTCATGTCCGGTGCTCTGAAGAACAACAGCAAGAACGCTAACACAGCCAACGAGACCGTGAACGTGTAGGCAGGCGCCTGCGATCCCACAGACACAGCAACCGGCGCGCCGCTGTTGCTAGGACACGACATGCACGTGCTCACCGCTATTTTCTTTTTTCTTTTTTTCTGTGTGTGCCCCGTGGTGAGTTCGTGCTCCGGTTACTCTGGCGGAAACACGAAACACACGGCGACACAATCTGCATATGACCAACGCACGTGGGTAATACCACGTCATCGAAGCTTCCTTCCCCGTGTGTGTGATTCCTTCCGCATACGAGACTAGATATATAAGAGTGTGCGTGCGCGCGTGTCTGTGTGTGGTGATTGGACGTGTCATTCCTTGTTTATCCGTACACGCGTGCTGGTGGGGTGCGCAAAAAAGGGCAGCAGTGGCCACAACAGAATCTAAGTCCACATGCACACTAGTGTGCGCGAAAACAAACAAAAGCTTCGGATACATGCCTTTACACACACACACACACACACACACGGACACATACACGCACATGCACACAAACAAACAAAAGCAAAAAAGAGGCCCCCCTAGGGACAAATTGGCGGTGAAAGACACCGACCGTGCACAAGGAGATGCTCCTTGCGCCGCCGACGTTGTGAATGCATGCGCACGTCACAGAAGGGGGGGGGGCGGAGAGGGATGTGAGGCTCGCACACACCGGAGTTGCATCTGTCTATATAAATGTATAGTGGAGAGAAGGAAACAAAAGGGTAAAAGGAGAAAATCTTGATGCATTCAAAAAAAAAAGGAAAAAAAAAGGGAGAACGATGAAAAGAAAACCAAGAAAAAAAAGAGAAATCAACGCCGCAAAGCACACTAAAAACGAAAGAAAAATCGAAGGTGCTTGTGTATCCGAGCGCGAGGAAAGGGAGTACCAGTCAGGCCTGCTGCTACTGCCACAAATCAACCGGATGCCGGTGCCTAAACGTGTGCTTCCCCGCCTGAGTGCCTCACCACGCCCTCGGTGCTCACAGATCCTCTTCATTTTGCTGGTGCGTCACGCACTCCACGTAATGGTCAACAAGCTGATGGCGGAAGCTAACATTTTCCAAGATGCGCATGCGCTGATTTGCACGAAAGAGCTGCACAACCTCAATCGGCGTCAAGCGGGAGTGCTCAATGATAAACGCGGCACACAGCGTGACACTTCGGTTCACACCAGCCACGCAGTGCACGAACACGCTCTCCCCCGAACCGAGTATGCGAGAGACCAGATCGTTGAATCGGTCGTAATCGTGGTGGAGAATGAGGTAGTCTGGACTGTCAAAGGCATCAATGTCGTGAATACTAAAGTCGGGAGCCAGTGCCGGGTTGCTGTGGTATTCTCCAGCGCAGCAGTTTATAATGTGCCGCACGCCAATCTGGCGGAGCTGGGAGAGTGTGACGTCGTCGGGGTACCCGCCAATGTACAGCTGTCCGGCGATGAGGGTGGTCACCGGCGGCAAGGGGTGAATGCGGTGCAGACGGTTGGTCTCGTCCAGCTCCACGTCGAGCTGGTGGCGCATGGCAACGAGCGCTGGCGCCACCTGGGGCGTGCAGAGGAGGCTGCCCACAGCACCGGTGCGCTGGGGGAAAGGGCACGTCACGTCACACGCACGCCCCGGATCAAGAATGCGGTGGGGCTGCGGGGTCTGGCAAGAGGTGGGAGTCCGGTCACCAACCGTTGTACCAAACACGCCGAGCTGCGGCGAGAAAGCTAAAGGTGCCGGCACGGGTGTGCCTGAGACCTGCGCGGCGGGCGCCGCTGCGTACCACTTGTTCATCGGGACGCTCAGCAGGCCCAAGGCGGCCGTTCGGCCACCCGCCTCGGCGTCCGGCTCGGTGTCGATAAACAGTTGTGTGTGACTGCGATCACGGCCTTTTGTGGGCGACAGCGTCACGTGAGACGACCCGGGTTCGCCGCGCCGCGTTCGCGAGGCGTTGAATACGCACGTGTCTTCGCGGGAGAGGGCGTCGTTCTGCGGGTCGCTCAGTGAGCTGGAAAACGTTGAGGAGCGGTCATCTTCCATGCCAAGCTGCCGCGCCACCGGCACGCAGTGCTCCTCCTCATCGACGAAGAGGCGATGCCGCACATGCGAAAAGTGCCCCGATGGAGACGAACCCCCGACATGGGGAGGTGTGCAACAGCGGTTCATTGTCCGCACGGGTGCAATGACCACTCACAAAAGCCCTCGCCAAGCGAAGTGGACGGAACCAACCACGAAAAAAAGGAAAAGAAGAAGAAGAATAAGAGAGAAGGAACGCAGTGTGTTTATGTTTCAGCACCGTTGGCGTTCAGCCAGCCGTTCGCTGCGACACTGCTTTCCCAAAATATGTATTCTGATTGATGTGTGTGCGTGCTCCAAGACACCTGTACCGCGGAAAAACGACACACGAGCTGCCTTCTTGTTTACTGGCTTCACTCCTACACTGAGACGCACGAGGGAAGGTGAGTGGGGGAGGGGGAGGGGGGATTAGATTTGCTAACAGGGACGCGCACATAATGAGTCTGGGACCACCCGTCCGAGAGAGATAGAAGGAGGGAGAGGACGATTCATCACTTCAGCAAAGCCAAAATAGATGCACATGACCAATTGACGCAGCGTCTGCGTCACGTAATATCCCAAAATCAAGTCAACTTATCCTCAGCACATGCCTAGCACGCCGTGGCGTGGTTCTGTCTAACACACACACACACACACACACACACATACGTACACAACACACATGCCAACCTTAATCTTCCAGCTGATGCTGAGCTGTTTTTGCTTTGTTAGGGACACTCAGAGCCAAAAATGGCTGCACCACGAAGGGCATTAAACGCACGTTACCACAAACCGCTCCAAAAGGGCGGACAACAATAACAAGGAATCAACGGAGTGAACAGAGGAGACTGCGCGTGTCTGACTGCGGCACCCACTCATGTGGCTCTCGGCACTACGACAAGTCGTTCAGCTCGTGAAGCATGAAAATACGAGCGGAGCGACGATGCTTGGGGCTAAGCTTGCGGATGGCCTTTTCGTTGCGGATGGTCTGCACGACCATGTTCTTGCGCTCGTTTTCTTGCTTGCGTTGCTTGTTGGCCTTGCGTGACTCAGCGGCACGACGCTGCTCTGCGTTGATGTCATCCTGAAGCTGTTTGGCCAGGCCGCGCACACGACGCAGACGTTCCTTCTCCTCCATCTTCTTCTTCCACTTCTTCGACGGCTCTTTCTTGGCCTCCAACACATCTAACGATGACTTGGGCTTACCCCTCGTTTTGGGCAGGCTGCGGGACTCGAGCTTTCCCATGGCTGTGTGTGCGTATGTGTGGGGTGTACTGAGAAAAAAAAAGTAGCCTTACGATGCGCAAGGAAAGAAGTCCAAAGCAACACAGGCGGTGCAAAGTGTGGTGGCAGCGAACTGGAGGTGTGCGGTCAATAACAGAAGACCACAAACGGACTGTTTTCACAATGAAAAAGAAAGTGAAGAGAGAGAGAGAGAGAGAAGAGGACAGTCCGACCATAGTGTGAGCGACGAGACAAAGAGAGAGGTAGAGATGCATGGGCACGTGAATCACCCACACCTGCCAGTGTGAAGAGGAGGCCCTTACCGGTACAACACGGCACGCGGCCCTCACGACACGGGAGAAACAACAAAACATTTCGGTCTGCATGCGGAGAACGTTTCTGCTGTGTTTTACCTCACGTTGATACACGCGTGCTGAACGGAGAAGTGTCTCTGCCTCCACACACATGTGTGGAACCGTGCTCCAGCCCGTCCCTGCTGGAAGTCTCTCATTTTTTCTTTTGGTTCGCCTGCATTGGCACGGGTTACTCTTAAATAGCGTCAGTCAAGCGAAAGAGGGAGAGAGAGAGACTGTGAATACCACGGGGGAAAAGCAAAAACATAATAATAATAATCTCCCCAAGTCTCACAGCACGTCTACGCACAGTGCGAGATTATCTTGACTACTCCACCGTTCCGTGCTGCACGAGCCTTCCCTTGTCTCTAAAACTGTCCACAGACACTCGCACACACACACACACACACACGCGCGCTGCAGAGTCTCACTCTTCAGCTTGTGCCTGGTGCTGTTGTGCGCTCTTCTGAAGATGGCGCATCTGCTTGTTGTGCGCTTCGACCTGACTGACGTAGTTCTTGTAGTAGCGGCGGTACACAAGCTGAATCTCCGGCTCCACACTGTCCACGGCGTCCGCCACGCGCTGCGGCATCGCCGTGAGCTTCGTGATGGCCGGCTTGCTTGGCTTATCAGACGTGGTGTACACGGCCGACAGCAGGTTGTACATTTCCTCGTGCAGGTTGAGAAGCTTGCGTGCGCTGGGGAGGTTGCCACCCATCAGCTCCTGCAACTCTACCAGTGCCTCATCGACCTGCTTTGTGTGCTGCTCGAAAAGGTAGCGTGTTGCGCGGTAGGTCGAGGCGTCGACGAGCGCAGTCTCCTCACAGCCTTCGCAGGCCGCTGCGACCTTGGCTTCGTAGGTTTCCAGTGCAGCGACGCCGTTGTTGATCATGTACTCACTGAGAGCCTGCAGTGCTTGCTCATCGAGACCAAGCTGCATCAGGCTCGTCTTGTATCGGTCCTTTTCAACACACCGACGGATGAGTTCAGGGAAGGGAGGGAACGTGTTCACAATGTCTTCGCGCACGTTGGGAGGCACAATGCCAACGGTGATGAGCGCTTGCAGGGTGGCGCGCCGCGACTCGCGACGCTCAATGTACTTGGGGTCTTCCGGGATGCCAAAATGCCGCATGAAGTGCTCCACACGCTCCTTGTCAAAACGGATGCGCCATACCAACGACGGCAGCTTCTTGTTGTTGGTGAATCGGTACCAGAAGATGAATGGTACACCGATGAGAATGGCGAGGAGGCCAAACAGCACTAAGCCGTCATTCTGTCGCGACGTCAAGAAGCGCGGCAGCGCGACACCAACGGCAAACTCCTGCACGTTCTTCGCCTCTTCTTCCTCGAACGCGTCGCGGTCGACAAGAGCCTTGTACGCCCGGCGAACCTGAATGTAAACGTCGCGAGCCGCCTCGGTGGTGTTGTGATCGGGGTGGTAGCGCTTCGACAGCGTGCGGTAGGCGCGCTTGATGTCCGTAAGCGAGGCCGAAGGCGGCAAACCAAGAACCTCGTGCGGGTTGAAGGTGAGCGTGGCGTACATGGCCGAGGAAAACAGGAACACCCAAAGGAGCGGCACAAAAATGCGCGGGCGAATAACGAACTTGAGGAACTTCGGCATCACACACCGCACGAAGAAGACCTTCTCCTTCAGGCATACCTTCGCCCCAGCGACCACCATCTGCGGGTCCTGAATCAGCGTGCGCACGACGCGAGGAATAAACAGGAGTGAATCCAAAAGCTCCTGCGCTGGGCTCTCGAGCAGTGCGCGGTCTTTTTTCGGTGAGCGGTAGTACACCACAAAGCGCCGCACTTTGGAAATTGTCCATGGAATGTACAGCACGAACAGCGCGACAGACACCACGGCAAAGGCAAAAGAGATGAAACTCTCGTCGCTTCCACCGACACCACCCTCAACCATCCTTTCCTTTGTGTGTTTGTGTGTGTGATTGCGAGAGCCGGTAGGCGCTCACCAGAGCGGCAGCAGTAAGTGAGAAAGAAAAACCGGAAAAAAACAACAATGGTTTTCCGGATGGCACCTCAGTAATGACTGAAACGGCGAGCAGATGTGTTGTGGTGACGCTCTCGATCTCGTTTACATGACAACAGAGGAAAGCGGAGAAAGCGTAGGAGAATAAGTGTGGAAAGGAACACAGAATAGTGTGGAGGATGTGCGCCAAGTTAGGTGTGGTGCGCCGATGGCGTTGTGGAGGTTTGATTCACTTTGTTATTTTTTTTGGGGGGATGATCACGACACCGGAGAGTGACACGAGGTGAATGAATAAAACTGCGAGTCGCCCCCGCCTTGCCGACACACGTACACAGCCACAGCTGGGCAGTCAGTGGCTCCATATCGTGGCTTTCCCAGCATGTTCTCGGCGAGTGACTGTAAAGCCTCGTTGAAGGCATGCTGTATCTGCTACGTGTACCGACCCGCGGTTGTGGAGGAGGACGTGGCCACCAGCAGCGCGGCACAACCACCACGCGAAAGCTACAGTACCCACCGGCCCACGAGAACGATAAAGGTGAAGGCAAACACACCTAACGCAACGAGACGCAGCACACTGATCCCGCCGAACTGCCTCTCTTCAAAGGTCCCGTACGCCCCGCCTTGGGTGCCACCCTCACGTCGCAACGCCACAGCGACATCGTCCTCGATCTCTCTCCTGGTTTTGATTTCGACCGTGGAGGTGCTCATGGCAGTGACACGTTCCACACAACCAGAGAGAAAGAGTCTGTACCGATGCGTGCACGACAGTGTGTCACCGAACAGTGTGCCCTTGTATTTGACGAACGCGTACCCTCTGCGTGGCCATCAAACGGTGGGAATAGCAACAGTGGAAAAGGAACCACGACCGAGGAGAGAGAGGAAAAGGGAAAGAAAGAGGCACAAGGAGCTTGGCACTGGGAAAGCTGTGTATGTATGTGCGTGCGTGCGTGTGTGAGACGGACGTGTCGGCACAGAAGGCAGCTTACAAGACCCCCAAAACGTCAACGTGCGATGAGCATTGCTGCCGGCATCACCACTGAGTCCATGCACAGACATTTGAGAATGAACCCTCCAGTTGCTGTTTGTTTTCTGAGCGCATTGCAGAAAAAAAATTGACGACTCACACCTCCAATACCAAAACCCATACTCTTCATGCCTCGAGTCCTCATCGGTCATCGGTCATCGTCACCGCCTTCATATGAATCGGTGTCGTCTTCACTAGATGAGTTTTTTTCGCTGCTGTTCAACGACGCACCATCCATCGAGGTCTTGCCGGTGACACGCGAAGAGCCGCTGGTGCTGTCTTCTTCGTCGTCACCGTCGGCAACGCTGACCTCCTGGAAGAGCGGGTGACGGAGGAGGTCTGCCATGGAGGGCCGTCGAAATGCATCGGACTTGAAGCACTGGAGAAGGAAGCTCTGACCGGTGGCGCTCACGCCGGACAGCAGTGGAGACAGCAGGTCCGTGTCTTCCACATCGGCGGTGTCGAAAGACTTGGTGGCCGGAAGCACCATCTGGAGAAGCAGCACACCCATGGACCACACGTCCGCCGCCGTACCGTACGGCTCGTGCCGCAGAATCTCTGGCGCAGCCGTCACACGCGACACGACACCCAGAGGACTCGTCGGGGTGAATACGGAGATGGGCAGCAGGTGCCCCAGCAGCACCACACGCGCCGTCGCCTCACACCACAACACGTTTCCAGTGGAAAGGTGGCTGTGAGTGACGCCGAGGGCGTGAAGATTGGCCACGGCAAGGCACACATGCCTCAGGAGGCGTGCGGCCGTGTGCTCGTCAACACCGCGGGGGAGCAACGTGTAAGAAGCACGGTCACCCACGGTCGCATGGCACTTCGCCTCGTCAGCGCGCAAGGTCAAAAACAGCGGAGAGAGCGTCACCTCCGCAACTGGCACAAGAAAAGGGCACTTGAACCCGTGTGATACTGCCTCTTGAACAATGGCTAGGCGGGCCTGGACTTCCTGCAGACGGTCAGGCGCAATCATTTGCCGCCTGATTCTGACATCCCACGACTCCGGCGCAGAAGGCTCAGCGGGGACCAAGCCAGAGCGACCCATTGGCACCTAGACGCGGCGAAAACGAAGACCGACAGGCACAGAAGGCCGTGGAAGCGGGATAGGTGGGGATAAGAGAATGCGCAGAGAGTGCGTGAGCTGAAGTCACACAGAAGTGATGAAGGTCCGTGAATCTACGCACAGGAGTGGGTGGAGTGGGGAGAGAAGACAGAGACAAATCCCTGGCTGCGTGCTGTCACCTGAGGGTGCCCAACGCATCATTGCATCGGCTTGTTCGATCGAAAGAGAAAAGAGAGAACAACTGTGGGTTATCTGTGAATGTGTGCTCGTCTGTGAGTAACCACTACCCCACAACCACAACAACGGCAACGGCAACGGCAACGCTGGTCATGCACATGCGGAGGCGTGCTCCAAGCAGCTCAGTTCTTGAAGAAGACAACAGGCTCCATCAATCTTGTGGCGCCGGTGAACGGCATGTCGTGCGCGAAGTCTTGCACGACGTACTGCGACGGAGGTGGGTGCTCGCGGTCGAGATAGCCGAAGGTGGCAAGAAACGACGCCACCAGAGAGCCGTTGAAGAGGTGAAACTGGCCATCGCTCTCCACGAACTGAAGCATGTGCTTACGCATCACGTCCATCTCACCCAGCCGCTGCTGCTGCGCGCGAATAGCCTGTGCGGACTGGTCTCGTTGCCTCATTTGCTGAATGCGCTGCCGCTGGGCATTCATCCCGACACAGAACTCGTAGTACTTGTGAGCCTGTCCTCCGCGCATGCTCGCCCTGAATGCGTACCAGGGAGTTGGCTTGATTTTCTGCACCTCGGTGTAGAATAGGTCCGCGACTTGAGTGGACGGAGCGGGAGCGGCGTCGTCACGAACGAGCTTGCGCACCGCCGCCCCACGCGGAACACGGGACTCCAGAAAGACGTCTAACGGCTCCTCGTGGGCGCCGGTAAAGTCGCAGTACAAGATGCTGGGCTTGCCATCGGCCTTGACGACGATGACGCCAACGTCGTCCCAGCTCGACTTGAGGAGCACCTTCGAGAACCAGCTGTACAGCACGTGCTGCCATGTCGGCAGCGTGTACCAGCGATTGCAGATCGCGATGACGTCGCCCGTGGTGAACTGCGAGGGCCCCATGGGTGTCACTTCCCACGTCGCGCGGTAGTACAGGTCCCTGCTTTCCACCACGATAAGAAACGCCATGGGGATGGCCTGAACAATCGCTTTGAGATGGATGCGGCACCACACGCGCCACGGCATGCGCGAACCTATTTCCGCCATGTCGCAACGAACCAAGACAATATGAGCGAGAGAGAGAGAGGAAAAAAAAACCAACGTGCCACTGTCTTCAACTGTTTCGGCACCTCGAGGCAAGCGATGGGGAGAGAGAAAGAGAAGTATACACAAAAACAAAACAACAACACCAATGGCAGCGAAAAGAGATCGGGCACGAAGAGGAGGAGCAGTTTGAACAGAGGGGTGAACAGGAAGACTGTGTACGACAAAGAACCGGTGCGCGCAGCAGCCAGGAGAGCTACACGGGCTCTCCCCCATGCGAACACACACACTGCCAGTAATGATAGGTAGGAACCTCTGCAAGGTACGCGGCCTTGCGATTCAGAGTGAGCTAGCAAGGACAGTGCAAACAAGCAAGGAAAAAAAAAGACTCTATAACAAACGCGCGCGACAAAGAAAACACCAGTGGGTGTCATCGTGCGAGCGAGCTGCGAGCCTCGCTAGCCCGGCTCTCTTCTGCCAAGGCATGAAGCTCACTGGCCATTGTCTGTACGAGCGCAGCGCACTCGTCGCGCTCGGCTCGAATGCGTGCGATTTCTTGTGCGTGTCGCGCCATGATGCGCTCCTTCTCCCTCTCCCGAAGACTTTGAAGCGTCTCCACGCGGCTTTCCATGGTTTGCAAGCTTCCTCTCAACGAAGAGACCAGCGTCTCCAGCTCCGCCACCTTCGTGTGCATGATGGCCTGCGGACTCAGCGGGGACTGCACCAGTTGAGTACCGTGCGGTGCCCTTCGTGCGGCGGTGAGTGCCTCGCGAAGACTTTGGTTTTCGGCGGTCGCCTCCGCGAGCTGCTTGGCGAGGTCGGTGTCGACAGTGTCGCGTGAATCTGGTGTGCTGTCAGCGTACGGCGCAGGGGGTACTGGACGGTGCGGTGCGTCCACTCCGCTACGAGGAGAGGAGGAGGTGGTGGCGGTCACGCTGCGTCTTTGTTCGCTGAGCTGTGTGTGCGCCTCAATGAGTTGCTGCCGCAGACGCACCACCTCCTGCTCAAGAAGTCGCTTCTCCTCGATAAGCGCTTCGGTGATGCTGCTCCGCTGGTTGTTGTTCAGCAACTGCAGCTGGAGTGCTTCTCGCTCCCGCTCCAACTTACGCACGTAGGCTGTTGAGCCTTGCACCGCGTTGGATTGCAGCGGCCCTGTGCGCGCAGCAAGAACGTCACCGCCGTAGTCGTGTGCAGAAATATCCGCCCGGTAGACGCCGTTGAGGGCTTCACGGACTTTGGCAAGTGACTCCATCAGATCGTGCTGCCGTCGCAACAACAAGCCACTAAGCACAACGGCACGCTCCAGCTGCACGCCGCTCGTTGACACGGGCGCGGGAGCGGACGACTGTGACGTGACATCACGCAGTGCGGATGCCTGTCGCAACACCTTGTAGATGAGCGTTTTCGTTGGCTGCTGGAGCGCGCGATCCTCAAGCAGGCCTTCTAGTGTGTTGTGGATAGCGTCGTGACGCAGCATTGTCGATATGGCGGAGTTGGCGTCCCCGCCGTGCTCGACAACGACTTCCAAGAGAACCGGCACAATAACGTCCGTAAACACCGTCAGGTCGAAGCACAGCAACTCCTGAAACGCGCGCTCAAGCGACGCGGCACCATCGGCTGTGACTGGTGGCGACACCGCCAGCGCGTTCTGTGAGTGGGCAATCGCCTCGTCCTTCGCTCGCTCAGCGTAGACCACCTCGTCAATGAGCTCGGCGAGGTGAAACTCACGCTGCTGCAGCTGCCTCTTCAGTCTCGCCACCTCTCCTTCATTGTGAGACGCACTTGACGCCACCGTCGTCATCTCAGCTACACCAGTGCAGTACCAGGGAGAAGGGGGTGAAGGTGGGTGGGAGGAGAACGAGTGGAAGCTAGCTAGCAAATCCGAGAGAGAGACAAGAAGAAGAAGAAAAGAGAGTGAACAGAAAGAAATGAGAGGCGCGGTGTGCAAGCCAATCACTACCAAGCAAGCAGGTACAAACACAGAAGAAGGAGTCAAGAAGAAAAAGAAGCGGAGGGGGAAGGGTGAGAGAGGGTAGGAGGGGCTGCGAAACGTGGCTTGCTTGAATGACGGCTGCGACGATGCGGCTGAGGCTCGGGTGTCGAAGTGCACAGGCAGTGCGCTCTCGCGGCGTGATGGACCACCACATCGGCCGACGCACCGCTGATGGACGCGATGAGAGAATGTAGTGAGCGTATGACACCACAACTCCCAAAAAAAATGTTTTTTTTTTTTCAGGCCCGGCGAAGCAACTAGACTGTGCGTGCGCGTATGTCGTGCTCTCTCTTTCTCTGTGTATGTGTGTGTGTGTGTGTGTGAAGAAAGGGGACCTGCATTTAACACCAACACTTATCGCAACGACGGAATGGGCCTGTGCCATCCTGACATGTCTGTGCAAATCGGTTGTCGCAACCCACATCAGACAGACACCGCCATGCCTCCCTGGTGCGCTTTGCACCTTTGGTCTCTTTCGCCTTCTGTTAACGCTTCGCTGCCGCTGCCGAGACAACTAGCGACTCTCCAGCCTTCACCACCTGGCCGACACTGGCGAGGAGCTCCGTCTCCGCGGGTACATCCACCACGAGGGCCACTGTGGAACCCCAATAGAAGGTCCCGACCTTGGCGCCGCTGGGCATCCTTGGATGCGACTTGTATGGTGTGTGCACAGCGTACTCAGGCGGGTCCAGAAAGTTGGTGCGAATGCGCTCGTCAAACGCGAGCTTGATGCGACCGGACAGAGTGCTACCGACCAGCGCCATGGCGAAGGAAGAAGCATTGTCGTCTGCTACAGTGCCGTGCACAACGAGACGCTCGTTCATCGTCAGCACGGATGGGATCCAGTGAAAACCCGCCGCGTTCGCCGGCAACAACGCGCCAGGCACGTACACACTCTCGTGGCAGCGAAACGAGACGGGAGCGACGACGTGGTGAAAGTCGTGTGTGCGGAGGCGAATCACCACCGCCGTGCGCTTCTTGCCCTTCGGCACCTCAGGCAGTGCTGTCCGGAAGAGGGACTGCATGCCGTATCGCAGGCCCTTCACCTGAAACAAAGTCCCGCTCGACACCGCCGACTCCGCCGACAGCACCTCCCCATCGCACGGGCACACGACAAGTGCGTCCTTGCTCATGGGGCGGGCGGCTTCCGTCCACTCACGTGTGTAAAAGTCCTGAAGAGAGGTGAACTCCTGCTGAGCGGACGTCGTCATGTCCACCTTGTAGAACCAGATGAGAAGCCGAATGATGGAGCGATGCACGGACTCCGGCAAGATGCCCGGCTCTGTCAAGCGACCAACCGCACTCGAGAGGCGATTCGATGGCAACATAAACAACAGGTCCGTCATGCTTGATGAGCACAAGAAGCGAGATGAGTTCTCATGGTACAGGCGGGCTTCGAGCTTGGCAAGTTCGTAAGAGCCCCACATGTAGGCGGCACCAAGGCCCAACGCACCGAAGAAGACATAGTGATAAACCCACCGCCGGGTCGGGTTGGCGAACTTCCGAGTCCGGTCATTTTTGTAGTAACAGAATCGTGGTGTCACGCGCATGTGTTGCAGCTTTTCAAAAGCAACAACAACAACACAAACAGAACCGAAGAAGAAAGGAGGGCGCCGACCTGTGCGTACGACGGTTCGGGAACGGAAACGGGCGGAGAATACCCCGTGCCTCGCAAAGTGTGTGTGAGAGAGAGTGGGAGCGACGAGTATGTGTGAGCCAAGTTCGTACAAAGAGACGCAGCCTTCCGCGGCGACCAAAGGCATGTGCGCTGCGCAGCGGTACCGCGTACGCACACGGCACCACCACCACCGCCCATAACTCCACCGTAGATGATGGCGGGGAACCACACAAGCGAACGTGAGCACAAGGGTGCAACACACTGCGCGCGTATGTGTTCATGATCAACGATTCAATAAGCCCGCGACGTCACGAGACTTTTCTTCTTCTTCTTCTTTAGTGGACAGTGGTGAGCGAGGAAGGCAGGGCCAAACAAAACCACGACAATGACCTGTGAAGAGACAGACTTCAACTCATCGTGCACCAACGCGAGAGGGTCGGTCAGTGGCGCTACCCTTTGCGGCCACTACCGCCATTGGTGAATGGACTGAAGTCACTCTCGTCAAACACCACGTTCGACGCTTTCCAGCCACTGGACGCAAAAGCGCTGCCTTTGCCTGGCGTCGCTTTGCTGCGTTCAGGAGTGTGCAGTTGAGTAGTGCGGGTCGTGGTCGTGGTGGCGGCAGCCGATGAGGTGGCGTGACCAGGACTTTGGTGGTGGTGCGCGGCACGCGTTGGCACTTCACGCATCAACGGGTTACTGCCGGGTGCGTAGCGGCCGTGGTTGGCCAAGGTGTCGGGGTCTGCCATCGGTGGTGGTGGTGTGCGCGGCGACGACGGACGCGCCAGCCGCGAAGTGGAAGGCGGCCTCCCCGTGGTGTCAGCGCGCTTAAACAGCTCCTGCGCGTTCTCGTCCGTCTCAGGATTGAGAAGATGACTGAGGTACGGAAACTGCACCGCGGTGCGAGACTGAATGGCATCGGCCGGCCCCTTGGCGGTTACATCACGCACCTCCTCGATGGTCGGGAACCCACACAGGCGGCGAAACACCGGCGAGCGCACACACAGCGGCTGCAGCAGACCAGCCACGCTCATGCCGATGAAGTAGAGGCTGACACCCGAGCGGAACGTCGCGGCTACGGGCAAGACACAGAGGCATCCGAGGCGGGCACCCCAGATAATGTTCGCCATCCATCCTCGTTTCATCTCCTTTGAGATGGAAAGCTCAAAGTTCATGAGCGTGAGCACACAAAACGCTGTGGGAAGAAGAAAGAGGGGATCGGGCAGCGTCAGCGCAGGGCACCAGAAGAACGCGCTTGTGCCCACATCAAGCAGTGGGTTCGTGCACAGCGAGGAGACCTGATAGAGGCCGGTGAGGATGACGGGGGAGCCGAGGAATGGCGCGAGGCACGCCACGTTCGAGGTGTGGTACTTACCGAATACGCGTCGCCGCTCTGACTTGAGAGCAGATGCCGCGATCTGCACGTTCATAGCGGACGAGTTAGGGTTGTAGTAGATTTTGTTGAACGCCTCCTGCGGTGCCTGCAGTTCCGGCAGCGCCAACTGCATGCGCGCCGTGGCTCGTTCGCCGTAGAGGGAGAAGGCCAGGGTGACCAGGCGTGTTGTGACACCGAGCAGCACAATAATCACCCACGCATCGACGCCAAGCGCCGTCTGCACCGTCGTAAACAGCTCGGCAAACCGACCGACGCCCGGGGTCAGGGCGGCGTCCACCACACTGTTGCCATCGACCGTACCGAACCACTTTGCGTTCCAGATGCGGTCAATGAAGTCGGCTTGAGCGTGCTCCGGCACAACGTTCGCGGAGCCAGAGGAAGAGGTGGAGACGCTGCGAGCCTGCACAGCACACCGCGGTGCTCCACAGAGAGTGAACGCACAGTGGCGCGCAGGGACGACCGAGAGCACAGCACGCCGCATCGCAGAAGTGGCACTACGACAACGGAAGCCAATCGAGGCACCCCCACAGGAGACGGGCGAGCGTGCCAAGAAAAAAGACAAGGAGGCGGGAGGGGTGAGGTTGAGGGGGAAAGAGACGCCGGACGCGTATGGGCTGGTGCCGTGTGAACAAGTCAAAAAGAACTGCCGACACTACACAGATAAATACACGCAGAGAGGTGTCGATCCAGCCGAGGATTGTGCGCGCCTCGGAGAGTGCAGGCGCTATTCGCGCCGAGCATCACGTAGCAGACACCCCCGCACACACACCACTCACATTCGAATAGGTATATCGACGCCGAAGCACAATGACAGTGAACAAGCGAAAGCAAAAAGAATCCCAATGTACAAACAGAGACAGTCGCCGCGATTGGGAAAATAGTCCGGAGACACACCCCACATAAACACGACTACTGCACGGCAACAGGACGCAAAAGGCGGTCGAGTGTGCGCTGCAGCGCGGCGGTCTTGAGTTTCAGCATGCCCATCTCCATCGCCGGATCAGCGGAGACAAGACAGACAATGTAGCTGTCGGCGGCCGACATGATGCACATCTTTCGCTCCCCCATGTTCAGCAGCACCTCCTCGAGAGCGTGCTCTTCCACTTTGAGGTTGACCTTGTTGACGGCTAGGTCGCTATGCGCATAGGCTCGCCACACGTTCGTCACGGCGGCGACCGTGAAAGCTTCCAAGGCCTCTTTTTCCCGCACGTCTTCGCCAAATGCCGTCGACAGGGTCGTACCGGCGGCATCCAGCAGCGAGGCCATCACTACGCCGTCTGAAACACTCCGAATCACGGCGTCGTTAAGCGTTGTCGCGTTGAGCATGCTGTTTTATGACACACACACACACACACAACAACAACGATCTCACGGTCAAAACGACCAGAAAAGGGGGAAAAAAAGAAGTCGGACCACGGACGCACAAGTGCGTTCTTGGCGCACTGCTAGACATCAAGATCGAGACATGAGTGGGGCGATAAGAAAGAGTGCTCAGTGTAAATGTGTGGCACTCGTCCGCGTGAGGACAGTCCTGGCAGACGAAGTTCACTACACGACAAGTGGTGCCGGTGGAGACAACAAGTCCACACACCGGGGCGTGTGAAACGCGGAAAGTCAAACTGTGCGAATCAAGGAGCAGGTGAGAAAGGGGAAGTAAAGTGCTCGTAGAGTTCCCGACACAGACACAAACGCAAGGAAAAACTCATCTTAGTCCTCTCTCCCTCTCGTGTCAGACGCCCAGAGGTCCGTGCTATCAAAAAAAAAGATTCCTTGGTCACACTGGCGCACTGCTCTTGCTTAGTGGTCGTGCGTCAGATTGACACTGTGAGAAGGGCATCGCAGCACAAACAAATCACTGTCAACCCGTGCCTTTGCCTTGATGGCACACGGAAGATGGTAGTGACAAGAACAGTCTGTTTCCGCGCAAGCGACAGAAGCACCCTTGCCGTGGCAGTAGTGGCAGACGATTTCTTGGGCACGCTGGAGGGCGTCCTGCACATGCTGAAGGCTTCCGCTAGCATTGTCGTAGAACACATCGGAGCACCACAAAGCGCAGGCGATGTGGCATGTGATGTCGTCGACGGAGGTCCAGTGAGCCGCCAGAGGAGCAGTCATCTGTGGCTCACCAGCGTTGTCTACACCACACCGCTCCGCACTTGGTGGCGCAGCCATTTCCAGTCCACAAAACGCACAACTCAAGGTATGGCGTGGGGTGGACAGATCCGTCGATGAGGACAACGTCGTGTGTGCAGCCTCTGCGGTTGCGCACGAGCGTTGCGCGTGAGTAGGGGACGCAGAAACAGCCCTGTGCGTAGGTGAGAGTGTTGCCTCACAGTCGTCGACAACCAGTCTGCGCGCCACTGTGGTCTGTGCCTCGCCCGACGGGGGTGTCAACGTTGACATCACCGCCGCGCGTCTCGCTGCAGAAGGCGCATCGGAGTCTGCGGTGACCGAGCCGGTGCTGGCATCGGGGGTCACGTCTCCGAGAACGGCCAGCAAAGGCGATGAGGGAGACTCTGACAGCATCGGCGTCGGCGGCGAGGCACAAACGAGAGCGCCGACCGATTCGATGCCGTCATCGGTACGCGCCGGCAAACGCTGAGAGCTTGTGTCTGGCGACCCCAAGAACTCCGCAGTGGGCGTCAGTGGGAGTGACGCAGAGCAGCTGGGAAGCACCGGCGTGAATAGGAGGTCGTCCTCCAATAGCTGGTCACAGGGGCACTGCGAGGCTGCGCCAATGGGTGACTCCACGAGGGGCACATGGCACGCGTCGCCAAGCACGTTAACCGCCTCTTCGAGTGGTGAGACCTCGGCACACGTCTGGTGAGATGCCATGCGCCGGCGTCGTCGAGGCGGAATGGCGATGTACGTCACATCACCGAACCGAACACGCTTCCTCGTGCCGCCGTTGTCCGGCGGGTGCGGTGCCTGTGAGTGTGGCATTCGTGCGTGTGTATGTCTAGGTGTCTATAAATGATGTGAGGGCACGGTTTCCGCTTGGATGCCCCTCCACTTGAAGATTGAGAGGCAGTGAACGAGACGGACATGTGGTGAATGGCGGTGAGAACACAAGCGACTTTGTCTCTCTCCCCTTTTGCGTAGGCACTCACGTAACGACGGCACACGTGATCGTAAGGAGATGCTCGCTTGCACCTCGGGAAGTGGATGCTCGCACCTCAGTGCCGTACGAGACCGGCTAGTGCCAACACGGTGTGCGCGTGAGGGAAAGACCACCGCAGGTCCGTTATGCGCTTCATTTCTTCTATTTTTTGCGTATGTATATGCGTCTATGTGTCGCTGAAGAACAAGTGTGGAGAGCGTTGGACTCGCTCTCGCATACCTCACCAGCACTTTGCGCCTCACGTGCTTCTTCCCACGACGATGGCGCGCGAGAGTGCTCGAGCACACTCGAAAGTTGAGCAGGGGATCGGTGAGTATGTGTGAGAGTGAACACACACACACACACACGGTGCTGGCGATATTTGAGTACGATACGATGAAAGAAAAGAAACTCAAAAAGATCATGACCGCCCTCCCTCATTCGCTCTCTCTTTTCGAGCATGCTGCGCCTCTACATGCACGCACGCCCGTCGGTCACTGACATTGCCGCTTCACCACATCGCTCACAATGGGCCACAAGCGCTGGCGGTCACTGTTGCTGAGGTGCTTGAAGCCGTGAATGACACCCGCACAGTGGGGGGAGCCGCACAGACAGACAAACGGTGTATTCATGATCCACTCTGTGGTGTTGTAGTTGAACGTCACCATGTCGCCGCGTGCAATGTCGCGCACAGTGACAAAGTCAAAGGTGCCGTGCGCCTCGTCCACATGGACGGCGACGTTGGGGTCGCAGTGGTGAGCAATGCACTCCGCCGCATCGCCAAAGAGAAGGTGCCGATGCTCACCCACGCAGATGGTGTACATGGTCGGGAAGGGCACAAGCAGGCCAGTGCAGTGAAACAGACGCGTGCCCTTGGCGATATCCGTCGTCGCGTACGCGGTTTGGCCCATTTCGCCGTTCTGGCGCACCTCCAGGAGACTCTGCGTGCTCTTGACCACCCAGCCATCGCGCATGGCGTGGGCACGGACGGGTGGCTCGCAGAGGAAGAGCTGTCGCTGCTTTCGCGTCTCGTCCAGGTAGCGGAAGCCGCGGCAGTCCTCCGTGTACGTGCGCGGAAACAATTCCACCATATCGTACACGAACAGGTTCATGTCCACGGACAGCGCTTCACCCACGCCGATGTCGCGCTTCGCGATCAGCCGCGATTCGACAAGCACGCAGTTCGGCTCCAAGCTGTGCGGCACCGCGTACTGGCTGCCGATACCGAGGTGCGTGGGCTGCACGTCCGCCGACACCACCTCCAGCACCACCGTCTCCTTCGCCAGCGGCTCAACCGTCACGAGGCGTCCCGCTGTGTCTGCCGTCAGCGTTGCCGGCAGGTGCACGTCCGCCGTGTCACCCACCAGCTCGCGAATGGCTGGGGTAATGTGCTGTTCGCGCGCCTGCCGCTGGGACTGCGTCAGGTGCTTGAACCCACTCACTTCCATGACACAGTTCGGGGCGCGGCAGACACAGCGGAACGGCGCGCTCATGTCCCACTCCGTTGTGTTGTAGTCAAAGGCGATCAGCTCACCTGCCTGGATATCGCGCAGCGCCTCGCACTCAAGCGTGTTGTTCACAGGGTCGACACAGATCTGCACGTTGGGGTGGCAGCTGTGTGCCAGACACTGCGCGCCGTCAGCGAAGAGTAGGTGCCGCTCAGGGGTGAGCATGATTGTGTAGACAGTGGGGAAAGGAATGCCGAGCCCCTTCACGTGGAAGAAGCGTGCGCCAGCGGCGATCGCAGTGGAGGCGAACGTGGCTTGGCCCATGCTGCCGTTGGCCTTGACGTGCACCTGTGGGCACGAGCACGGCACCTGGAAACCGTTGCGCAGCGCCTCTTCACGCACCGCCGCATCGGTGTAGATGAGACGCGCAGCTTGCGCTTGAGGTGTCATGGCGTAGAAGCCGCGCACCACGTGCCCTTCCTTCGTCGGGCCCTCACCGCTACCGCAGTGGCAGACAAAGCTCTGATCCAGCTTGTAGGCCAGACAACAGAGGTCCACGGTGATTTCTGTCCCCTTGACGACGGCCTCCAGCGACACCACCTTGTAGTCGATGATGGCCGCAGTTGGCTGGCAGCTGTGGCGCAGGCTGATGCCGTCCACCGTCAGTGCATCACCCGCCACAGTGAGCTGGTTCGCAGTGAGCAGCGGCAGCCCTTCGCGCAGGTGCTTCGCCGCAATGACATGCCCCGCGCTGTCCGTGCGCAACTCTGTCGATGTCAGCCGATCCCAGTTCGGCGACTGTTGGGCCAGGCCGCGAATCGCGGGAGTGGCCATGGCCCACAGCACCTGACAGTCACGCGGCACCAGATGCTTGAAGCCAGAGATCTTGCCGTAGCAGTGCGCACTCTGGCACACGCACTTGAAGGGCGAGTTCATGTCCCACTCCGTACACAGGTAGTTGAACGAAATGAGCTCCCCTGGGTGGATGTCGCGAAGCGCCAGACAGTCGATCGTGCGCGAGGTCGCGTCCACAATCACGCGCACGTTCGGCTCGCAGCTGTGCGCCAGACACTGCGCACCGCCGGCGAAGAGGAGGTGCTTGCCTGCTTCGAGCATGATGGTGTAGACGGTGGGGAATGGCAGCACGAGCCCACTTACGCGGAAGAAGCGTGTCCCCGTAGCGATAGCAGACGCGGCGAACGTCGCCTGCCCCATGGCACCGTTGTCACGCACCTCCACCAGCGGACTGCAGCTCTTGTTGCGGTAACCGTCGCGCACCGCCGCCGCCCGGACATCAGGCAAGCTGCACAGCAGCAACGCGTCCTTGTCCTCCACAGACAGCGCCGCGAAGCCGCCAACGTGGCGGACGCAGTTTTGCTGTTGACAGGTGCACGCGAACGGCGTATCGAGGCGGTACACGAGGTGGTTCACGTTTAGCGTCAGGACAGCGCCAACCGATTCCGCCCTGCTCAACACCAGGTGACCCTCCAAGAAAACACAAGAGGCATCGCAAGAGTGGGGAATGCGGATATCGCCAATCTGTATCAACCCCTTGGCATCGACCGTGACGGCGTTGGGCGTGGTTGAGAAGAGCACCGTGCCTGATGGTGCGTCTTGGTTGAGGGTGAGCAGGCCGGTGTCCTCTGCAGGCCCCACAAGATCCGGGTTGAGTGTCACCAGCAGACTGTCCGCGCCACACTGCGTCTGCGCAAACATGGCCTGAACCGCCGTGGTGGCGGTTGCCCAGAGTTGGAGCTGCTGCGGACGCGCCAGGTGCTTAAACCCTTCAATCTTGCCGTAGCACTGCGGGGCGCCGCATGCGCAGGTGAAAGGCTGGTCCATCTCCCACTCGGTGGTGAGGTAGTTGAAGGACACGAGCGCGTCGCTGGCGATGTCCTCCGTGGCAAAGCAATCAAGCGAGCCGTTGACGGGGTCCACGACGATGCGCGTGTTTGGCTGGCAGCTGTGGGCCAGACAGTGGGCACCGCCGGCGAAGAGCAGGTGCTTGCCTTCGCCAAGGTAGATGGTGTAAACCGTCGGGAAAGGGATGACGAGACCAGTGACGTGGAAGATGCGGGCACTGCGGGGAATGGACTGGCTCGCGTACGTGGCCAGTCCCATGCCGTCGCACCAGCGCACAGACACGAACGGGCTCGACGACGAGACGTGGTGGTGGTGGCGCAGGGCGGCAGAGCGGGCCTCGTCCGACGCGAAGCTCCACACGGCGTTGCGATCGTCTTCCGTCAAGGCCTCAAAGCCCTCCACACGCTTCTGGCAGTTGGGAGAGGCGCAGTGGCACTCAAAGCTCGTTGGCAGCCTCCAGTGAAGCAAGTTCAGGTTGAAGCTCAAGGTGTCGCCAGGGATCAGCGGCTGAGAGGCGACAAGCCGACCCTCCAGTAACACGGTGTTGGCGTTGCAGGCGTGCGGAATGCGCACCTGACCGACCACGAGCTCCTTTCCCTCGACGTGCGGCATCATTTTTTCCGTGCACGCCAACACTGTACCCGCATTCACGTGCGACTGCGCGACAACGCGCCCTGACGCCGTCATGGCCAGGCCGCGACCACTCGTCAGCGCGTCGAGGGAAGCCGTTTGAAGCAGCGGCGCCGCGTATTTCTCTCGGACAGCGGCGGTGCAATGAGGCAGCAGGTGCTCCTGCTGCTCCTTGTCAAGGTACTTGAAGCCCTTGATGAGGCCGTAACAACAGTACTTGCTGCACTGGCAGTGAAACACCTTGCTCAACTGCCATTCCGTGCAGAGGTAGTTGAAGGTCAGCTTCTCACCCTTGGCGATGGGACGCAGCGCGATGCCGCGAATGCGGTCACCTTCCACTTCGAGGTGCATGTTCGGGAGGCAGGAATGATAGATGAACTCCGCTCCACCAGTCAGGCGTAGGTGTGCATCCCCAGGAAGCTCAATAGTGCTGCGCACGGGAAACGGCAGGCGTACACCCGTTGACTGGAACACCACGCTGTGCATTTCGTGGCCTGTCGAAGAGAAGGCCATCAGGTCGCCCGACTTGGCACGAAGCACGTCAATGCCGCCATCCATACCACAGGGCACGAAGCCGTCTGCAATGGCCGCCTGACGCACCCACTCGTCCGCAAAGACGTAGCACTTCTGCTTCTCGTCTTCGGTCAAGAAGCGAAATCCACCGACGACGGGGTTTTCAAAGCGGCACATCTCTTCCTCCGGAAAGCGGAACACATGGTGCTCACGACGCTTGTCGTGAACGTGCGTGTCGTAGAACGCGAGGTTGAAGTTCAGCCCAATGCTGTCACCTTCGGCGATGTCTGCGGCCGCCACCAAAAAGTGGCTGATAATGGTGACGTTCCCTGCGACGTCGTGGTGCACCACGCGGCCATCCGACAGCCGGAGCTCGTTCTCCACGACGTGGAGCTCCTTCGGCAACGGGCTGACGATGTCGCCCGCCTTGAACGATGCGTTTGCCTTCATCGGCAGTGTCGAACAGGTCCTCGATGTTTCACAGACGTCTTTTTGATTTGCGGTGGCACCGAGCAGCTGAAATGCCGCTACGTGTACAGACTCCGGTGAGCGCGTCGAGGAAGAGTGGAGAGCCGAAGCGAAGGAAAGAAAATAAGCGCACCTTTTTTGTCGCGTTTTCCCTTCACCGCGCTTGTCTATGTGACGTTGGTTGGACGAGGTGGCTAGAAAAGAGATGTGCAGTTGACGTGTTTTCCCTGTGCGGCGACAACGTTTTCTTTCTGTTTTCCGTTGTGTTAGGTTAGTGTCGAGAGAAGGTTTGGGCGAAGAAGATAGACTGACGTTTCACACTGTGTTTTTAGCGTTTAAGTGCGATGTGAAGCCTGAGGCTACGATTGACAACAACACGGTGTTTACGATGAATGAACGACTGCGAGAGTCGTGGAAACAAGGAAAAAGAGGAAAAGAGATAGAGATAGAGGTAGAACCAGAGAATTTAGTGTTTGAGAGTGAGTACCGGGATGCTCGAGAGCTGATACGAGTCTGGTGGTCGGCGAATAAGCAAAAGACAGAACAGAGAGCGAAAAGAACAAAAGAAGTTGTGAAATATACGAGAAAGGAGTAAAACAGTAGTCGATGAGAAGGAGCAGCAGAGTGTGTGGGCGGCAAAGGAAAGGGGAGTGGGGCTACTAACTGGGGACAACCGCCGGCTCATCGACACCAACATCGATCGTGCGGCATGACAGCTTCCCAGAATAGAACGGGATCAACTGTGGCTGTCTAAAGGTGAAAGAGTGTTAATGCGTTTTTTTTTTGTGTCTTGATGATGGGAGGCGCTGAGCAAAAGTGAAGCTAGGAACAGAGTCTACACGACGAGATGACGCAAGAAAGCCACAGCAACAGCTCGCAGTACGTATAGACTGAAAAAAAAAATGCAGCGTGAAGGCAGCGGGCGTCAGCTGGACTCATTCCCGAGGCACAATTTCTCCATCAACTCCGCCCCGATACGGCGGTGTGCCCGCGCAGCAGACTGAAGGTCCGCGACAACGTGTTGTGCCGCAGCGCGGTGTCGCAGCACCAGGTAGATTTCAACGCGGTCCGCTTCATCCGGGGGATTGTACCCGATTACCACTTTGAAAGGCATCGCGACGCACACCGCTGCCTCGGTGAAGTCTGTGTCCAGCGCGAACAGAACAGTGGGTTCCTCTCCATCCGCCGGCTGACCCTGGGTGCGACAATCTCTCGAGCTCTCCGCACTGCCAACGACCTTCACCACATTGAGCGTCTCGTTCTCCGACCACAGAAGGCATACAGCAGTGCCCGGTGGGGCTGCGTGGGGCCGCGTGAGCGGTGCATAACGCTCCCCCGCAAGCTCAGCGTAGAGGCCGTGCGACTGTGCCTGACACAGCCTTTCGCCATCCACTCCACCAGAATCGACTCTCGAGCACGTGGTAACGGGGAACGTGTGAAGAGGGGCGGCGGACACCGCGGAGCGTGCGCAATGCGCGATAAACGGATCCAACTTCTCAATCGCAGCGCGCAGCCCCGCCGGGGAACGGTGACTCTCATCGACTGGATCGACAACGAGTGAGACAAGGAAGGCACGCATGAGAAGCCACAGACGCACACACCATACGCGTTCCTCTGCTGCTGTCAGCGGCACACGATCCGCATCGGGGATCGCATCACCTACTGACGCGCGCACCGTCTGCCAGGCTTCTTGCTGCGTGCTCAGGGATAGGTCCCTCTCGTCAACGTAGCAAGACACGCGAAGGAGTGCTGGCACGAACCAGGATGGGTCATGATGCGCGATGGGTGAATCATCAGCGAGCATGCTTGCTAACCGCACCCCGACGCGCGCGTCTTCGCGTTTAGCAAGAAGGAAAACATCGGCTAGTGCGTTGAGAGACTCCCTTGGTGGACCCAACCACGGTTCGTTTTCGATTGTCACACAGTGGACCTGAGAAGGTGCACGAGAGGCCCCACCGCTAAGGTGCTGAGTGCACGTGCTGGACTCAGTGTTCCCAGCGAGCGACATCAGAGCCTCGTTACTTGCGGCCAGGGCGGCGCGCCACAGCTCTTCTTTGAGGTCTTGTGCCGGCCCGACATCCGCAGCCCGGTCGGTGCCACCGCTGCCGACAACACAGTCGAGGACGCGCTGTATCTCACGGACTGTGAGGGCCACTGCGGCGAGACGTGTGCGACCCGGTTGCCTCAATGACGCGGACAGCGAAGACGTCAACGCGGGCAGGGCCCACTCAGGGTGACCCGCAACGCTGTGGGCATCCAAAACGGCAGCCACCGCGGCATCAAGACTGCTCGTCCCCGTCCGCGTCGCCGTGGACAAGAGCAACGTCACACGGTCACCTGTCATCTCAGCACCCGGTGAGAGACGCGCGTCTGGCAGAGACCGTTGCAGGACCACGTGCAGCAGCCGCACCGCGTTGGCGTGCAGCTCGACCTCTGATGACCGGAGGATGCGCGCCAGGACGCACCCGTCGGCAGTCGGTGCCGAGGTGAACATCTCCACGAGGCACCTGGCGAGTACGCTATCAGCATCACACGCGGCGAGCCAACGCACCAGGAACGCCAAGAGCAGTTCGGGCGACACGCGTTCGCAAAAGCATGGAGATGTCGCGTCCTGGGGTGGTGTGGCGGTGCGAGGTCCCTCTTCGTTGCCGAACCTAGACTGCGGCACAGAAGCCTGCTCAATAACCCTCCGCATGGGTCTCAGAAGACTGTCCGCCACGAGTGCCACTGCGGCATCCACGGCTGACGGTGGTGTCACGGCGAGCAAGTCGTTCACGTAGTAGACATCATCGAGGGCGTCCTCGACATCGCCATTGACTGCTCGCAGGTTCAGCTTGTGCGGCGGCGGCTGTTGCTGGGGATCCGTTTGCGCCGTTCTCTTCATCCACGGAATGCGCTCGCCCAAAAGACACAACTTGTGCTGGAGAAGCGCACAGATACAGTGAAACACGCTGGCCATGGAGACTTTGAGGTACTCTGCGAGCGCCGCATCCTTGAGCTGCGCCACTGTGATGACGACCTGCCGAGCTGCGGCGCCAATGATGGCATCAGGGGACGTCAGCAGCTTCACGGCCTTGTCAAACAACGGGAAAAGCAGTGATGATCCGTCAAAGAAGAATTGCAGTGTGGTGGTGTCTAGCCGGAGGGCAACGATTTTGAGGAAGGACGTATACGTGGCGACCAGCTCATCGTCGTCACGCTGCTCATCTAGCTGCATCGCAATGATGCGGTTGACGTGGTTGTTGCTGCAGACAAAGTACACCGACGAGAGGCGGGTGAGATTCTGAAGAAGGATGGTCACCAGCCGCAACGCCTGCACCTTGACGGTGGCAGGGGTCATGGCGTTTGTCGCAACGCGTTCGACTGTCGTCATGATCCCGCAGTCCAACGCGCGCTCGCACGCGGCCTCGTCGTGCTTGTCGCACCAGACAAGGACCTCAGCCAAGTCGTAAAGGTACGACCCAAGCCGCGCGTAGTCAGCAGGGGACGGCGAGACAAGTGACTCCGCTTTTTGCGCCTCCTCGCACAGCCAAAGCGCGTTGGTGCCGGAGAACTTGGCCGCTACATTCGCCGTCATGGTGGCTGCGCGAGAGAGATCGGCACCTGTGCAACGAAACACGCGCGCGAGATTGGGAAAAAAGAGAAAGGATGTGGCAGGGTTGTCACGCGAGACAAAGTAACAGGAAGGGAGAGGGAAAGCGGGATGTGGAGGAGACCAACTATGTACTACGATCCTGGGGGGGGGGGAACACACACACACACGAATGATGACACACGTGCAGGAGAAAGAATTGTGAGCTTGGCGCAAAGGTGAGGCTGATGGGGTGTCGATGCATAACAAAACGACACTTCCTGCTACCACGTGAGCGTGAAGTTTATTCTTGTTTTGGCAGACTGCGTACTCATGTCTCTTTGTCTCGGTGTTCTCAAAAGATTGGCCGTGAGTCCCACTGAGCACGGAAACAAACGCACGCAAGCAACTCGCAAGAATGTAGGGATGAATGTGGGTGACGTCACCGACGGTAGGCGCCATCTCTCCCCCTTTTACGTGTCCAGAACATCCACGCTGTGGGCAGAGGCGGCGGAGAGACGTGTGCCACCGCCGCGACGCCGCTCAACAAGCTGCAGCAGAAGCAGCGCGCGTTCGCGAAGTGTGCCGCGAGAACGCCGTGCCACGAGCACACTGTCCAGTCCAGCGAAGACAATCTCTTCGCACCCGGTGCCGAAAATATCGACAAACTGGACATAATGCATGGGCGACGGTGTGATGGTGAATCCAGCCACGTAGAATCGCTTCGCCTGGATGTCGTACGGGATGGACACGAGTAGCTGGCCGTGCGTGCTGATGACCAGCTCCGGGTATCCATTCACGTTCTCAAGCTGTGCAATACGCAGCAGACCGCGGCTCAGCAGGTGTCCCGCGCACGCCCCAGCGGCAAGCTCACCTTCGCCGGTCACACTAGGCTTCCCCGAGGCAGACACTGTGGAGGAGCTCTCGGTGTCGTTGCGGTCGCGGCTGGCGGCCGACACGGGCACGGCTTGCTTCGGCTTTTGTGCACCAAAAAAGTGGCGCAGCGTGCTGATATCGAGAAAGTTGCGTGAGCTGGCAGTGGCGGCGGGTGAAGACGTGGACGCCCCAGCAGCGTCTGGGTGCGCAGTCGCGTCTGCCGCACCCGCAGGATTCACATCCACGAACGTCAGTACGTTCGTCTCGCGGTCGGCGAGTCGAATGATCTGCGGCACGTCGCACACGACGCGTGGGTTGACGTCAAGTGTTTTGTTCACAGCCAAAAAGTAAACCACGCGGCCCACACTGTCCAGCACGACAAGCGCGACATCTGGGACATCCAGCATATTGCCGTCACTTGTTCCCGCCGTGCTCTGTGGCCTGTGATAGTGCGCCTCGTCGAGCAACCGATCCACCGCAGCCCCTCGCGCCGCCTGTGCAGGGTCGCGGCTGCCGTGAAGTCTCCCGCACACAACAAAGGCAGTATCGGCGATGGGGCCGGCGAGCCGCCGTAGCAGCCGCGTGCCGTGCGTGGTCAGGACGTACACGCGTCCGTCGGTGGTGCCCGCGGCCGCACGCATACCCACTGCCTCTGCCGTCAGACTTGCGCTGTGAGGCACGACATCAAAGCAGCAGACGACACGGTCTGGCGCAAACGCCCACATCCACGGCGGCGTTTCGCCCTCTTGGGCTCGCCGCACGCAGACACTCGGACACCCCAACCAGAGAGTGTTGGCCACGGCACCGCCGGGGCGCGCCACATGCGCCATGTGCGCCGGTTTCACCCACTCCCCGCTAGGTGCGAGGTGGGCGAAGAGGGGTGGCGGCACATCAGCGGCGGTGGCACCGTCGCCGTTCGTGCACACGCGTGGGTCCACGTTGCCGGGAAAGCCGCTGACCGACCACACGGAAAAGAAGCCGCGAAGCTTAGCGGTAGGCCCACTCGCCGTGCGACAAGAAACATCGTTCTGAGGGTGCTCCCCACCACTGCGCGCGGCGGACGGCGTGCTCGTACCGTGTGCCCCCACCACGTCCGGTGTGGTGGAAAGCTGGTAGCCCGAGCACATGATGAGGTGCAGTGGATTGGTTCGCGCCGGATCAGCGCGGCGCATACTTTCCGCAACGTGGTGGCTGTAGAAGAGCCGCAGCACACGCTGATCCGGCTCGAGTGGCAGCGCATCCAGCTCCTGAAACAAAACGGTCGGGGACGCCGCCGGCATCGGAGACAAGGCCACCATGAGAGAAACTAAGAGGAAAGAAACGTGATGTTGACTGCGGTCGTCGGCCCACGCGACGAAGATACACATCGTGTCGTCGGGCACCGCCGCATCGAACGTGACTTCGCCCTCTGTGCGATTGCACAAGGTCTGCGCAACGCCGTCGGGCTTTAGGAGAAAGGCGAGGAGAGCAACAATCTTCACATTGCTTTCGCCACTGCGTGTGTCGCTTTGAGTGCTATGAACTGCCGGAGCCGCCTGACTCACGGGTGCGCCTGGCCGCTGTCGCTCAGCGCCACCGGGGAGGCGTGAGGCACTCATGAAGCCCGGCGCTGTGACGTTCTTGCTGACAGATGTTCCCCCTTGGGCTCTTCGTGGTGGCCGCCAGAGCGCACGGGTGACGAGCTTCTCCTCGTCTTTTCCGTGTCCTCGGTCTGGGCCGAGAAGGTTCACCTCGTCACTCGACGCTATGACGCACACTGAGAAGCCGTCAATGTGGTCTGGCTTGTACGAGACCGCGGCGGCGCAGCCGACGCAGGCGATGCCCGGCAGCCGCGTCTCCTCCCCGCACGCTGGAGGCAGAATCGTCCGCTCCATTGTCTGTGACCCGACGCGAAAGGAATAAAAAAAGGAAAACACACTTTTGCGAACACAGAGGAGCAACCAGGTGCGGGTGTGTGTGTGAGACACGTGCGTGGGTGTGTGCATGCGTGTGCGCGTCTGTTGGTGCTGGTGCGGAATGAAAGACTAGTCACATCGCGGCATCCACAATGGAGCATGGGGCGTTCGTATGACCGTCCAGCCGCGTTTCTCTCGATGTGTCTCGTGTTCATCGGGTGCTTGATGTACGCATTGGTTGTGCCTTTTTCTTTTGTTCTCAGATTGACAGACAGTCAACGTGCAACTTCGATCAAGGAGAGAGAAACAACCGGGCACGCGTGGAGAGAGCCAGGGAGAGAGCGAAACAAACGAGTAAGCGACTGCCATTCCTCAGGGAAACCAGGTGCTAGTGTCTGTATTTGCAGAAAAAAAAGGGATGTGAAAACAAAAAACAAGGAACAAGAAGTGGGCTTAGTGCGCCGCGTGACAGAGGTGCGGAGGAGGCCGTACAATGTGCTTGCGCGCATCTGCTGCACCGTGCACTGGCCGATACGCTTTCGGGGTCTCACGGTGCCATCACCGTCAACGTTCACGAAGGCAAAACGATGAAAAAAAAACGGTAAGGTAAGATAAGTGCGTTTCAGTAGTAGTGCATTTTTGAAACAAGAAAGAGGGCAACGCAGGGCTACGACATCAACAGAGTGAACGTTTGCCGATGCCACGCGTGATATCGACTACAGCACACACACACACACACACTCACCTACTTGCGTGCATAGGGGCTGCGTTGAACAGAAAACATGTCACCGTTCCTCTCCGCGGTGCCTAGCTGATAGCCGCGCTCACCTTGGACACCGCCTGGTCCGCTTTGTCCTCAGCGTTCATCTTGACAAGATGTGCGGCAATGAGTGCATCGAGCTCACGCTTCTCGTCCGGGCGGTAGCCGCAGTGATAGAGAACCTCCAACCACACGAAAAACACGGCGGAGTGCACTGCCTGAAGGGGATCTTCAAGAAACGCGGGCTTGCGGTGCTCGAAGAACCGGTGCGCCAGAATCTGCGCTGCCCAGCCAATAACGTTGAGGGCAATGCAGATGCCCATGTAGTGCGCGCCAAGGTACTGCCCTAGCGCACGCATGGCGAAGATGACGGGTGCGTACAGAAGACCGGCGACAGGTTCCATCACGATGAAGGACCCTGCGTAGAGGGCGGCACCCACATGAGAGAGGTTGAAGCGAGACGTCAGTGCCACCTTGGAACAAATGCCGAGTGTCGTTGTGAAGATGACAGGCACCCATGCGATGTGGACGAGCTGGTTCCGCCGCTCATGGTGGTACGCGCCGTAAAAGACAAAGCTCCGCTTGAGATCAAAGTAGTTTTGTAGATAGGTGATTGCCATTTTCCTTGTCCTTTGCTGAACGACCGCGAGTCACTGTAGGCGATGAGTCGATGGATGTGTGGCGGTAGGCTGTGGTACACACGGGCAACAGTCGGGTAGATAGTGAGGACAGAAAGAGAGAGAGCGAGAGCGAGAAGAGAGGAGAAAATAATGATGCCAAGCGGTGAATGGCTGCGGTGAAAACACGAGTGAGTCACACATACACCAGCAACCAGCTGTCTGTCAGCACGTCTCAAAAAAAAAAAACGTTCTGACTGTGTACACTCTACACACACGACACCCGCGACGGCTTAGTTTTCGCCACCGCCCTCGCGTGAAGTGATCGGAGAGATCACACGCCGAGACGAAAAGTGAGTCAGAGAAAGAGAGAACGCGGAGCGAGGTCGCTGCACAATAGTCAGCGCTACATGTGGCCGCCGCATTGGGGTTGGCGAGCACCTAGCTCCTTGCCATGCACAATTTTTTTTTGGTCATGTCTTGCTTTCCGGTGGTGAAGAAATACGACAACCCTTCTACTCATACACGCAAATCTGTGGCGCACACACGCCTGTGATGTGAGAACTGAGTACTCGCACCACAGCTGAGTTTTGTGGTTTCTGTTTTTGTGAGACACACTGCAAGCCGCCCATTGTGTCAGCCGAAGCCGGCCTACTACCGCTGCTCGACCAGCTCGACGAGTGTGTAGCCGTTGTACCGCAACGCAGCCTCCACGCTTGCCTTCGCCATGTTCTCTTTGCGCGCTTCCTGCGCCTTGGTAAAGCGTTCCGTTGCAGCTTGAATATTGGTGAGAGAGCGATTCCACCACAGCTTCAACCTGTACAGAGTCTCGGTGTGCAACACACTTGTTTGCTGCTTGATGAGCTCAACCTGACGACTCATCTCCTTGTCGTGCTGCTGCATCACCTGCTGCAGCTCCTCGTACGTGCTGGGAGCGAGGAAGTCGGGAAGGATTTTGTTATGGTCCTTGGCCGCTTCTTCGTTGCTTTCGTGCAGCTTGTCCAGTTGGGCCTGCTCATTCTCGACCGTTTCGCTAATGGACTTACTAAGAAGAAAGTAGATGACACTGACAGTGGCGGCACCCACACCTACAGAGACGGCGAACACTTGCATGCCACGCGGATTGATGAATGGCCTCGGCTCCACGTACGGCTGCAACAACTCCGGCGCCTCCGAAGCTGAACGAATGAACGACCGAGGCGGGTCAACGACAACGTTTGGAAACTCCTTGGGAGAGTCCTTCGCGGACCCGGCCTCGCTGGTACTGAGCGAGTTCGTAACTGCGGGGGTGGTGGCCTTTGCATCACCGGCACGGTATGCACGCGTGGCGGCAAGCAGGAACAGTGAAGAGCGGCGCATCATGGATTGTCGCGACAGATGGCGTCTAATTTTCTTTTATTTTATTCCTAGCGTGCCGGTGGTGGTGGTGGTGGTGTGTGTGTGTGTATGTGTGTGTGTACGTGTGCGTCAGCGGTGTCCCCAGCCACGGACGATACGCAAGTGTCCGCACCGTGTGAGCATGAGTCGTTCGAGAAGAGGTGGAAGAAGAAGTGGAGGATAGAATAGCGGTGAAGAGCTGTGGATGTGGGCCGCACCCTGTCGTAGTCAACAGGAATGATGAGTTTGAGAGCAGCCACGTGAGAAAGAGGTACAGCGTGTGTGTGTGTGTGTGTGTGTGGCACAAGACGAACTGACTGATGATCCAAGAGAAGAGCGTGCTTGGTTGAGTGCGAGACGCAGCGGGTGACAAAAATAAAACAAGGCCACAAGGACAAACACGTGAGGGACGGCGCAGCACTACGTGTCCCACGGCTTGCGGCACATTGGGCACAGCACGTTTTCATCTTTCGCGCGCACCTTCTCAATGCAGTGAATGTGAAACGTGTGTGTGCAGAGGCCGGTAATGATGGGGCAGTCGTCGCCAGGTATGCGGCATTGTGGACAGCAGCCCTCGAACGGCGCTCGGCAAATGCCGCAGTTGTCATCGCGGACGTCCCAGCGCCACTGAGCCACCAGCTGAACGCCCTTGACCTTCACGTCCATCTACCTCTACCGTTTCTTGAATCTAGGCGCAAGTTGTGCTGTAGGAAAAATAACAATAATAACGCGGTGCTCGATCCACAGAGTGGCGAGGGCTGAGGACTGAGGGGAGGAGGACGAGGAGGAGAGAGAGGTTCAGTTGTTTGCTGCGCCAGAGGACACATACATAAGCACGCAGGCGGAACACGCACTGTTGCTTGCTCTCTCGTTGACGCTGGGAGAAAAAAAAAGAGAAGAAGGCATGAGTGGCACGCCAAGACATAGGCAGCTGTGTCACACTTCCCACCTGAGACGTCCTAGTGTGCGTCTGCGCGCCGCCAACCAGGTGACGACACTCCATTCCATTGTTTCATTTTTGCAAGCTACCGGTGCACGCATACAAAAATAAAAGTGATGGTATTCAATCGAAATTGAGTCTAAACGTGAAGGGGGGAAAAGGAAACAGCAGGGAAGGTGACACTGTGAACGTGTACCGAAAAGGACGATGAGGAAACAAGAGGTGTCGACAGAGGTACCTTCCGTCCGTGACGGGAAAATAAATGTCTAGGGGTCAGTGAGATGGAAACAAAAGAATTCAATGAGAACGGCAGCGCAACGTGCCAAGCCGCGAATCGGCAACGCCGTCATCCGCGTAGTCTAACTCTCCAACTGGAGGTCGCCTTGATCTCGCTGTTGCGCGACGCGCTGCACGATTTGGCCAATATTGTCCTTCATCGTCCTGACGTGGTGATCAGCACGACGGTCGACGGCCGGCGCACCACCAAACGCACACCTTTCGTTCGTAGACGGTGCGGTGAGAGGTGCGGTCGCCACACCTGTGGTCGTCTTGTCAAACTCCGCTGTTCGCTGGCGCCTTGCGACAGACCCTGGTGCAAGGATGGATGCCTTTGGCGGTTCCTCGTTGAGGACCACGTCAGGCTCGGCAGCCACGGCTGCTGTGGTGGTGGGTGAGTCCCGGATCTGCACCGAGACGACAATGCGCTGGGCGGGATCGGTGAGCGCCGCGCCGGTCCCGGCAACCAGTGGCGGCACCGACGACGACGCGTCGCGCCAGACCGTTTCGACTTCTGCCGCGCTGCCGTCGGAAAACGCGGAGCTGTGCGAGTCACCGGAGAGCTCACCACCGCCGCTGCCTGAGGTGCGATGGACGAGGAGAGGCGGTTGGCCACCCTCGTTTCCGTGCGGTTGGGGCCCACCTGCTTCCGCTGCGGTGCTTGGAGATGGACGACGGGTATGCATCGTGTGCTGCACCGCACGGATACGTGAGGACAGATAGGGCGAAAGGGCGATGTTCTTCAGGAGGTCGTCCTGGTCGGCCGTGTGACGTTCGCCGTCCGGGTCGCGCACGGTCGTGTAGCCGATGCGACGTGTCGGGGTGCGTGCGTTGGCCAGTGACGACTCTGCGGCGACAGCAAGCCCACGTCGGCGCGTCTTGGCGAGCTCCATCATGCGGATGCTTTGCTCCCGGTTCTCACGCATCATTTCGGCAACGGTAATTGTATTTGTGACGAGGCTGGCAGACTCTTGCAGGCTGTTTTGCAAAGACCGCGCAAGATAGGGCTCGAGCTGCGCACGGATCTGGGCCGCGGTGTGTGGAAGAACACCGTCCGGCGTGAAGTAGCTGGCCTGAAAGCCGCTCGTGTCTGGAACGGCTGGCTTGAACTTTTCGCGGGTCGCCGCTGCTGGCAAGGGCGGGATGAGCGCGGAAAAGAGTCCAAGCGCCGCGAACGCGAGTGTGCAGGCAGTCAGTGCGAGAGCGGTTCTGCGCGCACTCGCCGCCCGCCACTCAACCTGATAGTGCCAGCCGGGACAGCGGGCGTAGTGTGCCTCGCAAACAGGGACAGAACCTTGTGGTAGCCAGACACACCGAACGGCGGAAGGACCCTTCACCACCAACGACACGGCGTACGCGGCGAACGCACAGACCACTGCGCACAACAACAAGTGTACCAAGAAGACAACATACGCGAAGCGCGGGTAGCGACTCTTCACGAGAACTGCACGCGTCGCGAAAAAGGCGACTAACACGCAAAACACTAACCCGGTGAACCCACACGCGGCGCAGACAATAAGGCAATTGCCGAGACCCACCGAATGACCGTAGAGAGAACGATGCGCGTACAGCGTGCTATCCAGACTGGTGGATAGCACAGTGGGACATTCCGTTGTGCTTCCCGTGTCATCCAGCACACACATACCGACCGATTCGTCGAATGCGCAGGCGCGCAGCTGGTGGCTGATGTACGCGACCGCGGCAATGCCAAAGACAACCGTTAGCAAGCCCCACAGTACACCAAGTAGGAGGCGCAGGCGTGTGCGCGGGAGCCACGCACTGGCGGCCCTCGACAGCACCGGCCCCACACCAAAGTCAGCTGGTTCGACGGTGGGGTACAGCAGATCCGTGAAGGGGACGGCAAGTGACTTGGAGAACTGCTGCACCTTGTCACCTGTGCTCTGTGAGCGCTCCAGAGAATCGTCTGACGCGTCTGAGACCAGCTGTACGTCACTGGGCATTGCGCGGTGCATCTCCACAGCATTTTTTGAGTGTGACTGTCTTGATCGGTGCTTTTTGCGTTTCGTGATGTGTACGAGTGATGACGCATCGTCTGCACCAGCGGGAGGCGTCTCCCGCAACGCGTCCACCATGCGCTCCCACGCCTCGCGCTTGGCACGTACGCGTTCGGCTCGGTGTAGTCGCACAGCTTCCCTGGCCGCCTTGTGCACTCGTCGGCGCTCTTCGCGAGCCGTGGCTTCGCGCTGCTTTCGACGTGCCGCAGCCGCCTCACTGATAGACCTGGACAGTGTCAGCGGACCCCAAAGGCCGGCGCGCGCGTCAAACTCTACTGCGACCAGCACACGCTGCTCTCTGCGTTGTGCCTCCACTACCGCGGAGGTGTCGTTGAGCACATCCGCTGAAGGCGGCGCCATCGGGTTCGCTGTTCTTGGCGCGGCGCCGCTTCCCTCCGCCTCAGTCCACTGCGCCGCGGACGCCTCTTCGTTGAAACCGTTCCTCACCAGGCAGCTGCGTCGTGCACAGAAGGACGAAGCGGCGCGGCGGTCACGTGACACGACAAGCACGTCAATGCCGTACTCGTTCAGCCATCGGAACAGAATCGACGCCGGGATGCGTTGAACGGTGTCTGCACTCTCCTGCACATGCTCGAAAAAACGCGTCCTCAAGGCGTCGACGAGGTCATTGTATGGAAGGAGCGACTCCCACAGACAAAAGCAAATCGCGTACAGGAGGCGGTCGTAACGGACCAGCGGGGCGCTGAGGTCCTCGCAGGTGATGGGGACCACGCGGCTCGCAGGTTTGCCCGTTGTTTCCTTCTGCTCGCGCCGTCGGTGCCGTAGACGCCCCAGTTTTTCGTACGCGCGGCAAATGGACTCCTGTGGCTCAAGCTGGGCTAGACCGCTCACAGCGAGCCTCTCCACCGACACCTCGTACTCAGCCATGTCGTTCACCATTGTGTAGTCGGCTGTACACGCGATCTTTTTGATATCTGTTTTCCTGAAATCACGTTGCGCAATCAGTGGTGCCAGCCCACTGAAGAAGCGTTCAGCAATCGGGCCGCTGCCTGAACGGACCGACGCCGTCAGCTCTGGCGGTGGATGTGACGGTGGCGGCTGTAAGGGGACGCGCGGCTGTGTGCGCGACACCGAAGAAGGCGTTTCTGTCTCCGACTGCTGGGAAGACGTGCTGGTGACCTGCGAAGGCTCCAGCGGCACGTCGACGGACCGGTGTGAGGAGGGCTCGCTCACTTGTGCTTCGCCGTCATGGACGGGATTCGGCGGCTCGGTCAGTTCAGCGTGCAGAGTGGGCGGGGGCGGGGCATTGATCACTTGGGGTGAAGGAGGAGGAGGTGCATCGTCTAACGACGACTTGTGTGACGTCGACGCAGCGGGTTCGGCGGTGGTGTCGTCGTCCACGCCGTCATTCATGCGCAGAATCTCGAGAGGGGTGAGGTGGGGGTGCTCCCGTGCGCCGGTCACACCACGCTGACGTGCTGATGCGGCGGCCGTCTCGACAGCGGCTGACGGCGACACGCCAGCCGATGCGTCAGCGTCAGACTCCTTCACGGTGCCTGCGGAAAATCGGGGCTGAGGCGGTGGTGCCGGGATGACGCTCGGCGGCGGACGAGGGGACGCCGGCGTCTGCCGCGAGCTGGTGGCAGAAGAGGATTCCCTCACGGGGATGAGGTCGGTGTCGATGGACGTTTCACCAAACTTCGGAGGTGCAGGCGGGAAGGCGCTAGTTGCTGGCCGTTGCTGCGAGCGCTCGCCGGTGCGCGAGACGGAGGGGGGCATGCCGTAATAGCTTGGTGGCGTGGCCGTTGCTGTGGGTGATGAACGGCGGAAGCGAACCGTCTGTGAAAGCAGCTCTGGTGCAACCGTGGAGACGCTGTCCGCCTGCCGCACGGCTCTCGTGGAGACGTTGGGCACAGTTGGCACGACTGGGGACACAGTCGGTGCGGCTGGCAGGGGCGGTACCGGCGACGGAACGATGTGACGTGAGCTCTCCATGCTGGAGTGGCGCGCGCACGCCTCAGCGGGAACAGGTGTCGCCGACCACGCGGAGCTGCCAATGTCGTCGCTGATCGCCGCGCTGCCGACGATGGCGGAGAGACTGTTGTGGCTAAGGTTGAACTGAATGGGCACGAATTGCTGACGGCTCTGCGAGGGTGAGTGAATGGGACTCGTGGCGGCGGCGGAGTCATCCTCCAACGTCCTCACCAGCCCACCGGAACCGAGTGAGCCAAACCGATACAAGTCACCCGTGCTGGCCTGCTGCGACGGGGCCGGTGGGCCAGCGCGGCTGTCGTTGTCGCCAGCCACGTGCTCGTCTCCATCGCTACTGGACAGACGGTTGTCCATCCCGTAGTTCCACGACGCCATCGTGACCTACGTGACTTTGCCTCGGACGCGTTTCGACAAGCGGGTGAACTTGGCTGTGTTGGTCGTGCAGACGTAAGTGGTGTCGTGCTCGCCTTGGTGTTGTTGTTGTTGCTATTTTTCGTCGCAAACAAGGCCGTACACAAGTACACACATCTGCGGGCCAAAAATGCGAATAACAGTTAACGAAGCGATGTAAACAGAGAGAGAGAGGAAGAGAGGAGAGTGCGGCAATGGTAATAGATGTTCGTGAAGCGATTGTCACCCATGCGGTGAGACGATGCCACAGGAAGCACTTCCAGCAGATAAGACATCGACACATATTTATTTGTTTGTTCTTGTCCGTGTGTCGAAGGACTGTCTCAGTGAGCAGCAACGACAACAGCGCCCAGCAACACAATCACTCACACAGTGCATGCTCACGTGACTTTGTTGTTCACTCCGCATTGAAACCCACGCACACGAAAGCGTGCTCACATGGACCAGTAACGACCACAAGCAAGCAAACAAACCAGCAAAAGAACCTTGCAGTGTCGCTTGCTCATCAGTCCGCCGAGACCGGCTGCACCACTTCGTAGGTCGCCACCTCATGCATCTCTTCTGCGAGCTCCAAGAAGCTTTCCATGTCCAGCGCACCGGCAATGTAGGCCGTGCAGAGATAGCGGGTTGCACCGTCTGGCGTCTCCATCTCTTCCATGATGACGTGCGCAATGTCTTCAAGAGAGGTGGTTTCTCCGCGTGCGGCTTCGCGCTCAACAAACTGTGCAATGAGTTGCTCGATGCGGGAAGCATAGCGTTGATACAACGCGAAAAGCTCGAGTGCGAACGGCGAGTCCGTGTTGAGTTCCCCGTCATCGTCTGTCGAAGCGGCGTCCATCAGCTTGGCTACGGTCCCCTCCTCGCAGCGGAAGAAGTCAGCCACGGCATCGGTATTCACCCCTTCGCAGAAGAAGTCATTCAGGCGACCCAACAGAGGCAAGACAGCCTCAGCACTGTCGCTCATCTGTGGGGTGTGGGCCGAGTGTGAGTGGTGTGTACTTTTCTTCTTAAGCTGTGTGTGTGTGTGTGCGTGTGTGCTAGGACGATGAACGTGATGACGGCCGGTAAAACAGGATAGTAGGTAGCAATAAATGTGTGGTGTGAGTGGATGAATGAATTGGGTGATTGGACAAGGTGTGTTGCATCCTGTGTACCTTTGCACAACCTAGGGGAGAACAGAAGCACGAAGGCTGGTGGCGCCCGGTCGGGGCCCACACACGCTCTGTCGTAGTCACGCTTCCGGGATCACTGCACACTCTGTCAGCTGGCACCACAGTGGCTGCGTGACGTTGTCTCCGGTGCAGGTCGCCCAAGGAAATCAGGGACGAACGCGTCCAAGTCGGCGGACGTGGTTCCTCTCCACAGGCCCCTTAACCTGACTCAGGCTCTCTCTGTTGGTGGAAAGTGGAACCAAATAAACAAACAAACAGAAGAAAAAAGTGTGTCCTCCTTCACTTACGAATAATCAATAATAGCCACACAGGCACAGCGCCACGACGAAATACGAAAGAAAGGCCAGTTCAAATGCCGACCGTTCTGTATTTCAGCATGCCGCCACTGGCACGAGTGACACTAACGTTGCTTTCCCCTACCCGTCATGCTGTCTCTGCGCAGGGTGTGGCTCGGCCGAGAAGCGGCCCAACCTGTACCTCTGATCTGTTCCAGCTGTGTCGTCGCGCGTGACGGCAGCACACCGTCTTCGAAGACGAGGTTGCTGAGTGGATTCCGCGCACGGTGCGGTAGGTGTGGCTGCCCGGTTTCAGCTTCCTTTTCCTTTTACGATTTCTGTCGTTTAAACTCCTCAGCATTTAAGCTGTGCGCTCAGTCTTTCATTCACTGCCGTTTACTGCGCATTCACAGGAGGTTAGTAGTAGTGTTTTGCTCTGCGCCGGCTTGAAGAGCGGGCAGAGGTCGGGGGCCGTGGCGCGTACTGCGTTTACGCGTCGAGGTCCTTGAGGTCGGCGGCCTCCTCAGCTTCCTCACCCTCCTCACCCTGGTCCTCATCATCGGAGTCACCCATGTCACCCATGCCGCCCATCATGGCGTTCATGTCCATGCCGCCAAAGTCCATGCCGCCCATACCACCCATGCCTCCCATACCACCCATCATGGAGGAAAGGTCGCCGTAGCCGCCGAAGTTGTCGGCCATGCCGTTGGCGGGCTCGTCCTGGTCGTCCTCATCCTTCCAGAGGTTCCAGTCCACAGAGAGCCAGCCCTTGGTCTCCTTGTTGGGCTGGTCGACAAGGCGCTCCCAGTAGCCGGTGTCGGCCTTGATGGCACAAATCTGAATGGACACGCCGAGAACCTTAAACGACGATTCCTCAGGCTTAATGGACTTGAACAGCGTCAACTCGTCCTTCAACGCGTGGGGCGCAGAGTCACGAGCCGTGATGCCGTTACCAGAAATCGTGATCGACTTCTCGGCGAACTTGACCTCCACGTCAGTAGCGTTGCTCGCCTCGACGGTGATGAAGAGGCGGTCGTCGCGCTCGGCCCACTTGATAGGAAGGTGAGACATGGCGTGAAACAAGGATGAGTTCGAGTGTGTGTGTGTGTGTGCAATACCTAGTTGACGGTGAATGACTGGCGGGCAAAGAGACGAGTGTGCGTAACAGACAAGGAGAAGGCGTTGATGACGCAGAGGAGAAACAAGAGGACGGTGTGAAGCAAGAGATGATGCGAAGAGAGATGTCATATTACCGACTCCCCTCTCTCGTGTGCAAGGTGACGTGCTCATCTACCGCTGCGTGATTGCAGCTCAACGCACTGAGTGACGGATCAGTCGAAGCACGCTCGCTGGAGGAGAGAAAGAGAGGGAGAGAAGCCGCTGGATGGACCGTGGCATCAGTACACACAAGCGCCATCATTTGATGTCGTGCTGCGAACATGCCTTCTGCTCGACACACCCGCGGCACGGTGTTTAGTCTCCTGTTGTAGACACTTTCTCAACATTCACACAAGCCTTCACGAGTCGACAATACGCGCCACATCAGCGCCACTTCCTGCAACGGCACACCTGCTGCACACGTTCAGATCGCAGAAGAGGAAGATGCCCAGACCTCGGTGGCCATCATATTCGCTTAACCTTCGACAAGACGTTGTGCCGTCGAGACCATGGTAGGCAGGCTCGCTTGGCTCCCTCAGCAGCCACACTTGTTTTCATTCCATGAGGTCTACTCAGTCACTTCCCCTTACCCTCATATGCACACACACACACACACAGTGGTCCTGTGCGCTAGTCCGTGGGGGCTTCGCGGATGTACAAGATGTTGTTGTTACGGAGTAGGAGGTCACCGAGCTCAGTGTCTTCCTTCGCGGCTTTTTCAACTGCCTCCTTCAAGAGGAGGTTCATGTACGAGTCGCAGCTCACCAGCGTCCCCGTGTACACCGGCCCCCACTTACTCTTGATGTTTACCTTCCGTCCCACCAGAGAGGAAAGAAAGTAGGCGGGAATGTTGTCGTCCATGTCTTTGCAAATACAAAAGCAGCTGAGGCTAGCCAAGTAAGAAGACCGAAGAAAAAATTCAAGGAGCAACCTCGTCAGTGTTCTGAGGGAGAGAGAGGGCAGTTTAGGTGCAACGACGCAGTCAGTCGGCAACAAAAATCGAATGGTGTAGTAGAGAAAAAATCAGATGGAGAAGTGAGAGGGAGAAATCAGAAAAGAAGTGCAACTGTGAAAGACCTCACTGCTCACAAATGCGCGCTCGCGTGTGTGTATGTGTGTGTGTGTGTGTGTGGAGGGAGGGAGGGGGGGGGAGGCCCAGCGACATGCGAAGACTGCCGGTGCGGACATGCTGGAAGTGGAGACTCTGTGCTCCACAACGACAGGAGTCTGGCCGAGTGAGGAAGTCAGCACGATCCCCACCCCCCACACACACCCAAACGAGAAGAGTTAAATGACGTAACCCATGATCAAAGGGTAGCAAAGGACTGTATTACTGGCAGGTGATTCTGCGCTGTCGTGGCAAACAGCAGTGTTATACAGCACGGACCCAACCGTAGTTACAAAGTATTGGCCAGCACTTTTTTTTCACCAATGGTTGACTGTTTACGCCATACTTTGCTGACCTTACTTTCCACGGCTAATCAGCGAGGAGTTTGATGGTAATTCATACTGCTCGCAAGCACACACGTGTCGCCTGTACATTTTACCCGTGAACAGGGAGGGCAGACACGCACGAACACACACAGTCAGACGACGGCCGCCCTCACAAGTGAAAGAGTAATAATAAAAACGGCGCGGAGAAACAAAGAACAGAGAGAAACAAAAAGAAGGAGAGAGACGGAATGCACGCAGGCACTCACACACGCACACACGGGAACCGTGTAGTAAATTCGAAGAGTTTCAAACAAGAAAACAATCAATGCAAGCCATCGCTTAAGAAACCCCAAATAGCAGCCGGCCTGCATTTTGGTTCGCGTTCAGCGAAGGAAAATGTGCTTCCCACGGCACCTTTGCCTCAGTGTTGATGCACCTTCTCTTTTGGACGGTCACAACCACTATGGACACGGTGCGTTCAACGGATTGCAGACGTGGGGTAAGTGTGGTCCAGCACAGGTGGCGCGCACGTCGTAGCGTGCGAACCGAGACAGCGCTGAGGAAACACAAGTACACGATCGGCAATCAGTTGCCTGCCAATACACGAGAAAATCTGTGAGCTGAACGGCAAATACAAACACAAATGAGAAAAAAAACGGGAACACAACAGCGACAACAACGAAAAAAAGAAAGGAAACTCATCAAAAAGGGAAAAAAGAACAGAACGAAAAACGCATTGCTCGAAACGGTTAAAAATAACAATATAAGAACAGGGTAGAAACAGAAGCACTGGAACTCCTCTGTTGTGGTTAGGTAGGAAAAGAAAACAAATGAACGAATGTACCAGACAGTCACTGTAGTATAAATGGAGTGAGAAGGACAACTCGGGCAATGCAAAGCGCCGGCGGTCGTGCTCAGAGTATCAAGGATACAAGCGAAAGCACGTGCAAAAGCACACACCGAGGCGCGGAGCGGCGAAACCAGGAAAGTGTAAGCTGAAAGCGCGTACAGTAAGAGTCCCAACACAACCAGAACACGAAACAGGAAGCAAACCCATGAACAAGCCGACAACGAAAAAGCAGAGGGCACAATATACTTTGAATGGAAAAATAATCAAACAAAGAAAAAAGCACGGCAAAAGAAAACAGGGGTGCGTCAGGGATGGTCGTAGACAATCGATTCGTCATTGTTACCGCGCACACCGGGACCCACCATTGGTGCACAGCCGCACTTTCCTTATTCACGGTGACAGGTCGCTGACAACGAAGATGGTAGCAATAAACACAAAACACACGAAAGCGCTCAGATCTGTAAACTGAGGCAAAGTAAACGAGTTCATAAAAATTAAATGGCGAGAAAGAGATCTTTTGAGTTTATTGAAGCACATATCAGTTGTGGGAGGCACAGCAAGGTAAAACTGCTAGCACGGCACACCGTGAGAACACCTGAAATGGCAACACCGGAGACGCCACAATCAGAGCAGAACAGAATCTACCAAAGAAACAAACAACCCCCGAAAAGTCCAACGAAGATACTGTTAGCATATTGGCAACACTGTGCGGTACATCTTCCTTCACCACACCGACAAGAGCTACATAGTTTTTTTTTTTTGGCAACGTGGCGTGGACTGCGTCGAGCTAGCCACAGCGCCCCGCGAGACGTCAGGCGGGAAAAGATGCAAAAAAAAAAAGAGAAAGCGGTGAAAAATGAGCAACGTGCATTTGATCAGACCATCTCCTGTCGCGCGCGGTGCACATGCTGCTGCTGCGGCACAGAAGGCGCAACATCAGATCAGTGACGAAGTGGTTGGAAAAAGAAACGCAGTTTCGAGAACACCAAACAAGAAAGCAAACAACAATGAAAAAAGAAGAAACTGTCAGCGACACTGTAGGCCGCTGTCCAACGGGTTGCTGAACGAAACAAACAAAGAAAGTCGAAAGAAAACAACTGAAAGCAACTCAGAAGAAAACAAGAAAAAAAAAGTTGCTGACGATCCACCGTAGGCCGGTGACAGCACCTTTGCTTTCCCGACAGAAGAATTCTTCTTCACCTTTGGAAGGCTATCCTCGCAAGCTTTCAAATGAAACGAAGGAAAGCAAAGTAAACTGCAAGGCGAGATCCGCGCCTAGACATGTGTGAAAACAATTTGAACGCACGCGCTCACACATCCATACACGTCTCCACACGCACGTATATATATACATACATTCGCGCAAAGACAAGGGCGACGGATTCTCTTTGGCATATACTAAAATAACGGGTATTGTGACACGAGAAGGCAAAAGAGGGAAGCAAAGAAAAGCAAAAGAGCAATCAACAATAACGAAAAAAAAAGTAGGCCTGTCGTATGACGTCCGCAACAGTCAGGCTGAAAGACTCCCAAGGAAACCGTCTGCAGACCAGTCACAGAAAACGGAGACGATGAAGCGAGAAAAAAGAATGAACAAAAAAAAACGCGAAAGTGTGGGAGCCCACATGAATGATTAATGATAAACAATGAGAACAGAGAGTCAAAGCACATCTGAATAGCCAAGGAGAAATTGTGTCACTGCCATCAGACGAAAAACAAAAAAAAAACACAAAGGAAAGAAGGAACAATCACCAACGGCTACTGTAAGCAAAAACAAAAAAAGAAAATAAGGAAAAACAGCTGCGGCGGGCAAAGGCACGTACTCCTTCTTGCAGACGTGAATGAGCAGGAAGGGGGGAAGGAATGCGTGACCGCAGTCTAAGCTGTTATTTGCCTTGTGATGAACACACCTGTGGAAAGCGCCACACTCCTGTCGCGCACTTGACATACAATGTACACCCTGAGTACCCTCGACGAGTATGCTTTTTTTTTTTAAACGGTGCGCAATCACGTGGACCCAGGCGAAGAGCGGAGGCAGCAAACGGAAAAAAAGATGAAAAAAAGCACACCCATGTTGTTGACAAGGTGAGGAACACTCCCTCTCTTTTTGGAGTTGTGCCGCCGGCGAGGAGATCATCTGTGCCCTTTTGTAGCGTCCCCGGCAACCGCTTTGCGGCGAGGCACGCACTCTGATGTTTCCACTTGGGAAACACGTTTAGCCAACGTGCGGGTGCCGCGACGTAGGTGGGCCAGTCACGTCTCACCCTGCCGTCCTCGAGTCTCGTGCCGTACGCGGACAAGCTGTTCTCTACCTTGGGTCCGACGAGTCTAGCTTGTGGACGCACCCGAGTCCCCCACGTGTAAGAAGCGGCAGTTGCGCCTGTTGCAGCGCCCGGCGAGGTAGTGGCGACATACCGCGTTTGTTTGTACACGACTGGCGTGCGTCGTTGAGTTTGACGCTGCCGGTGAGTAGATGATGGGCGACATTGTTGATGACCCCTGCACGTTGACTGCCTGCGGCATATAGGAAAACTGTGCTGTCATTGGCTGCTGGGAATACTGTTGTGGCGTCGCTCGCTGTTGCGGTGTGTCGGCCACGCGCATCGGCATCGGGTGCTGGACATAGTACTGCTGAGGAACATTTGCGGCCTCAACAGTACTCCAGCCACCCGCCGAGACGTTCGAGCCACCCGCTCCATAGTAAATGTTGTAGACACAGGGAGACGAGTTCGATGGATTCAACGGGGTCGCGTGATTGTTGACGTCCATCGCCATACAGGCCACGTTGTCCGGCAGCATACACACAAGACCACCGCTCGGATGCTGCGCGGTGACGGGAGTCGCTGTGCCGAACGGCGCCGGCTTTGCCGACCACAGTTGCTGCTGTTGCTGTTGCATCAACTGCTGCTGCTGCATGATCTGTTGCTGGTAGGCGGCAACAGGTACGCTTGTGTAGCCGTACGCGCCACCGACCGTCTGCGACAGTGGTATAGGCACAAGTGTGGCCTGCGAGTACCCATTCGTCTTCGGCACGTTATTCATCTTGCTTCTCTTCGCAGTGCAAAGCGGTGAAGAGCGCCAGCCCGCGCGGAGCCGTGTGACGGGAAGAAAAAAAAAGAGAGAGACGGATGTTTGTTTTGTCGCCAGACACGGTGGACCTTCGCACAGCGGCCAACAAGCAGACACAATCAGAAAAAGCGAATGGTGCAATAAGCGCCGGTACGCCCAAAGCACACACAAACAAATACTTTCAGACGAAGCTCCAATCAATCAAAGATGATACGCGCAAAGCACGCGGCCACGGTCCAAGGTGCCAGAACGAATACCTTTCTCGCTTCGTCCACTGGCACTTAGAGAGGGAGAAAGAGAGCGACGTACAACGAAGGGAAAAGAAAATCGGAAACAAAAAAGAGGGAAACAAACGGCAACCACACAAACAAAAAGAAAAGAAAACAGTAATGAGGGAGCGGGAAGGAGTGAAGAAAGCAGTCAAAAAAAAGGAAAAGCGCGTTTCTTTTTAACCAAGTGTGACGTTAATCTGCTCCTTCAACAGCGTACACCAAAGCAGACACAAGCACACACTCACACAAGATGCGCACACCCACACAAACACGCGTGGACCACGAAAACAGAGGAAGACGAGCGGGTCAAACGTATTCCTCAGAGGGTGAACGGCAAAGTATTGTGTGGGAAAAAAAAGGAGGATAACAATGACTGTTTCGTAGAGAGGGAGGGAGAGAGAACAAAAACAAAAACCAAAAGAAAGCGAAAAGAAAGAAAAAACGCTGTACCGGTATACAGAGCCAACGTGCCAAAAAGGCGTTGAAAAAAGTGGAAAAAAAAAGAAAGAAAAGAGCGTGCTGACAATTCGGTTCTGCCCTGCAGTTGTTTGCTTTGCTGGTCACGGTGCGCCTCGATGAAGCGATCGCCGTTGACCTTTAACAGTGATAGAAGGTGAGGTCGTGCGTGCAAGGCAAATGTGCTAGCCGCGGAAAAACAAAAACCTCTGTTGTCTGCCAAAAGAAAAAAAAAAGAAAAACAATCGCCGATAAAAGTGGCCTTGCTTTTCAATTTTGGGGTGTTTCCCTGGTATCAGGGAAATCTCCTAGGACAAGAGGGTGAGACCACAATAAAAACGAACTGACCACACCACGAGCTCTAAACGCTGTTGAACGCGCCGAGATAACTTCGAGGGTGATAGTCGCAGGGCCACAATCCTGGAAAAAAAAAGCGATCCTGTAGAGACTTGTGCACTAAATGCCACCACCAATTCGATGAGTGTGAAATCGTGCGCGTGCACCGTCGAAGAAGGAGAAGGGCCAAAAAAGAGGGAGAGGAAGAAGGCAGTGATGGATGGTAAAGTGCTACGTGACCAACCGTGCGTTGAAATTTACTGAAGTCAAGGCGACCAGCTTCGCGCGCGTGAGAGGGAGAGACAGCGAGACATTATTGTTATTAGCGCCTCCGCTCCCGTCGCCACGCCACAAGTGTGACAGGCTTTTGAGTCCCAAGCATGGCATCAGGCGGTGACGCAAATTTGACTGTACGGTAGGTGCGCGTGTGTGCGGGATCGCTTGTTCCGTTACCATGTGCTGTATTCTCACCCTGCACACACACACAAAAGACGCGCCGGCCAGTGCACAGGAGAGAGCTAGCAACGCGAAACGGAACAGAAAAAGAAGCCGGCCTTGCGTTGAGTCACAGTGTAGGAGACAGGCCACTGCCTACGCCGTCGAAGAACTGTTTTCAAGATTGCGCGGCTGGCTCCCTCTTTTGAAGTGCACGTGAACGCTCAAGCAGCCACTTTGAGTGCGTGAGACGCTCGCGGAGCTCCGCTGATTGGCGGTTGGCTCGTCGCACATGCAGAACCAGGCTTGTTGTTTCGTGGTGCAGTTGTGCCAGCTGGGACTCCAATTTGGCGTCGGCGTACGGGGCAATTCGCGCACCGTTGTACAAGGCAGTCTCCTCGGCTGCCCGTGCAGCAGCGCGCTTCTGGGCGTCGCGTTCATGTGTTCGCTGCCGGATTTGACTCGCTAGCCGTTGCGCCAGACGGTCACCGTCGATGTGAGAGGAAGAAGAGCCGTTTTGTGGACCATCGCCCGCGATAGGCGAGCTCACCGAGTGATGGGACCCCACCATCCGCGCATAGAAGCAGAATGGATAGATTGCTTCATCCGATTCAAGGGATCTTACCCCTTGCACGGCGCTCTCATGGTTCGTTCTGACGTCCCCATCCGCCATCATACGGCGGAGACTCTGCCAACACTCTTCCACTCGTGTGGGCTCACCCCTGCTTCCGTGCGCCGCGATACCCAGGTACGGGGAGCGGTCGTACAAACTTGTTTGCCCACTGCCGCCACCTGTGAAGAAGCGCCTTTGCCCACCACCGTCAGTGCGCGGGCCTGTCAATTCGGCGCGCAGGCGCTCACAAAAGAGAAAATACCGTTCGTGTGCGTCCAGTGCGATGTCAACGTCCGCGTTCTTGAGCATCACACGCCAATGGCAGCGTGAGAGAAGACGGGGTGAGGTGCAATGCGCTGTCTCGAAACAGAGAAAGAAAGCAACAATCCTTCGCCCACGGTGTGTATGTGTATGCTTATATCTATGTGGGAGTCTATGTTTAATCAGTAGTGTCTGAAGACTGTCGAAGCTAAGGACAACGAAGCTGAGGAGGTTGGGGAGGGTCTGCGATCTGTGGAAGAGAAGAACTGGTGTGTGTGTGCGTTGTTGTTAACCGCGACGTGGCGCGTCGCCTTCGAAATGCCAGTACCAACACGTGCTGCATGAACAACGCTCACCAAGGGTTTGATGATGCTATGAACAGTTACCGTCTGTCCTCGCTGCGTCGCTGCCAAGCGCTCACTGTCAGCGGGCCAGACGATGCCGCCCACAATAGCGGTGACCTCGCTCCCTTACTGTGTGCGCACACCTATGCACAAGTGTAAGTGTAAAGAGCTCCATCACTGACGGCATGTACCGTGCAAGTCTGGTTGTCGAGGCTCTCTCCTAGGATTGTATATTTTCTTCTTGTTCTGTTTTGTTTTCATCTCGCCACAACTAGTTATCACTTTACTACCCGTTGAGGTGCTTTAAAGGCTTTACGGTTACACACAAAAGTGGCCAACGGCACTCGCCAGCCTCACCAGTCGGTTCGACAGATTATGTGAGTGCTGAGCAGTACTGGTGACAAGAACCGAGGTGTACATATCACGCCTGCGCCACAGACAAAACAAGAGAAGCCTGTGCGAGTCAGACAAGGCGCCGACCGTCGAAGAACGGCACAAACAAAGTGAAGACACTTGTTTGCTGCGCGCATGTTTTGAGCTCATCGCGTCTGGGTTCTATCACACACCATTTCCACGCGGTAAGGAAGAAAAAAAAGAAGGAATCCAAAGAAGAAAAAAAGGGGAGCGAAACAACCAGCATGCGCTAGATGCGAGAACGAAAACGAAGAGGAAACAACCCCAAGACCTAGAAAAGGGAAAGGCAACGCTCAACAAGTAATCTGCTGGTGACAACCGGGACACGGGGTGATGGCAACCAACGACTTTGTCAGGAGGCATTGCTTCCATGTTCTCTCTTTTTTTTGTTGTTTTAGCGACGGTCCACGGAAAACAAAACTTGAAAACAAAAACAAAAAGGAGAAAAGAAAGCTTGTGCGTTTCACGCATTGCTACTCAACAAGTGGTGCCAAATCGCCGAGGACGAAAAGTATGATTTTCACAGTCAGCGGGACGATCGGCTTCTTGTCACTTACTTCTTGCCGCCGGTGGTGCCCATGCCGAGGGCCGCCTTGTAGGAATCGTAGATCCACCACTGGAGACCAGTCAGGGTACCGATCATCAGGATACGGGTGCCGAGACCCTTGGTGCAGATCGTCAGGTAGCCCATCTCCTTGGCAATCTGGCCGTAGCCCTTGCCGGCGTTGGAAGCCTTGCCGCGAGCGGACACGAGAGTGTCAGCCGGGTGGGACACAATAGCGCAGATGATGCCAGCGATGTAACCGGACATGAACGTGATGGAAAGCTGGACGGCCTTGCTGTAGTCTTCCTTGGGCTTGGTGAACACATACTGGTAGAACAGACGGACCACACGCTCGAAGAAGTAGAACTTGGCCATGGTGTATGGGATCTGGCGGCACCAGAGGGGCACCAGGGACTTGTATGGGAAGCCAGAGGCGGGATCCGCGCGCATCTTGCCAATCGCCTCGCTCATCTTCGTGGGGAACGTGCCGGTGGGGGAGGTCTGGACCTTCACCTTCACCATCTCAAACGGGCAAAGACCAAGGTCAGCCACGAACTCTGCGGAAGCAGAACCGGCGAGCCAGATGGCACCCTGGTACTTTGTGGCATTCTCCTCGCCAGCCAGGTTCGCGTAGAAGTCCTTGAAGACCTCGTACAGGCCGAACTTACCTGCGCCTTGAATGGAGTAGCCAAAGAAGGTGGGAAGCCAGCCCTTGAGGAGACCAGTGGAGCCCCAGCCCTGCTCGGCAACCACCATCTTCAGACTCTGACCGAGAGACTTGTACTTCTCGGGGCTCACCTGCATGTTGCACTTCACCACGTCAAGAGGGCACATTGACGTGTGGGTGGTACCACAGGCAAGGATACCACCACCGATGCACTTGAGGTAGTAGTTGGTGTCATGGGGGGCGGCGGGGTTCAAGTAACGGGCGTCCCACTTCTTCGGAGCGGTCGGCGCAGCGGCGGACGTGGCCATTGTGACGATAGGCGAGGGTCGATAGTGTGGGTAGGACAGTAGAAAGCCAGAATGTGGGAGAGAGAGATAGCGATAGAGAGAGAGCACTGTAGTCGATTATTACGTTACTGCCCGACAACATTTGGAACCAAAGAAATGGGAAAAGAATGGTGGAGAGTGGAGAGAATGAACGTGTCAGAGAAGCATGATCGGAGCTCCTACGCACGCAACACACTGCTGCGAGCCCTGTTTAGGGTTGTACAGACATGTTGGCCTCCAAGGCCCACGTCCAGCGCAGGCAACAGAGAAGCCACCACAGCAATGTCCTATTGCCGCCCTTCGCGCAAGGGAGCTTGTGTGGAGATGGGCTGCTGCACTCCCGCTCTACCGCCTGTGCTGTGGTGCCATCTGTCCAAACAGACGCTGATAGTACACGCGCGCTTATTATTTTCGTTTCGCGCTTCTGCCAGTCGGCACGTGCGTGGCTCGCAGTGCAGCCGTTTATCGTAACCACGAAAGCCAGTTGAGAGAGGAACGGCAATCGCCAACCATAACCGGGCACACACACACACACACTCAGGGCTCACCGCCACTGAAAGGCACCGGTGGCGGCAGCAACGATATCCTCAGCAATCGCCATGGATGCCGTTGCCGCCGGGCTTGGCGCGTTACGAACGTTCAAGATTAGTGGGGATACAGCGTCTCCCGCAGGCGCAGCTGGCGAGGTGCCCATGTCACTAGTGAAGTGAAGTCGTGGTACAGCCAGCTCCATTGCTAAATCAAAGTTGACCTGCCCGGACTGATCCACGCCGTACGCCATGACACCACTGAAGCTGTCCTCAATATCTTCTAACTGAAGGCTCGGAAGCAATCGACGGGCGTCACGCAGGAAAGCGCGGCGGCTCAGGTCGATGTGATACATACGCCAAACAGAGCTCATGTTCGACATCAAACTCACCCACCCAGCCTTGCTGAAAGCCGCGTGGAAGCAGTACTCCAGGTCGATCGTGTAGGGTGTGTACCCGTACCTGTCCATTGCCAACGCACAGCCTGGACCGATGATGACCTGCCGTCCGCGCCGCACATCTACCGTCGGGGTGAAGTGTACGCCGAGGCTCATGCCTGTGCTGTCTTCTGGCTGCGGACAGGGGTAGATGTGCATGTTGATCATGTCACGCTTGGATGGCGTCAGTTGGTAGTAGCGACCACGGAATGCGTACGTTTGGTGAATGGTGTCACCGATGCGCTGCAGGACGGAGCCCGTGTGCTTGGCCATGGCGTCGTTGCCCAGACCACAGCACGTGATGACCGCACGCGTCAGAATGTGCTTCTCCGGACCAAGCTGTCCCCGCTCACGTCCGCGCACCAAGACGAGGCGCTGCGAGCCATTGCGGTTGCCGGACACTGGCGCCACCTCCACGCCGACAAAGTCTTGGACTTCGAATTGAAACTGAGCCGTGAATACGCTTGGTGCCTTGGTGCGCAGCTCGTCGAGCATGTGCCGCGTGACCTGGGCAAAGTCAGTGATGCCGGAAAACGGGGACCAGAGTGCCACAGTGCCTTCGACGAGTGGTGCCTTCGCCTTGATGGCGTCCCTTCCGCGCAGCACTTGGAGACCTTTCACGCCGTTCTCTACGCCCTCGCGGTGCATCTTCTCTACTTGCTTGACGTCCGCCTCGTTGTGGCCCACGACGAGCTTACCGCACAGCTCCATGGGAAGTTTGTTGGCTTTGCAGTAGGCTACCATCAGTGCGTGCCCGCGGGGGCAGAGGCGGGCCATGGATGTGCCTGGTGGGTAGCTGAACCCTGCATGAAGGCAGCCACTGTTGTGACCTGACTGGTGCTGCGCGACGTCCGCTTCCTTCTCCAGCAAAAGAATCCGCTTCCGTGGAAAACGCGCGTTGATCTCGCGTGCCGTCGCCACACCGACAATGCCGCCCCCGACAACAACCACGTCGTAGACAGGGGTGCGGCTATCCGTAGTGGTGAGTGAGTGGCAAGTTGACGCTGTGGGAGGCGACAGGTTTCCGTACTCGTGCCGGTACATGACAGAGGCCGCAGCGGTCGTGAAGAGGCCTGCCGAGCTGACTAACGCAAAGAGACGCCCCATTGCTGCCGTGGCGTGTGCGTGGCGTCGTCTAGCCAGAGGGAAGTGAGAGTACCTGACCCGGCGCGGCTCTGAGAATGGAAGTGCGAGAACGGGAAAGATAAGGAGAAAGAGAGAGAGAGAGGGAGAGAGGAGCGAATAAGTGGACGAGTGGGCGGTGCCGTTGCTGAGTGGGTTGAAGAGGGAACCCTTTACGCATCCAGACGCCTGTTGCACCTTGCCACACGGAGGACGTGACGTGCATTGAGTGGTGGTGACGACGTGCATGAAAAAGGCAAGTTCATTCCTCCATCAATCCACCCACGTGACACAACGACAACAACCACTCACCTGCGAGAGAGACAGGGGCACACAAGCAAGGAGAAGACTGGGAAAAAAGGAGAGCTCTTGTCCAGAATGACTCCACAGAAGAGAAGAAGAGATGGGAAAGAAAAAAAGAAGAAAAAAACGACGTAAGAAGTAACCGGACGAAACGGAGTATTTGCTTAGCCAAAAGAACCACCACCACCACCACTAGAACAACCACAACCACGGCACGCATAAAACTGTTGGACTGCAGAGGGGGCCCTCTACAGCACTGGTAGTTAACCTGGTGGCCACCGCAAAGATCGTCTGGGCTAGTACACGGGCCGGATCACGAATTAGTGTTTTGACAGCCCGCTGCCATTCATGCCGACTGTTTGCTCTTTAGGCACACGTTTTGCGTTGCTTTCATCCCTCCCCTCCCCCTGACACACTTGGTCTACCGATGCGTTTTCTCAAAACCAACAACGACAGCAGACGGACCAATGGAGCAAAGAAAAAAAAAGGAGAAGGGGAAAAAAGCACCGCCTAGCCGCGCACACACAGATCAACGCGTGCTGTCGAATTTCTTGTAGTTGATTTTTGGCGGATTTTCGATAAAAACGCTCGAGGGGTGGTACTTGCGCCACTCGGGTGACTCCATCTCCAGAATGGTGCCGTACGTCTGCATATCGGCGTCCTCGTACTCCTCGACGAGTTCACCTTCAAAGCCATCGGGACGGAAGAAGCGGACAAAGATGTAAGAGAAGCTGGACGTACCGAGGATGAAGGCCAGACTGCTGTAGAAAATCAGTTTGCCACCAGTCATGGACATGGTGATGAGGAAGGTGCAGAACGCCACGGGTACACCAGCCCAGATCCACGCTGCCCAGTTGCCACCGGGTGCCTTGTACGGACGCTCGAGAAACGGCTGCCGCAGCCGCAGCTTGAGAAACGACGCCAAAATGGCGATGAGGCGCAGTGCGTACAGCACCTGATCGAGCTGCACCAGTGTCTGGAACGTCAGGGTGACAGAGAGCACAATGGTGACCATGGCGTTCACAAGAATGGCGTTCACAGGCGTGTTGTACTTCTCCGAGTACCGCTCGATCCACTTAGAGAAGAAGGTGGGGAATGCATTCAGAGTGCCCATACCCGCCAGAGACCGAGACGTCGTGGCCATGAGCGTGGTCATGAGGCCGAGTGTAGAGATGGCACCGCCAATCATGACCGTTGCGGCCATGGGCGTGCCGCCCACCGCCTCTCCCACTTTCACCCAGAAGCCGTCGCCCCAATGACTGAAATCCACGTCAGCGAGCTTTGCCGCACTCGCACCAGTCAGGATAGGCGGAATGTACGTTGCCAGAGCAGCGACAATCATCAGAATGAGCGCGCGGATGAATGTCGGATTGGGGTTCTGCACCTCCTCGATAACGTTACCGGCAGAGTCAAAGCCGGAGAAGTTCCACGCGACGACGGGGAGGAAGATGGCCCAGTTAATCTTGTCCGGAACGTAGCAGATGCGTTCCAGATTGAGGCCGTGGGGAATCTGAAGGAGAAACATCAAAAAGAACGGAAGAATTGTGATGAACATGATGCCGACGCTGAAGACGCCCACCAGCATGACACCCACAATGTTGATTCCCGTGCACAAGGACACGAACGCGACCTTAAGCAGCGACTTCTCTGTCCAACCGAGGTTGAACAGGGTAGCGCAGTAGTCGGCGAAGACGGCCGGGTAGAGGCTGTTGTCTACCGCATTCAAAAAGGCCGTCCACAGCACAGTCGTGAACGTCACCCACGAAGGGAACGAGCAGTTCACCCACATAATGGGACCGGCGTTGGATGGGATCGAGCAGGCGAGCTCTGCAACGCAGAGAGAAACCGGGATGCCCCACACGAACGGGATCAAGCAGAGAAAGAAGATTGTCATCAGTGGACCACCAGCACTGACAGAGTCCTCGAGACCGTAGCCACCGCTGATACTCGCTGTGTAGATGACACCGAGGAGCGTCAGCGTATTGAGCACGGCCTTGGGCCTTGCGAGAAGGTCCGTGCCGCGTGGGCTGCGAAAGCGCACAATGGGCGAGCTACTGCGTTCACGCGTCAGCGAAGCGGCACGCATGAGAGCGCGTCCCTCACGAGGGGCACCCCGCTCCATTCCGTACACTTACCCCCTGAATGTGTGTATGCGTGTGAGTGTGCTGCACGCTCAACGAACGTCAAGGCGTGTTAGTCGAGAGGGAGGGAGAGCAACAAACAATAATAAACAAAAAGATCGTCAAAGAGTCGTCCTGGAGACAGAGAGAGAGAGAGAGAGCCGATACGTATGAAACACAAACCGTGTCAGCGCGGTGTCACTGATCTGTGTAAACTATCCGAATCAACAAAACAACGAATAATCGATGCGGCACACTTGTACTCTAGTTAGCTTTCACAGGCAGGCGCCGCATCGAAAACGAGCAGGAAAAGCAAAGAGGGAAAGGCCGCCCAATGGTGTCAAGGAGGGTGTGCGTGAGGCAAGGGGACGGAGGAAGTGGAGAGACAGAGGAGCAGAGTCCGCGACACAGACCAATTCGAAGCTTTGCGTGTGCGTGCGTGCTCGTGCACGACCTGTCCGGGTCGCGCAGGCTGGGATGAAAACGGGAGCGTTGCGGAGACTGACACGCCCCGCAAGCGCACTGAGTACATGACGATAAGCCTTGATAAGACATACAGCTGGGCATAGTTTCTCTTACGTTTCTGAACGACTTCTTCGCACTACACACAGAAGTAGATCGCACGCGAAGCGGGAAAAAAAAGGGAAGCATCGATGGAGTTTTGTTGCCACGTCACCCGACAGCCTGTTCTGGCGGTGGGGTGAACAGAGGCAGACAACAAGACGAATGGCGCCAGCGTCGTAATAGAGAACATTTGTTTCACATCAAAAGAACAGACGGAGAGGAAAAAAAGAGAAAGCAGTCTGGCGAAGTACGATCAGTCAGGTAGTGTGACCTAAAAGAGGGGAAAAAGGCCACATAGTGAACTGTACCGACACGGTGCCACACCAGAGGAGCAAGCAAGCAACACGATCGCCCTCCCTTTCACGAGAAGACTCGAAGCCGAACAAAAGATCTCCCCGAATAAACTGGCTATGCGAGGCCAACGCGCGTTTGAACGTGGGCGGACGTAGAAAACAAAAACTGAAAAGGAAAAACAAAGCAAGTGCGCACCTCGAAATATACCGTGGAGGTATCCGCAAACATCATTTGTCTGCGCGTTGTGCGCGTCATTGACGACGAAGCTGGGCAAACCGGGCCTCCAAGTCGTCGCTCTCCGGTTGGGTCTCTTCCGTGGCATCTTCTCTCTTCGGAACACTGGAGCTGATGCGCAGCTTGTCGTCCAACTGCTCCTTGATGTCCAGGCCGTTGGCGTCAGCGACCTGAGACATGAGCTGGTTCACCTCGTCCTCTGGGGTCGTCAGGGCGGTTGTCTGGCCAATAGCGTCCTCCATGTAGCCCGAGGTCACATCCATCGTCTCGAACTGCTTCTCAAACGTGTCCATGATTTTGCTGATCTTCTCTGGGTCCATTGAGCCCAGAACCTTGTCCATCCCCTTCACCATCTGACCCATGCTCTTCGTCACTGTCTGCATCTTGATGGCCGTGTCCAGGCGGGACACGACCGCGTCCATGCGAGCAGAGAGCCGCAGGTGGTTGAGTGCCTCATTGCGCTTGCGAATGCTGTCCTGTGCGTAGATGCGGGCCCCCTCCATGTTGCCCTTCTCCATCGCCTGCTTACATTTGGTGATGGCTTGCTTGCTCTCTTTTTCGCACCGTGCGGAATTCTTGCTGAACTGCTTTGCGGTAAATTTGAGTTGAAACTGAATGTCCATCAACTTGTCGGTCGACATGGCTACGTGGCTGGGGGGTGCTCGATGAGGGGCTTCTTTGCGAAAAGTGAGAGTGTGGTAGTGGTCCCAATTATGTAGAGGTGGCTAGCTGGACCGGTGTGTGGGTGTGTGTGTGTGTGTAGTGATTAAAAAAGAACAACAAAGAATGAGTGTAGGGCGTAAACAGAGGGATGGAAGACGAGCGACGGATGGCGAACAAGCTGGCCGGTGGAGCTCCTCACACGCGTTCTCTTTCCGTCGGCCTCAGACAACCGGCTCAACAGCACATCGAAGCGAGCAGAGAGAGGAAGGAGTCGAACTACACCAGGGTGGCAAGCAGTGTTTCAGCCAGAGATGAGTCAAACGTCAGCGTGTGAGCAGGGCATCGCTTGTGCGTGGAATCCACAGAGTGAGCTTTTTCTTTTAATTATGTTTCTTGCTTCCGTTTTTTGTTGTTGTTGTGCTGTTGCTTGATCAAAAACGTGCGCGCGCATTTGTTTGAGCAAACAACCGATCTCTCCCTCCCTCACACACATCAAGAAAACAATGCACAGCGAGTCGTTGGAATAGAGCACAAGAGCTGACAACCAACAACAATAACAACAAAAAAAAGCAAGAGACATAAATAAGAGCATACCATGTCTTGGGGAGGCTCGCTGTACATAAACACGTGACGGAGGGGCACAGGCAGTGGTGGGTGAATGAAGAGAATGCCAAAAGTGCTTGGTCATTCACTCCAAAAAACAACCCTACTTCTTCACTACTCACAGTTCTCCTCGGTCGGCTGTGGCACCCCTTCAGGAACGTCGCCAGCCACTGTCGTGATGTCTTGTGCAGGTGCGGCTGATTGTTCCCTTTCTTCTCCTTCGGTGTGTCCCTCGGACACTTCAGCATCGTGTGCCTCAGTGACCTCAGCCGCGCCGGCTGTAGATGGGTATTCAATCGCAAAATCATCGCACCACTTTTCAATTTCCTGCACCACGGGGTGTCGAGGCCCGTAGAAGCGTTGGGAGCCGTCTCGGGCGATGAGAAGGTGCTTAGTGGCTTCCGAAATGTCGTCAACCCACAACAAGAAGAGGCCAAGCACAAAACTGGCACGCGTGGGGCTAGGGTGCGCAAGGCGGAACCGTTCTCGTTGAATAGCGTAGATGCCATACAGCATCTTGGAGGCATCCGCCAAGTTCTCGCCACCAAAAGCCCGTGCAGAGGCGTGCCCGACGGCGTCTTCCTCTTCCTCCTCCTCCTTGTACTTGACGAACTTCGCATCCTCCGCTTTTTGCTCAATCACCTCCTCGAGTGTTTGCGTCAAGAAGAGATACCAGATTTCCTTCGCTGTATCGTACAAACTCATCGCGCTCTCCATGCTCGCCTTTGCGGCGAACACGTTGCCCAAATCAAAGTAGCTGAATGTGGTCAGCACATGTTCCGGTCCGTGCAAGCAGCTGAGGTAGTACGTTGCGCAGGTTAAGTGCTTTACAGCCGCGTCCAGCTGCTCGTCTGCGGCGTACATGAGCCCGAACGTTTGGTGGAGCTCCGCCTTGGTTGCCGTAGATACCGCATCTTCGTGCTTGAGAATGATGAAATGAGCGAGAGAGAGCATGTCCTCGGCATCACCGTAGCGTTGCAGAAATTGCTTGGTCCGTGCCAAATGAAAGTACGAAGGTACCAGTTCAACGCTGTTGCTGCCGTGAAACGCCTCGCGGAGCTTAAGCACCTTGACACCAGCCTCTTCCGCCGCCTCTCCGTTGCCGTCGAGGAGCAGCTTCCGTGCTTCTTCCTGCGCACGGTCGAGGAGTGTGGTGATGACGGCCGACACCTTATCACGGTGCTCCGAGCGGGCCCGCAAGGCATCAATGCCGGAAACGGGCGCGTCCAGCATATCCATGAGCTCGGCGAATTTTCGCTCCATGTTCGACCACCCTACGCCGGTGATGTCGAGGGGGTCGCGCTCTATGCGCGCGAGCACGGGCCCTTTTCGCGCAGTCCCGTGGCTGGGGTGCGCGCTGCTCCGGCGGTAGCTAGAGGACATGCTTGATTTGAGTTGTGACTGTCGGCACGGTTACTGGCCTTCTCCGGTCCTTTCTATGTGCCCACCTGCTGCGTGGGACACGATGGGCAGATCTGCTGAGACGGAGTGCGAGTGCGAGTGTGTTTGTGTGCGCGTGAGAGGGGGAGGACGAGAGGAAGAGAGACGCGTGTTTAAGTGTGAATCCAGCGAGAAGCCGAGCCATTACGAAAAAGAGATTGTTATCACAAACAGGTGTGGCAGGGCCCCCGCTGACGTGGCAAATCGGTGAGCACCTGTGCGATGTCCGTGTGTCGCACGGTGCACGTCACAGTCACTGTCGTGGACGGCCGCGAGAGTCCTATTCAAACCTGCCCCACTCGTGCGCTCACTGGCAACGACCCCAACCAATAACCGTAGGTTGTTCGTCTGACTTGAGGCAGGCCCAGCGTGGCTGACTCATTGCACGATGGAGGACTGCTTCTTTTTGTTTGCGTAGTTGCTTTATGAGGCATTAAGAGACGGCCATTACCCCAGCGACATTTATCCGTGAACAGAACAAGCTGGGAGACAAAAAAAGAGGAAACACACTTTTAGAAGCACAGCTGACCACACTCGCGTGCGCGGCCCCGTTTTGTATGCATCGCGCCTCTTGAGTGTAGTTCATGCCAGACAGCCAAAGACCCAGCGTGCGAAGAACGCGGCCGAAGAAAAAAAAAACGACCACCTGACTTCAACGATCGGGGGACTCGTACCGAGCAGCACAAGAATATACTCGCGGGCGAACTATCATCACACTAACAGCACGTGCCACTCCTGTTGTGCGTTACAGTTAGTCGTACTCGCGTCCTAGTGGTACCCGCTGTCGAGAAAACACGCAAGCACAGAGGTGCACCAGCGGCAACGAGCAGATTGAATTAGAAGGGAAAAAGAAAAAATGAAGGGGTTAGAACTAACACGATTTCCTTTTTTTATTTTTGGTATGTGATCGGGCCAGCGGAAGAGAAGCAAACAGTACCAACATGGTTACTCTCTTCAGAGACCTGCTGCCTGAATCTTATTCGTCATCGCTGTCGAGTTTAATGCTGGTACGTTGCGTGTTCAGTGAGGGAGTCGCGTGACCGAACTGCGGGGCTCCACCGCGTCCACCACGGAAGCCACCGCGGTCGCCGCCACGGAAGCCACCGCGGTCGCCGCCACGGAAACCACCGCGGTCGCCGCCACGGAAACCACCGCGGTCGCCGCCACGGAAGCCACCGCGGTCGCCGCCACGGAAGCCACCGCGATCGCCGCCACGGAAACCACCGCGGTCGCCGCCACGGAAGCCACCGCGGTCCCCACCACGGAAGCCGCCGCGCGTGCTGTGGAAATTGTCGGTGGCCTCCACGCGTGACACCTGACGCACAGGCTCGTTGTCCTCATCATCGTCTGACACGGGACGTTGCGTCTTCTTGGCCACAGGCATACGCGGCTCGTCGTCAGAATCGGACTCTTCATTCGCAGCGGGCTTCTTCGCGGGTGTAGGCTTGCGCACGGGCTCGTCGTCATCGGAGCTGCTGTCGGCGATCGGGGCCTTCTTGGCAGCAACCTTGGGTGACGCCTTAGGGGACGCCTTCTTCGCCACGGGCTTCTTCACGGGCTCATCATCATCGGAGCTGCTGTCGGCGATCGGAGCCTTCTTGGCAGCAACCTTGGGAGACGCCTTCTTGGACGCGGGCTTCTTCACGGGCTCGTCATCATCGGAGCTGCTGTCGGCGATCGGGGCCTTCTTGGCAGGAGCCGGCTTACGAACGGGCTCGTCGTCGTCAGAGCTGCTGTCGGCGATCGGGGCCTTCTTGGCAGCAACCTTAGGAGACGCCTTCTTGGACGCGGGCTTCTTCACGGGCTCGTCGTCGTCGGAGCTGTCGGCGACAGACTGCTTGATCGCGACGAGCGCTGAGGGGCCAATCTTCTTGGAAGCGGCGACGGCGGCCGGGTTGGCCTCCTCAAGTGCGGTCGCAGCGTTGTTGTAGTGGGCATCCTTGAGGTAACGGTAAATGTGAGCCTCAAGCTCGTTCTTTGGGAGGCGGATGGAGGGCATTGCAAAGCGAACGTGTTAGAGCTGCGCAATGTGGAAATAAGTGACGGGCAAGGCACACCGTTTGTGAGAAACAAGAAAACAATTTTGAGAGTATAAGAGAAGAGCATTGTGGAGGGGAATGACGAAGAGAAATGATCCTTGAACAGGTGCACACCACTGTGGGAAACCCAGCCGCAAGACGGCACCGTGTTCGGCGAGGAGAATGGCCGAGAAACCGACAGGTGCGCGTGTCGCACACATCGCCGTGATGGGTGCGGATGCACACAAACAAGAGCAACTTTCGTCACGTTACAAGCAGCACTTCATGCGATTTGGTTTGGTGATCTGTGAACAAGCAACTGCGCACACACACACACGAGAGGTCATCGACTGCGCTACAACCGGCCCTTGGGAACGCGCCAGTCGTAGCGGACGTGCTTCAGCTTCTTCCCGTGACGGGACGACGAGGCCCCTGCCTTTGCCGAGTGCGGGGTCTGCACACGGTTGAAAATGGATTGTTCAGGTCGCCCGACGTAGTAGGGCTTCGTGGTCCGCCCACAACGGTCGCATGTTTCTCCTTGATAGACCCGCTGTGTTGTCTTCGTCACCCACACGTTTTCTGAGTGCCACGCATGCGAGCAGCCCCGACAGCGGAAATCGCCGACACGCTTTGCCAGAGGGGGTGCTGTGAACGGTATGTGCCGAGGCCTCAGTAGCAAGAGTACGGTTCGACTAAGCATGGCGACCGCAGACACGAACACGTTGCTTCGCCAGCCAGTCAGCCCGAGACACGTGAGGAAGAAAAGCAGGTAGAGGCCAACTGAAGGGACGCCGAGATGAGAGGAGGTGAGTTTCTGCGGAGACGACCCTCCTTTTTCTCCGTTCGCGCCAAGAACAAAAAAAAAGGATCTAGCGTGAAGCCACAGAAACATAAAAAAAAAAGAAATAATAGCAAAGAAATGCGAAAAACAGAGATGAAGCGTGGGGAGAGAAGTGATAACTGAATAACCGTTGCGACTCGCGAGCGATGGGGGTGAAACGCCGAGTAGGTACCTGTGGTCACAACCGCGCGAATGAGAGAGACGTGTGACACGTCGAAGGCACATGGCACGGTCAGGTAAGGATGCAGTGTTCGAGGTGTGACAGCACGAAGCCGTACAGCTAATAATCGCTCTTGCGTAACCCCTTTGCCACACGCCAACCCGTAGCCCATTTTCGTGGCCGACACCGGCTAACTTCGCCACCTGACCCTAGGTCTATCTCCGTGCTTGCCTGAAAGCTTTCCTTTTTTTGTTAATCTCGTTGCTGGTATTGTCGTTTCTATGGGCATTGTATGCTACAGCTGTAGTTGCGAGCTGCTATTCTGTTCAGAATTAAAGTGCGAGTCGTTCTATCCGAATAGTTTGAAACAACACACGCCATCTTGTCTCTCTCTCTGTCGAAGCACTTGGTGGGATCACGCCACGTGGTAATAAAGCAATACAGCCACTATGGCGCGGACTACGCGCAGAGGGCGGCGGCGTCGAGGGAATCGCTTAGCCAGTCGAAGGTCTGCAGCTCGGCCACCAGCTTCAGTGCTGCGAGGGCCGGGTGAATGCTCTTCTCTTTTCCTTGCAGTGCTGCGCAGCAGGTCTGAGCCAGAAAGTGAGCAGACATTTCGTGGCACTTGCTGCACACGAAGTCTTGCTGAACGTCGTTGGAGACCAGCTGGTTCACGGCACGCACAAGCCTGGCCTCCACAGAGGACGCCGAGATGGGCGCGTGGCAGGCTTGGCAGCGGTAGTAGTCGGACCCAGGGCGTCGCCTCTCGGTCAGGTCCAGATGCGTCACGACGTTGCAAAAGCTGCACGTCACGGGCAACGCGCGCCACACAGCCAACGGGTCGGCTGCCAGCTGGGCGTCCTGCGCAAACGGACTGACTCCGCACAGGCGCATGCAGTTGTTGCGAATCTTGCCCACCGCACCCTGTGAGGGAATGAGCTCGAGGACCTTGCACAGACATTTCGCGTACTCCAGGGCCGCGGCACTGGGTGACCACGTCGTCTCGGTGGCCTTGGCAGCGGTGAAGATGCGGGCATCCGCAATGCACTGCACTTCATCGATGACTTGCTCCTGCACGGTGTTCACCATGAGTGACTGAAGCCTTGTCGCGAGGTGCCTCAGGACATCGTCGCCGCGCGTCGCGAGAGTCGCGGCCTCATCCCTGGCGACATCCGTACGCACCTCGTTCACGAGCTGCGCGACTTGGTGAAGTACGTGGGCAATGCGTGCGTGAAAGACGCGGTGCAGCGGCTTGGGAAGCCTCCCAATCAAGGTGAACGTCTGTTCTGGTTGAAGACTGTCGTGCAGACCGGTGTCGGTGTCTGCGGCCGACGCGACCTTCACGGCACGATCCGCTTCGATGAACAGACCGGCGAAGTCACGGCGGCCGAGCGCGAGGAAGGGCCCCCAATAGCGCGTGGGCTGCAAAGAGAGCAGAATCATCATTGGCTGGTCCTGGACAGAGGCCGTCACGAAATTGGAGAAGCTGATCGCCTCCTGGAGTGTGTACTTGGGTGTCAGCACGACAACGGCGCTTTCACTGACCATCACTGTACGCCCACCGAGCTTGGCGAGCCGCATCAGCACCGCCGTCAGTGCGCGGTGTGCCAAACCGCCGAGCATCTCGACGAGCCGCGGCTCGTAGCAGTCGGAGATGGGGTCGCGTACCCAACGGGCGACGTTGCTGAGCAGCGTGTCGGCAACGCTGTTGTTCACAGCCTGCCCGAGCATGTCGGCGACGAGGTCACGCAGAATGTTGAAGTGAGACGACACGCCTCGGTCACACAAGAGCTGCACGTTCGGATCGTCGGCCTCCTGGATCATCTGCGAAAAGAGAATGGACACGACGTCGAGACGCGAAAGGCTGAACTCAACGCTCCACGAGGTGTAACCACCGGGCATCACCACCTGTCGTGGGCGCTCTTCCACACGGTCAAAGGCGGTGGCGGGGTCCGCACTGCACCACAAAACGTGCGACCGCTTGTGCAGCGCGCGCGTATAGAGGACGTCCAGCACGTGCACACAGCTATCCTGGGCAATGTTGCACACAGGAATACCAGCAAGACGACTCATGGCGAGTCGCTCCTCCACCCACAACACAGACGCGTAGTAGCGCTGCAGGAGTCGTCGCGACAGCTGCTGAGCCCACCCAAACGGATCGCTCAACAGCTTCTCGTCCTCAGAGCCACCAAGCGTGCGGAGGTACGGTAGGCTTGGTGGCAACGCACGCTGCTGCAGCAGCTGTCGCGTCGAGACGCTGCTTTGCAGCACAGCTAACAGTGGTCCGCGCGCCCCGCTGTTGAGCGTGTCCGTGAGCACCTGGGTCACCACACGCCACGCGGCGGGCAGGTCTGTGGCGAGTTCGACCGTCACGGCGAGCGGTGTTGGGGTGGTATCGAGAGCCTTCGCGGCCTCGAGACTGAGTGCGGCCCAGTTCACCGCCGGACGCGCTGCGGCGGCGGCCTGAATAAAGACGACTGTGGCTGTCTTTTCATGACGGTTGACGACCGCCACAACACCGCGTGTTTCTGTGGCAGCGTGGAAGATGAACACTGTGCGGTCACCGGCGCCCGTCACGTAGTTGCTCGGTGTTGACATGTCGAGCTCGTCGAGCGTGAACACGAGTTCACGGTGTGCCAGCGTGTCACGCGCTCTGGCCCGCTGGAGATGCTTTCTGGCGTCCACTGTGAGACAACAGCCTCCCAGCTCGACGAACTTCTGCTCGCGCGTGACGAAGGTTTCGTAAAGTCCACGGACGCCCTCCGTAATGCTGAGCTCGTTCAGTCGACGTTCACCCAAGGTACCCGGGGGGAGGGTCACCTGAAACAGTTTGCCAGGCTCCTTGTGCCGCGGAAGGACCTTTCCCGCGAGCGGCTGCGCTTCTGCGTCGGCAAACGCTATGTGCACATCCGGGTCCGTGTCGATGAGCACATGCCGCGGGACCTCTACGCGAAGGGTGTAGAGCATCCCGTCGAGTGACGCGAGCACCTGCACGACACCTGGGTCCTCTGGTACTTCGCGCACCTCGAGGACATGCCATGTGCACGAGAGTGCCTTCGACTTCACGTCGATCAGGTGGGCATCCAGCGCACCAGCCGCGCGTCCGTCGGCAGCAGACAGACCGCCTATGCCCCCGGTGACACCGTCGCCCATGGCGCCAGCAGTGTTGTTGTTGTTAATGCCGCCGCCGAGACCCATCTCCTTGCGCAAGCGAGCACGGTGAACCCAAGCTTCCTTCTGATCCGCCAGCCATTTGGTGGTGCCGCGCGCGTTGAAGAAGGTCGCGTCGAGGCCACGCAGATTCTTCGCTGTGAAGTATGTCTTCTGCACGTCCTCGGCGAGTGCAGCTTCCTCTTCCTCGAGTTCACGCTTCGCGCGGGCGTCGTCATCTTCACTGTGAACCGAGACAGCGTCTTCGTCGTTGTCCCAGTCGCTGTCGTCGTCCTCATGTCTGTCGCCCGCCGCCGTCGCGGTGCGTGCGGATGGCTTCGGTTCGTGCCCGGCCGCTTGGCTGTCTCCCAGCACCACAAGGTCCTCGATATCGTCACTGGCAGCTCCTGTGGTATCGCTGCGCGGGGCTTCGAGTTTTTTCTTTGCGAGCATACCACTCAACGACACTTGGCGAAAGCGGGAAGACTGCTGCAGGACGCGCTTGTGCAACCAGTCCGGGTGCTTCACACGCGGGACAGGGTTTTCGACGTTCTGCAACGCAGCGGGAATGGTGATGATTTTCTGTACACACGCACTGAAGCGCGCCGTGTAGTACTCCCAGTCCAGTAGCTGCTTGAAATCGACCTCGTTCGATTGGATGGAGTCACCTGTCCACTTGCGTAGGAAGTGCAGGCGCACGGCCGGATCTGTTCGGAAAATGGTGGTTGGAATCGCTCGCTCCGTCACGGGCCGCCCTGCGGGCAACCGTGAGATGACGTACTGACACGACAGGCCCTTGTCCTTGACCATCTGCGGCCCGAGGAACTCTGCGATGCGACGTGCCGTCGTGATGGCAAGCGACTTCTGCGACTCTGGGTACTCGGCGAGTCGCCGGGTCATGTTGCTGCTCTCCGTAATCTTCTCGAGGATCTCGTCCATTTCGTAGCCTTCGCCTTTCGACTCCAGCATGTCCAACGCGACGTTCGCCACCGTCGCCGCCGATGCGTACGCCTCCTGGAGGCTGGTGCCATCCAAAAACCGCCGAAACACCTGTGATTGGAAGTCCTTGATAAGCATCAGCTCGCCGCGGCGCTTCAACTCGAACCCTTTGAGCTCCGCCAGCTTGCCGTCGGGGTTGAACACGGCGTAACGCTTCTTGATGCTCTTCCCCTCTTCACGACTGGCCGGCAACAGCATTGCCAGGTACGGACCGTCTACCTCGAAGTAAATGGAGCATTCCTTGCGTGTTTCGTACACACCAGGCGCGACCAGCGTCTGGTACTGCATGTTGGAGTAGCGGTCGTTGACCATCTTGTTCAACACGACAGCCGGGTAGGACACGCCCACCTTGGGTTTCGAAGGATTCTTGGTCTCAAAGGTAAAGTTCTCCGGAAAGGTGTGCGGCAGACAGCACCAGATACCATCGGTGTCCAGCTCCAGGGTAACACCAATATGCTGAACGAGCGCGCGCGCCATTTGAATCAGCGTGGCACCAAGGTACGTCACGATGCCAGCCATCTCCATGCTCGACCAGCGGCTGCCCTTGCGCATGACGTACCCGTAGAAGGAGTTGAGAATGCACTTGTGCGCCAGCTGCAGCGATTCCATCTGAACGCAACGACTTTGACACAGCTTGATCTCGTCCGGGTCCTTTGCGTTGTCCAGATTCTTCTTCCACTTCTTCAGCGCCGCCTTGTACTCGTAGCGGCGATCGCGAAACAAGCGCACCGTGTCCACGTAGAAGGAGTTTTCACGCTGACAGACCACGTTCGACCGCATGACCTCGCGTGATTCGTGAATCTTGCCGTATGCCTTTCGGCTGTACTCGCCAAGGCGCTTCTTCAACATGTTGAACTGTGTGTTTTCGCTGAGGTTGTGGAAGGCTTTGACGCCATCCTCGTCATCTGAGTTGTCTTCATCGCTGTCGATGCCAAACTCCTTCTGGAGGAGAGCGTCTGCCGCTTCCTTCTGCTGCTGTCGGGACTCTTGCCGGTACCCTTGGCTGCGTCCACCACCACCGTTGCCCCCGCCGGCGCCCTTCTTTTTCCAGTCGTCCTTCTGTTCGTAGGCAGTGCCCTCGAGCACGTTGCCTTTGCGGTTGCCATACGCCTTCTTCTGTACCGCCGCGAGATCGGCTTGATGCACGACAGCGGCCGCGAAGGATTCGTTCTCGAGCTGAGCCTTGACACGCTGGTACTCGTACCGACCGGCAGTGAAGAGCTCACCGCGCCATTTCCATGACATGGTGCGCTTGCACTGGAGCTCGTTGTTCGGTGAGTTGAAACAGCAGCCAGCGCAGACGTCCGCAGAGGGAATGGCGTACGGTTGCAGACGATTTGTGAGAATAATGTTGGGGTACATGGCACCAACGTCGAGGTGGTAGATGACTGGGTTTTCCTCGAGGTGGGGGTTGTCGCGCAGACGGGTGAGCTTCTGGCGCACCGCGGCGACTACCTCGTCAAAGTTGGTGACGTCCTCGACCTTGACGTTGTTTTCGACCTCAAGTGTAAAGCGCATGGCGTCCTCCACGTCGTCGATGAGGTTTTGCATCGTGTCAGGGTTGATGTCGAAGCGCAACGGTAGGTCAGAGCGGTATGTGCCGCTGCGCAGCGCCTCAACACGGCCGCCAATGTAGGTCTCCGTGTCAATGAGGTGACCATCGTAAAACTTCTCGCGCTGAGGCTCACGCTTGTTCGGAAACACCACGTTACCGGCCTCGGCTTGCACCATGAGCAGCGACTCGCAGAGGCCACCGGAACCTTTGCGCAGCACGTCATCGGCCGACATGGGGATAATAGTGGCCAGAGAAAAGATGAACGGGTGAACGTACTTTTGGTAGAGGTACCAGGTGGACACCGCATCGGACACCGAGTACGACGCCATGCGCTGGGGCTCTTTTTGAGCCAAGGGAAGCATGTCCTCAGGGTCCACCTCGATGGGGTCGTAACCGAGCTTGTACCGCGTCACTGCCTTCAGGCCCTGACTTCCTTGAGGCAAGTACGAGTCGCGCTTCACCCAGTAAAAGCAGTCCAGGTGGGGGATTTGCGGGTTGAGAAAGGCACCTTCGGCGCCTTGTGAGAAGCCGATTTCGCGGCGCATGTTCATTCCGTGGAAAAGCGCACGCGCATGGATGAAGGGAAAATCAAAGTAGTCGCCGTTGTACGTGACGTACACGTTCGGCCGGTACTTTTGCATCTCGTCGAAGAAGCGGCGCAGCGTCGCTGCCTCGTCTGCCTCGTTGAAGGTGTCGAAGAACCCCTCGTACTCAGGCTTCGGTGTGTATTCAAAAGGGCTGATGTCCTCCGTGACAATCTCGCGGTTCACAATGAGGTAGCCGCGCCCATCCAGCATGTACGAGATCATGTAAATCTGGTCCACTTCAGGTTGAGGGAAGCGCAGAGGGGCCTTGGTAGTCTCAATATCAAACGCGCAGACGCGTGGCATAGCCGGGGCATACCGACTATCATCACAGCGCACCACGGTCGTCTCCCCATCCTCCACCGTGATATCGTACCATAGTCCACAGTAGATCTTGAGATCAATTGCCACGCGCATGTGATACTTGACGTCGTACTCACGCATGTCTTGCACCCAGTCCATCCATCGAGTGGTGCCGCCAACGCTATAGAACGGGTCGTCTTCGAAGTTCTTGGCCATGGCGTCCGACAGGGAGCCGCCGAACTGGCCCCAGAGTGAGTTGTCGCCGGTCAGCTCACGATTGCGCTTCACGATCTTGTCCAGACGACTGCGCACGGCGGTGAGGTCTTGCACATTGTGGAACACCACCTTGATGTACGTTCTTTGACGCCCACTGAGGTGGTTGATGAGGTCGAGATCCTCCTTTTCGACCATGGTAATGTGATTGATGAGCTGCGGCCCAAACATGGACATCAGCCCGAGTTCGACCTCGCGTTCGTGGCCTTCGACGGCCATGATAAGAATGTACGGGTCGTAGTGCACGTGCACGTGAAAGTGATCACCAGCGTGGTCCTGCAGATACAGAATCAGAGCTGCCTTGCTGACTCCCTGAGCCTGAACATCCTCCGCACCCTCCTCCAGTATCTCTGTCGTGGAGTGGTAGTGGTAGAGCCAGCCAGTCTTCTGGCCACTCTCCAGCCTCACTGACGCCATCGGAGACGGATTAAAAATAAAAAAAGCGCAATAGTAAAACAAACAAAAAAAGAAAAGGCTTGCGTGAAAGTATTTATGTGTATGAGTGTGGAAGTAGGTCTATGACAAACAGCAAATCGCGCAATGACTAAATGGACCACGCACGGAGAGAGCCCTTAAAGACAGGCTTTCTGGAAAAAGAAAAAGAGGTGTGAATGTCGCGTGCGCACTGCGACGACTGAAATCGTGAAGACAAGAATAAGCCGTGACGAACAAATCAACAACCGCCTGAGAAACGGCACGCCAAAAGGCACCTTGCACAAACGGGGAGGAGGAAAAAAAGGCAGAGAGAGAGAGAGAGGAATGGATGCTGGCAAGAGAACGCTTAGACAGCCGTTAGGTGTGGGGCATTCACCGTGTCAGCCATGTATGTGTGTGTGTGTGTGAATCGGTACCGCCTCAAGGTGCCTGTGCCTCGCAGAGCACGGCAGCGACCGGTGCGTCAGGCAAGGAGGGTGCGCGACACGATCGGAAACAATGGTGAGCTCTGACACCGACACCGGTGGACCCGTGTGGACACAGTAAGGTAGTGTGTGGTGCATGTTTGCTTATCTGTTTGTGCATTTGTGTGGGTGGTGATGCGTAGCGGTGACGGTGCTACCAGTACTCGGTCAAGAACGTCACCAAGTAAATGAGGAGCGCCACGTTACCGCATAGTGTGACACCACCTTCGAGAGGCCGCCGACTGGCCACGATGCTGGCCCAGACACTGAGCACAAGAGAGGCGCCGCGGACGACGCGCGTGAGACGCACCCACAGTGGGAAGCGCTGGCCGAAATTACCCAGCAGATACTCGCCCCGATTCTCCGTGGGGTGTGTTGGTGTTTTCGTGGAGTCAGTCTTGCGCGCATCCGTGTCTGCGTGCTTCTTGTGCGTCTTGGCCGTTTTCAGGGTGTGCGCGGCGCGAATCGTGCAAAAGACGGTGCAGTACACCGCCGCCAGACCCAGCTGCACACACGCAAAGACGATCTTTTGCTGCGTCGTGAGCAGGTATCGCTCAGGCTCCCAGAAGAGCTGCGGTACTTGTCGAAGCATGACGTGGTTGCGTATGGTGAGCACAAGGCCGTCAAAGTGCGCAGGGAACCAGCTCGCCACACACAGCTCCACACAGGGCCACCAAAAGTGAAGGCCAGGCGCGATCGTCCACGGAATGGACCAAATGATCGTCTGTGCGAGCACGGCGGCGGCGAGCTCCACGTAGCACAGAGGCATTCCGGGCACGACCAGAAGAACCACTGTGGGAGCCGCCCAAAGCAGCAGCAACAGTACCGCACCAGCGCGTGTGGAGCGCTGCACGAGAGGGCGAACAAGCAGCTTCGCTAAGGGGAGCCCCACCACGCCACTGAGCAACTGCACAATAACCATGACCAGCACAAGCAGTATCATGGCAAAGACGAAGCCAAAGTAGATGGTGGCCATGTGCTCCGCCAAGTTCGACCACACCGGCACCGCCTGCACCTGAATCCACGAGTACTGACACTCCTGGTAGTTGGGAGTGAGCCACAGCGCGAGAAGTGTTAACTTCTCGACCACGCCCATTTGTGCCGTGCGTTGCGCGTCACTCAGTCTGGGGTCCGCAGTCATGTCCCGGCACACGCGGAGCCCTGCGTCGGCCACGGCCCCAGAAACAACTTCCATCACTAGCGCGACCACGAGAAGGGCCCACAGAGGTGTCAGGGTACGCGAGACGCTGCGCAGGCACCCACGGTTGTGCTCCGCGAGCAGCTGCGGGTTCGTGCAGAACCGCCGGCGCAGCCAACCAAACATCATGTACAGCTGGAAAAACAAGAGCACCGCGCTGGCGCCGCAACGTGCGATGCCGGTGTACACCGAAAAGTGGGCGAGCCACCGGCTGGGCCACACGCGCGTCCACCAGTCGCGAGTGCGCTCAAGGGACAGCGGCGATGATGACAAGCGGCTCAGCGCAGTCAGATCGCGTGGCTCCACTGTCGGCGCTGAGACACTGTTGTCGCCGATGGTGTAGCACATGTACGTTTCGTTGTTTGTGCTGCCGAACGTCGAGAAGGGCTTCCACTGGTAGTGGAACTCATGGTTCACTGTGTCGGCCTCGTACGCGCCGAAGAAGAGCTGGAGCTGCGCATCCGGGTCACCAATGACGCTCTCGCCGTCGCCGCGTAACGCCAAATAAAACGAGTGCAAAGAGCCGCACATAGTAAAAGGATACACCGCCGCGCTTGGGTGCGTGGTCACGTGCAAATCGCCTTCTAATGTCGTGCTCTGCACACCGTCCATCAGTACGTACGTGTGGTGGGGCTCAACACGCAACCGATTGCCGACAAAAAAGGGACCGCGAAAGAGCGGCTGTCTCTCGGCGTACAGGGCGGCCGTACTCACGTGACTACCTTCGACGAACGTGTGGTGGTGCGCCAGGAGATCTGTGTCACGGTTGTCCACGAGCAGGCAGAATTCCGCGTAGACGTGCTGCGGGTGGAGGCGGCGCTTTATCTTGCGGCGGGGCGTGAAGCTGAAAACGGTGCGCAACACAAGACCGGGTGTCGCCTCCGAGCCCTTTTGCAGCACAGGTAGATGCATTTGAGTGGAGAGCTCTGTCGTGGCCTCGACGTCGTCGACGAGAGTGGTGTGTGCCGGGTCGCGGTACAGCTTAAGCACAGCGGACCTGATCTTGTCCGACGGCAGCGTGGTATAACCAAGCAAAACGGTCAGAGTCTTGGAGCCGTCGTAGTAGCCGCTTTCATCGGCTTCGTCGAACACGGTGAAGTTATTCAGGTCCAGTGGGCGTGAGGGCGGCGTGGAGGTGCACACCTCGTCAAAGCCTTCGTACAGCTCCTCCAACAAGCTTGACTTGGTCAACCGTCCTCCACTAGTGAGCTTCAACGATGCGGCGTCGAATGTGCGCTTTTCGGCGTGACGGGCACCCGGACCAGTTAGGGTTTCGACGACATTGGGGAACAGCCGTGCACGACCCGGTGTGTGGTCCAGATCGTCCGGCACCAGCGTGTCGCGGTAAAAGTAGTCTGTCGCGTTGGGCAGCAGTGCCGCCGAGACGAGCGAGCCCGCAGTGGCCTGGAGAAATTGAAGGGAGTAGACAAGGCCACGGTGATCCATAGGCCATCCGCACCACCGCAACAGTTCGGTGGACTGGTCACGTCGCCGCATTAGCGGAGCCAGCTCGGTACGGGAGAGACCCTTCAGCGAGCCTGCACCGCGCCGACGGCTGCTGTCCAGACGCGGAAACGATCGTTGCAGTGCACCGGATATGGACGGGATGACGTCGTCCAGCGCGCCACCGTTGATGGCGAGCAGCAGCACGCGGTCAAGACGGGCAGCGAGCTCAACAGGGGCGACCGACGACAGCTTGCGAATGAGTTCCACAGGCGAGTGGTGTGGCAGCACCTTTGTTTTCCAGTCGCTCTCAGTGAGAGTGGGTGCGCCGCTCAGAAGCAGCGACGGGCGCCGCGCCGCGTCGGAGATGGTGCGGAACAACCACGTGCTGGCAACGTCGAAGAAGAGCGGTTGGTAGTGCACGGGTGACGCCACGAGTACGACACCCGCCACCAAGTCGGGACTCAGAACCGCGGCGAGAATGCCCAGAGTGCCGCCAAGTGACTCGCCCCAGATCCACAGCCCATTCTCGCGGGTGCGTTGAACCTCCTCGCGGACACGCTCCTGCACCGAGAAGCGCTCCAGGTGCTGCTTTGCTTGGTCACAGTAGACAGCTCCGCGGCTGTGCCTGCTACGGTGGTCGCAGAGGCTTGCCTTGTACTCTTCGCTTACCTTGCGCAGAGCCTTGTTGCGCCGAACCTCCTGCCGGTGAGCCTGCAGAACGTCGGTGTAGAGTGTGTCTGCTGTGGGTGGGGCACCACCCGTGCTGGCATCCTCATGCACTTCGATGACCTCGCCGTTGCGTTCATTCTTCGTTGCTGACCCGGACAGTGTCGCGTCCGTTGCGGTGGGCGTGAGGGCCTCGCCAAGCACCGACTTAGCGTCGAAGACAGAGGTGACGGGTGCACGGATGGTGGCCGCGTGCGCGCGTAGAAACTCGTGCATGAGAACGTGTAGCGAGTGGTTGATGAAACGGGCACTTTTCATTGTGAGCACTCCACTCTGCGTGAAGGATTCCTCTGCAAAATCCACGGTGAACAGCTCGGCGGCGAGGATAGGGTGGGATGTGCGAACGACAAACGCCTCCGCTTGTTGTTGAATGTGTTGAGGTACAAGCTGGCCTCCCTTGAGTGTGCGCCAGCTATTATCCGCCTGCATGACATCCACCACACGATTTCTGGTGTCGGACAAGAAGTTCTTGTGCGCCGACACCCGCAGATTGGCGTTTGCTTCGTACAGAAAGCGGGCCAAAGAGCGCGCGCACGAGTACGACCCCGCATTTCCGTGTACATACACGACCGGTACGCGAAAAAGAGGACCAGTGGTTCGCGCGGAGGTGTAGTCTTCGGCGTAGTAGTCGTACGTGCGGTACAGGCGGTAGAACGGCTCTACATTGCCTTCCACCACAGACACATTAATCTGTGAAAACAACGGATACATGACGGGATTAATGGAGAGGGCGGGCACACGCCCAATTTGCATTGCCCATCGGTAGCCACCCAAGGCGAACAGTGTGACCAGAGCCACCAGGAGCAGATACGACGCGAGAATGACAATGCGGCGCACCAACGAACGCAACGAGAAGAACGGCATGATTGCCCTAGGTACTTTTTTCCTTCAGAAAGGCCAGAAGCAAGTGGGCGAGCGGCTGTTGGCTATGCACAGGGAAGACACCCGCACGCACGACTTTGTTCTGTGTACAAATAAAACAGTCACAACACCGAAGATCGACTCAGCGCGGGTGGGGGCGAGAAAATGGAGTGATATTCTTTCCAGCTCAACCAAGATATCAGACGGCTTCCTGCAATTTGAACAGTGTGCGTGTGAGAGAGGTGCCAGAAAGAGGAAAGAGGGAAGAGAGGTAAGAGGGCTGGTGGAAGGGGCATGTAAAGAGCCACGACGTGCTTCTGCACGACAGCGAATGCGCACAGTGAGTAGGGGGCCGCGGAGTTCGTACAGCTCCACGTCCTCAGAAGCGGTCTCTCAATTGGCTCTACGACGGCGAGGCTGTTCACCACTTGCGCCTGGTGTCTGTGCAGGATCGCCCGGCAGTGGGTCAGGGACACTTCTTCGTGAAGCCAAATGGCTGGCGCAGTTGAATCTTGGGAGTGACAGCGCACGTTCACGCAACAGGAGAGACGAGAGTGAGAACGAAAAAGAGAAAAATCAAGAAGGAGTCAGGTTGTGAAAGAGAAGGGCATCCTGCAAGACCGACATACAGGCGACGCGCCGAGGCAGCCAAGAAGGAGAGACCACCTACTGCCCGCGAGGTGAAAGCACGGTAGGCTACTCGCGGAATCCGGTGGAACGGGCAATGTACACTTTGCCGCCGCCCTGCTTCTCCGCTTCCTGCTCCATGATCTTCGTTTGACGGTGCTTCAGGAAAATGAGTGCGATGAGTGTCAACACCTCTTCATCCACCATAAAGAAGCTCGCCCAGAGTGCGAACCAAATGACCCAGTACCGCAGCAGCGTGTCAGTGAGCCGCTCCCAGAAATCTTTTGGCTTTTCGGGTTTCTGCACGCGCAGGTCAAACTGCAGGTCACCAGGCCGGAGTGTCTCGCCGATGCCCGCGGCTTCCACAAACGAGACATCTCCCTCACTCTTGGGTGTGACTGACAACGTCTTCCACAGCTTCTCCGAGTCGATCTCCTTGACGTCGAAGTTGCCGTGCTCTTTGATGACTGGCAGCGCCAGTAGACGCTCCAGCTCCTTTTCCGTTTTAATATCGGAGAGTGGCATTCCCAAGACAAACCACCGTCGTCCGCCCGTGAGCATGAATCGGTACTTACCGCTGAGCTCCCGTTCCAAAAGCAGAAGGTCTTGCAGAAGTTTTTCCGAGTCCTTTGTGGTCTCGCGCTCCTCGAGAAGGTAGTCGTGGACTGTGCGGGTGATGAACGTGTCACGACGAATATCGAAATTGAAGTGGTTGAGTGCGAACCGCATACCCTCACCCTTCAGTTCCGTTGGGCTTACAGCGCGCTGGTAGTAGCCGGCGGCCATGATCGCCTCATGGATTTGGAGTCGTTCGAGGGGATTCACACAGGTTTTACTATACAAAAGGGCACGCAGGTCGTCGACGCATTGGCTGAACGCTTTTATTATCGTGTGCTGGGTGTGCGCATTGTTGGTGTCTCTCAGTGCTTGTACTGGCGTCAGTAGGTCCACCGCGCCCAGCACGTCCTTCCGTTCGGCGAGAGCTGATTGCGCCTGCTCGACCTCCTTTTCGGTCAGGAAGTGTGGAGGGGCTAGTGTCGCGCTTGGCACAAGCGCAGAAAAGAGGTGAATCCGCGAGAGAACGGTGCGACGTAGCATGTCAAAGTCGTGGCAAGGGCAGTGTGCACACACGTTTGCGAGCTGAGGGGAAGAAAAGGAAAGAAGGGAGGGAACGAGCTGAAACAAAAGACGTCTTGTCAAGGGATAGGGTGAAGTGGCTTTACAGCTGGCTTGTTGAGTCGCACGGCTGACAGTGAACGAGCGGTGCCAAGGTACAGAATGTTTGCTGCTATTGAATGAAGATGTACGTGTGTGTGTGTGTGTGTGTGTGTGTTTGTGTGCCTGTATTGGACAGTGTCCGCGCAAGGCAATATTGCTTGGTAAGAAGAGAAACGAAAAGTGTGCACGGTGAGTGAGTGTGAGAGAGAAGACAGAGTATATTGTGGAGTGACAGTGTTCTGCTAGGCGCGTCAACCACGTTGCACAGCTGCGTGGTCGTATACACGCGAGTTTGTTGACACAGGGGGGGGGGGGCACAAACACCTGTTGGCCCGTGTCGCGGTCAGCGGCACTGAAATGGTGCGACGCCGAGTGCAGATGCCCGTGAGCCCATTCCAGAAAGGATTCCCACGACTCAACTGTTCACGAACGTAAACAACCATAATAGCGTAGATACAAAAGAGAGAGAGAGAAGCAAACCAAGCCACACGAACAGGAAAACATATACAACCAGGCGCCCTTCGTTCACCGCTGTAGTACAACTATTACACATTGGGCTTCACGTGTCGAGCGCAAAAAGGTAGCGATTACGGAACTCAACGCCAAAGAGAGCCGCTGACTTTGTGGCCGAGTTGAACTCGATCCTGTCGTCTTCTGCGACGGTGTGTGGCGGTACACCAGGAGTGGCAGTGCTGTTCGGTGCTGCCTCGGCCGGTGGTGGTGGTGGGCGCCGACGCGGCTCGAGCGACAGCTTTTCGCGGATGAAGTCAATAAGTGCGTCCAACACGGGCCCTGGGAGCTTTTCAAGCAGCACGTCGATGGAGTCTCCCTGTTTGACGCGGCCTTCAAGACGCCCAAGCATGGCAGGCAGTTGCGCTGTGGGCATAGCCTCGATCTCCTCGCGCAGGGCAGGCGGCAGGTCACCAGACTGCACCGCGGAGAGATTCTCCACGTAGGCCTTCCGTTCCGCCATGATTCGGTTTTCTTCTTCCTGTTGTCTTGCCAAACGCTGGCGCTGCGCCTCCATCGCCCGCGCACGCGCTTCCTCCGCCGCTCGTCGTTCCTCCTCTTCCACTTCAGTTACGTCGCGCGTAGGCGCCGTGCGTTCGCGCTGCGCCTCATCAGGGATGAGAACCGGGATGGTGAGCTTCAGAGTGTGTGTTTTGCGGACAAACTTGGCTTCGCGGATGTCGTCGGTGACGGGGTAGTCAAAGACAACCGTGAGGAACGCGGCGCTGCTGTCGTCCTCCTCGTCCACGTAGAAGCACTGCAGTTTCTTAGGCGTGATGCGGACATCAACTTCCCTGATCGTCTCCACGTTGGGAATAAACAACTCAACGCGGTAGCGGGCCGGGACGTTTTCCTTGAAGACGGGGTTCGTCGACGGCTTTGTGTGCGTAGACCAGTCATAGACACCCTCTGCCTCTGTTTTGAGTACCGCTGGCGCTTGAGCGCGTTCACTGGTGTTGGCCGGCGTGGGGTCCGTGGCGACCTCGCTGTGGATTGGGTCCACCTCCTGCACCAAGGGAGCTCGCCCGCCCTGCGCGCTGGCGGCCACAGTGGGCGCTGTGCCGGTGGCCGAGGAGGACGGGAGCTTGATCTCATCTCCCATTGCGTTCTTGGAAACAGTTGTGGACAAGCGAATGCGTTGGGGTTCGAGTTTGCCCTTGACAACAAAGTTGAGGTTGCGGAACTCGTCCGCGTTGAGTGTCGGTTCGGACTTCTGTTTAATCCACTGCATGCTCAGCGCTGCGACGAAACGCCGAAATTCGTGCTCCTTCTGGCACCGCGCGATGGTCGAGGGGTTGACGATGACATCGTAGACCTTGCACGGCTTGCCGCTCTTGTCCTTTTCCGGACGGGCCTGCCCGCAACTGATAGGGATGCGGTATTTGACTTCGTCATCGCCACTCGTCGCCGGCATCGGCACAGGCTCACCGATGCGCTCGTGCTGGCATATGTTGATGAACACCTTTCCACCGCCTGCCACCGCACACTTGATACAGAAGCCAGGCTCAGGTAGTACGTACATCCACTGACCGTGCTCATCTGTTTGGACCTGCTCGAGCTGTTTTTTCGACTCTTTCAAACTTTGTTGGTACAGCTTCTCCTGCAAATCACGCAACCACGCGTCGCGACGTGGGTCACCTTCCTTGGGCATCTGGCTTAGCATACTAGCCATGTCGACGTCCCCGCTGTCTCCGCCGGTGCCAAGCGCCTTCTGGAACATTTCCATGAATTGGTTGTTCTCAAGGAGTGTCTTGGCGGCATCCTCGGCGGAAGACATCGTGCGGTGTATCAAGCTTCTCAGATGTGCCTGAGTGCGCGCTGATCCTAAAAGTGTGTGTGTGCAACTGTGTGTGTGTGTGTGTGTGTGTGTGTGTGTGTATGTACGTGTCGGTCTCGCACCGGTGGTTGTGAGCCAAGATGGGGAGAGACTGGAGGAGAACAGAGAGCGTGATCGATGAAAGCAATAGGGCAAACCACCCGAGAGCGGGGAATATGAGGTCAGGAGGACCAAGAGAGGAGGTGCGCACGGCAGGCACGTCGGTGGGGTTGTTAACGGGCAGCATAGTCAAGCAGCACAGCCGTAAAGAGGGTGTGGAGTTCGCTGTCTTGAACTTCGGCGGTACACCAAATGGGCGTGGTGTGTGTGTTGTGTCAGCGTCTGCCTCTTCTCGTCGCCTGTGTGGTGCTGGTGCTTTTTTTCTGATCGATGTGTGAGTGTGTGAACAACGAGTAGTTCGCGGGGCCACCGTGGCAACCACCATGCGCAGCTTGTTCAGGCCTGAAATAGATAGGTCTCCTCAAGGTCCACGGGATTGGGCTTGCCGTAGTACGGCAGCTTGCCCTGAAGCACAGCGTGCTCGGGAAACGCGAGAAGCTCGCGGACAAAGTGATCAAAGCTGGGGGCCACGTAGTGCGGCAGCTTGGACACGCACGTCTCCAGCCACTCGTGCTCCTGGTCACCCTCAGACAGCGTTCGCCGCGCCGCCGGTGCCCTTCCAAGCCCGGTGAGAACGTGGACGCTTGTCCAAAGACCACCCGCGGCGTTGGCGCCCGCGATGTCGGTCTCAATGTTGTCGCCCACCATGAAGATGGAACGCATCTTGTGGGGGTCCCAGCCCAGGCGCTCGGACTGCCGTTTCAGTTGCCTCTCCGCGTACGCGTAGGCGATGGCACGTGGCTTGCCGTACATGGTTACCTCCAAGCCCTGGCCGGTCACGCTCTCAAACACGGAAGCCATCATTTCTCGGAAAGCGCCTTGGCCCAACCGGGGAAGGCGCGCTTCTGTCGCCCACAGGAGGTCGTCGCCCGAGACGAAGTACGGCAGCGTCTGGGTACCAGATACGTAATCCCCGACGCGGCCGAACGGCGCCGTGAGAACGTCCAGTATGGTCTGCACATCACTAAACGCGTCCTCGGGGTCGGTGAACTGCAGCACCGCCGCCAGGTCCGTGTACGGGACGGCCCCGGGCTCGGCGACCTTCAGCCCACTGTCCCAACGCTTGTAAGGCACTGATTCTGGATGCTCGCACTGAAACTGCAGAATCGACTTGGCTCGCTCAAAGCCGTACGCTTTTGCAATCGACGCGCACTGGGGAGGACCCACAATGAGCACAGGCTCACGGCGGTACCTCCCAGCCAGCAGACGCATCGGCGTGTGCGCCAGCTGCACCTGGTCCGCATGGATCTCCGTCCCGAGTAACGTGCTCAGTTCCGCCGCCTTCTCCGCCTCGCTTTTGCCGCCGCCGTTCGTCATGAAGAGGAAAGGGATCTTGAGGTTCTGAAGCACCTGCACGGCTGTGTCCGCCCCTGGAATGAGCTTCTTGCTGCGGCAGATGACGCCATCAATGTCCATCACAATCCCGGAAGTGCCATGAAGAGGCCAGCGCAGCTCGGTCGCTGAGACCGGAGGGACGTACCCGACATAGCGGTAAGGGATTTTGTCGTGCATGTCCTCCATGAGCAGCTTCCTCGTCTGTGCAGAGTACGTGCCGTACGGCGCCGGGTCCGACAGAGACTCAGCCACATCCTCCGACTCATCGGCCACCTCTCTGTTGCTCTCTGCCTCCGCACCACGGGAGAGCAGCGACTCGTATTCTCCCCAGGCGGCCATTCCCGATGATTCGAAGAATCGTTTCGGTGTGGCACCGTACGGAAGGAACGACTGCCGTTGCTGCACGACAGCTTCATTGTGGGCTTCCATCTCCTCGAAACGACGTAGTTCCTCGGGTGGCACTGTGTTCTCCTCCACCGCAGAGTCGTGCGCGCGGGCGTCTCGCTCCTGCTGGCGACGCGCAGCCTGTGCAGGGTTTTTCGAGGTGAAAATGCCGCCGTAGTATTCGTCAACGGTTTTGCCGTCGCGTTCCCACGGTGGCACAAAGCGTTTTCGCCAGGTTGGGGTGCATCCAAGCACCGCGCCAGCCGCCACACAAGCGCGCGCCACTGGCTGCACACGAAACATCTATCAACGAAAAGTTATTTGACCGACACACTCTGGCGGACACGGTCGGTGGGTGACAGTCCTGAGAGACGAGCAGTTGGCTTACGGGGTGAAGACGCGTGACGAAGAATCGCGCGTAGGTGCACGGCGCCGACTGCGCAAAAGCAAACAACAATGGCAAGTTGGAAACACCACAGTAAGTGTCTTCCGATTTCTGTCGTCATTAACAGCGAAAGGAGATGGGGAGAGACAGGGCGAGGAAAAGGTTATTGACAACGCTTGGTCACGGCGCGGCAACATGAGGTGGGTGACACAGAAGGTCAACAGACACACTACGGTTGTAGGCGACGTCAGCACCCATTGGGCTGACCTGGCCGTCGTGAGGTGCAGGCGCAAAAAGAGAAAATCAGTGAACGGCCACTGAGCGAATGTTTCCGACAAACGAGCACTCGTAGAGCTTGGGGGATGGGGGGGAGAACAATGGTGGAATGGTCGCTGGATTTCGGAAAGCAACAGCCGAGAAACGCAACACGAAAACGACAAGATCAACATCAACAACAGTTAAACCTGTGCAGCTTGTCAACAGCTAGTCTTGCTTCATTCTTGGGTAGGTGGTACTGCTCGCGCGCGCAAGAGCAATGTCGTAGCTGTTTTGGTTGTAGTGGTGTACTGTGTCCGTCAACGGCAGTTTGGCTCGTTGGCGCAGCGCCTCAATGGCCTCTTTCAGGGCAGCGTCCACTAGAACAATCAGCACGACGACAAGAACGTACACCGCCGCGAGGGCAATGTTACCCATGTTCATGTTCTCCACGGCCGAAATGGTGCTAAAGCTACCAAGAATGTCTCTCAGGGTCATGACGACAGGGGAGGCCTGGTCGGCACGCACAACACTGGCGTACACCGTGGTCGTGACAGTGAAGAAAAAGGCGAAGCCCAGCACGGTCAAGACGATCGACCCAAATACAAGTGAGAGGAGAGTGAGGGCCCCCTTCCCCACGCTTACCACGTTCACTGCCATCTTGTGCGTGAAAGTGGTCAGTGAGTGGTCAGAATCGACGCAACACTCTGGATTGGCGCAGGAGCAACAAAAATCCCGAAGGGGGAAGAGAGAGAGGGGGGGAAGTGAGGAGAGAAGAGCGAGAGGATATTTGTGTGCGCACACGGCTGGAAGTGGCGGAGTAAACGCAGTGCTAAGTGCCGTCTCCGGCACTTCACCGCACCCCTCGACCATGCGCAGTCTCAACTCACAGCCAACTCTGCTGTCTAGTCACTGGTATGGACCCTATTCATGAGTGTCCAGCTCAGAGGGAGACTCTTCATGTGTCGCCATCGTCGTTCACAAGGCACCGGACGCTACCCCGATGAGGTCGCCCGCACACCAACAACAAAAAGGGGGAAAGCAGAAGAGAGAAAGCACGTGGCAGCGCAAACTCTTGTACTGTGTAACATACAGTGCCTTGACACTATTTGTGAATCGGTCGTGAGACCGGATGCTAACCAACGAGAATCGTTTTTATCGTTCAAGCGAGGAGTGTCTCCCCTCTCCTCCCGTTCTTCCTGAGCTTGATCCACCCCGCAGCAAAGAAACGGAAGTCACAACAAGAAGCACTTACACTACGTGTGCGCACATATAGACTCGCACTCACCGCGTAGTGGCGGATCGTTGTCACCAGTGCTAGATGAGGCGCTTGGATTTCAGATGCTGGTGAAAGCCTTGGATGTAGTCCTGTGTGCGTCGGGCGACCTCACGCTCCTCGTCATCCTTCTGTTTCGCACCTAGCCACTCCGTCATGTCCGTGCCACGTGCTTCGCCCTGCATCTTACCGCGCTGGATCTCCAGCTTACGCGCCTCGCTCTTGCTCTGTGCGGCAGACATAGCCCGACGCTTCCAGAACTGTTCGTGGTACTCGTTCGCCTCGTGCTCGAGCCGGATCGGGTCCTTGTTACGCAGGACTTCAATGTCGTTGAGCAGGTCGCGCGTACGCTGGTCGAGGAGGTTCTCACCGATCTGCGCTTGGATGGTTGTGTTCGCCTTGGCGATGCGGTAGCGGGCAAACACCTGCGAGCCCACAAAGATGACAATAATGCCGGCGAACCACTTGTGAAAGTCGGTGACGAACCAGTACCACGACGCAAGATGGTTCGTGGGGTGAATGTAGACCGCCTTTGTGGTGTTGCTCAGAACAACGATGTTGCGACGCTTAGGTTCTTCCGCTGCGCCAAGAGCCGTGGATGAAGAGTTGGTCTCACGGCCACCGTTCTGTGCGTTCTGTCGAGCCTCTTCCGTCTGGCTGTCTTCATGTTGAGAAGCCCCTTCCGCAGAGGTCGACTGTGCTGTGGCAGACTGAAAACGACGAGACTGGTGCACGGTGCCAGTTGGTGCGTAGGCGGCCAACGAGAGTTGGCCGAATCGTAGACCGAAGCGCTTCATGGATGACAGAAAAAGAGGAAGAAGCACACTGCCGCGTGTTCAGGGAAGTTCTCAAATGCTTTGGAGGAAAACGTTGCGGCGGACGTTGTTGCGTGGAAATTTGGGCATGATGGCAAATAGATGCAATGAACACAAGCAGTGATACAGAGAGAAAGAGAGACGATAGGTAGATAGAGAGGTGCAGCGTGAAACGAAAAGTCCGTTCACACTCAAATGCGTGATAGGAAGCTACCTAGGTGTGCACGCAAGGACGACACAGTCCCCGTCTTGTTTTTCTGCGATGTCAAATACGTCCGGCCAAGTGGAGTTATCTCACCGGAAACCCCCAACGACAGGCAAAAAGCTGGGCAAGTCTTTCCGGTGGAATGTGTGTGTGTGTGTGTGTGTGTGTCTGTAGCAGAACAACGAAAGTACAGCATAACGGCGCCGGTGGTGCACGCCAGCAACAGCTTTCGCTACAAAGCAATCAAGGGTGAAAATGCACGACCGAACCGGGGGGGGATCGTGACGTGGCTAACGTCGACTGGCAGACAGGAATACCCCGCGGCGCGTGCAGAGAAGCAACACTGCTGTCATCAGCGCACCGAAGATGACGGCGACGGTGAAAAAAATGAGCAACACCCAATGCGACTGCAACTGATGATCGGGACGAATAGCTTGTGTCCTCTGCTCCGAGCGAAGGCGGCACGCATCCGTGTCAACATTCCAAAAGTCAGGACCGAGTCTGGCAATGTCGCACCTGTGGGCAGCATCAATCCACGAGAGCCACTCGACGGGTCGCGAGAAAAGACTGGCGTGAGCTGCTTCGGGAGCGTCGTTGTGGAGACTCGAAGACGATGTACTAGCCGGCTGAGTTACCGTTGCGGCAAGAAGCAGTTCGCCCTCTCTTTCCGCGTCCTCCGACAGGCGTGGCGCGCGGCCAGAGAGGGCGAGGAAGAAAGTGCAGTTGACGTACCGTCTCGACGTCGCTGCGTCTAGTTCATGCGTGTAGTCGCAGCCTTCGTCGCCGTGCGCGACATGCTCCGCCAGATCTATCGTGTACTGAAATTCGTCAGCGCGACCGATTGTACAACTATCCAGTGGAGACCCGGCGCTTGTTTGCGTTGGGGGAAACAACGTGAGAGCCGTCTGGGCTGCGTGTGCGAGCTCGAGACCGCAGCCCGTGCCTAGAGATGACTCGGTCCACGTCATGAGAGGCTCCTCCGTCGGGGTACCACCCGTCGCCGCCGCACGGGAAGTAAAGAGTGCGAGTGAGAGGCACAATGTGGCCGTCGTGTCAGCGACAAAGATGCTTAGTCGAAGCGGGCGCCGGGTCTCGTCCTCCCAGTCGAACCAAAGCGCGTGTGAGCTGCCCGCGCTGGTGAGGTCGACAACGGTGAACTGCGCTTCGTCGTCGACGTACTTTTCTGCTCGGAACGGACCGAGTCGCACCTCCACGACCGCGTTGAACACATTGGACAACGAAGAGCCTCCATTCAGCAAGACAGGCGCGTCCGCAGACTGCCCGTTGTTGAAAAGAGGCAGACGGAGTGGCCGGAGTCCACCGCGCTCCAGGTCGCGCGACTTCGCAACCGCCTCTGCCGGCGCGAAGATTCGACACGCGGTGCTGAACAGCGTATCACTGCGTAGGCCAGGCTGCTTCATCCACGCCTGCGCCTTCCCTAACGAGGTATTCGCGTACAGGTTAACGGCGTTGAGTAGCGGCACCACCTGCGCGTCCGCGGTGCCTGCAACAAGGAGCAGCGGCACCACAAATGAAAGTATTGACCAGATCAGCCATTTTGACATCGTTGGCCTATGCAGACAGCGAAAGCGAGGGACACGGTGGAGGAACAGGCGAGTTGCGGACGCGTGAGATGCAAAAGGAAAAAGGGAAAAGACGCGCGCGCGCGCGTGTGTGTGTGTGTGTGCGTCGGTGGCCACATTCACTCACCCACACAGACGACAACAACAACGGCAACGCGAAATGCGGTTCCCCTCAGGGAGGCACTCAAGATGCAGCCGTACTTGAAATAATTGGACGGGGACGCGTATTGAGGCAGAAAACACTTCTTCCTAAATACCTCACAGGCTGTTGTCACGAGACGTGGCCCGATTTCTGTCACCAAGTCGTCACCATCGTGTTTTGTTTAGTAACACCCTCAGAGAGAGAGAGAGAGAGAGCGTATGCGTCCATAGTCATGTGTAAGCGGCGGAAACGGCACACCAACGCAACCTACCACATGACGTCACGCGAAGAGCCAGTATAATATACGGCATACACATCACTGGTGCATCACCCAGCACTCACCACTTCGCTTGCCGGGTGACCGTGACTTGGTGAAGCGAGGGAAAGATGTGGACGTGCTCACGCACGCACGGACAGAGTCACGTACACACAACACTACACTCAGACAGCATCACGGCCTGGTAGGAGGGCGTGTGTAGTGTGCCGTAGAACAGAAGAGAAGGGAGAAAAAGTAAGCCGCGCGTGCTACTGTGTTCGCTGCCTCTACAAACAATAAGTAAAGTGTGTTCATCCGTCGGACCACGCTGACTGAGTGAAGAACATCACAGGGAAGAATGGGGTAGGAAAAGCAACAACAGCAAGAAAAGAAGAAGAAGAAGGAAACAAAAAGTGAAGTCATAGATACGAAAAACGAGAAAACAAAAACGTTGCTTTGCGGCGAGTGAGGCGTGCATCCATGTATATATGTAGTCACTAGTCGTCCCACTTGTGAGTCTGTCTTGCGTGCAGCTTCACAAGCGCGAGAAGAAGAAAAAGAAGAAGAAACAAAAAGGAAACCAGCACGCGCTAAATGGACGGACCGGTTGCCGCGTACAACGTTGCGCTTCCACCGGCCACAGCTTCAGTCTCCGCCGGTGGCAGGGTGTGACGGTGAGTGAGAGGAAAACAGAGTGAGGGAGCGCATGTGTTTCTCTTTCTCACTAAGACAAGTAAGGTAGCGCCTCCCGCACCTCACCCGCGGGCAGCAACCTCTCCTCGCCTAGACGGCGCGACTCGATGAGGTAATCGTCCGCACGTCGTGCGTAGGAACCTCCACGGCGCTCGTCGCTGGTCAGTGTCACTGCGCTGGCGAGAAGTGCCTTCATGCCACGAATTTCCTTTTCGCGGATGTTCACCTCCTCTTGTACTTGCTCGAGTTGAGTTTGCAGAATAGCGATGCGGCGGTTGAACTGAGCGTACAGCTGCTCGGTGTCATCTGCAGACTGGCGCACGCTGCTGCGGTTGACCGTCATGAGCTTGTGCTTGGACCGCCTCATGATGCGCAGCTGTTCCTCAAGAATGTTCATGAAAGACAAGCGCTTGGACACCTCGAGCTGAAGCTGTTGCAGCATGCGTCGCTGGAGGGCGATGGTCTCATTGAATGGCGCGCCATCATCCAGTTCGGTGTCCGTGCCGGTCGACACTGTCGCCATCTGACTCATGCGACTTTGAATGGAGAGACGTAGGTCACGTTCCTCCTCGAGTTGCGCGCGCAGCTTCGCAATGGCGCGATCTTGCTCAGACGCGCGGCTCGCGACAGACGGCTCAGAGGTGCCCCAGTCCACGGTCCTGAACGTCACGTCGGCAGATTGCACGAGCCCATCGCGGCGAATCGGTGGGCGGCTGAAGGAGCTGGCGCGGCTCGGCGAACGGTAGGGGTTGATGGGCTGATCGTTGCCGCTGTGGATGAGAGAGGTGCGGGAGGCTACGGCGTCGCGGGGAAGCGAGTTACGCCGATCTTGAGAGCCTCGCCTGTCTAGCGAGCCACACCGGCTTCCAGCGTTGCTGCGGACGCTGGCAAAGCGCAGGGCCATGTCGCGGCGGGCGTCGTCAGGGATGGGTGTCGGCACGAACACATCTTGTTCGCAACCGTCACGCGACAGCATGTCCACCGCGACGTCGACCACGTCGATGAGCCGCTGAACGTCGGCTGGCACACCAGACACCGGACACCGCCCCAGGGCTTCCTCCACGCCGGTTTGCAGGGTCTCGACGGCGCACAAGTGTGTTTGCTGGCGCACGCGAAGGCGGTAACGCAGCTCCTCGATCAGCATTGCCTGGTTGACTGTCTGCTGTGAGTTGCGATCCTCCTGCACGGAGACCTGACGCAGACCGTGAAAAAAGTCAACAACAATGTTCATGACTTGATAGGACTCATCCTTGAGCACTGCGAGCCGCGAGCCCTCTTCATCGCGCACAACAAGCTCCAGAGCGGATATCTTGGCCTCCTCGAGTTTCAACCGTGAAGATGGCAGCCGTGCAAACCCTTCTGCGTCGGGAGTGAGCTCTGCAAAGGCTTCAACGCGGGACCCAGAGCGTGATGTCGCCGAGCGCCGCCGCTGATCCGTCGGCGCAGACCGACGCGCGCCGTTGACAGTGTCTTCACGCAGAATTGAGCGCACAGCCGCCTCGACATCTTGTGGGTTGACAACGTTCCCGGTGCCGTCGCGCCGCTTCCGCAAAAGCTGCCCGATGTGCGCGAGGTCTGACCGACTCAGAAGAATGGGTTGATCTGTTTCGACCGAACCGCGTCTGAATTTGGCGAAAATGGCGCTGTGTGGCACGGTTGTGGTCGTCGTCGCGGGCGCGAAGAGAGCACCATTGTCAAGGGCTCGTGCCGCGTGTGTGGAGGGTGGTCTCGGGTTTGGTGACGCACCGAGCTCGTCGAGGCTGGTCAACGAGGACGCCCGTGTGCTGCTTGGTAGAATCCAGTCCTGTGCCGCCACTGAGCAGTTGAACGTCTCGGATGCGATGATCTCCCGAACGGTACCGAGGGACCACCGCCACTTGCCTGTTTTCGCGCATGAATATTCGTAGAGAATGACGTCGTGCTGTGCCACTCTGTCCGCAACTGTAACAGGCTCAAACAAGCGGGCTTCGGCGGCGAGAGGCATTGCAGGAATCAGGCTTGACCAGAAAGGCGATTGGTTGATCTGTGTGTACGTATGTGGTGTGATGGTCTGCAAGAAGACTGAGAAAAAAAAAAGAAAAAGAAAAAGGAGCGCCGAGGTTGGAACACCGCACCGTGCGAAGGGAAAAAAAAATGCTTGAAAAACGCTGGATCAGAGCGAAAGTGTCAGGGGCTGGGCGAGGAGACAGTGTTCATGACGAGGAGGTGAGCGAACAGCACGGGCGAAACAATCACGCACGTGTTTTGTGAGATTGCGCACGCGTACACGCTCAGTCTCAACGGTGCCGTCACGTGTGCGTTGAGAGGCCGTCGCGAAAGTCAGTGCGACGGACACGTGTCTGATTGTGTGTGCGCGGCGATGACGCACAGAGCGGCGCTCAGAGAGCCATTGAAAATCGCACACACGAGACAGCATGCGTGTCATCGTGCACTACGAGCTGGTGAGTTCATGGAATCTTAAGAAAGGCGAGAGCACCACGAAACGGGGGGCGAAAAAAGAAGATCAACTGTCTGTGCGACCCACAAACGTCCAGAAAACAAAAGAGAGAAAGCGAAGCAGAACAGGAAGCACGCTGTATATTCCTCGAAACTTTCCACTGCGCCCCCAGCGTGTTCGTGTCGGCCTTGCCTGCTTTTTTTAAAACCGAATTGTTGACGCCTAGGTGTTCCGATGATCCAAGTAGGTGAGACACAGAGACGAGCGTGCGTTGATTGTTCGTGAACAAGAGCTATTCTTCCTTTGGGGTTGCTTGTTTGCGACGGGTGGTAGAAAGAAAGGCAATCAAGAAGGACCCGTGGCCCACTGTCTGACTGCGTCGCTGCTGAATGATGTTTGCTATCGATGTAAGAGCGGCTCGGACACTCTAACTCGCAGACAGACAGACGGACATGACCTCCGCAGCGAGACGAGGCACCTAACAATAGAATATATATATATATATGTGAGAGCACTCGAAGTAACCACCGGCTCACTGCAAAAGTGGGAAGAAGGAGAAGGGGGGGGAGCAACAAACATAATAATAAAACAGAAAAAAAAACTGTCTGTTGTTTCTTTCGTTCACTTCTGTTTACGGATAGATCGACAGCGTGTCGCGACAACACTCACAGCCGCGCTCGGATTTTCGCACTTTTGTGGTTTTCCTTGTGTGGGTCGCTCCGCGAAACTCACTAACGTGCGCAGCCGAACAAAAAAAATGAAGGGGGCAATTAGCTCTGAATATCTAGCTGCTGAAACTGCACGTAACGGAGAGCACACGCGCAGACCGTCGACTCACGCTGCGGAAGGTGGCTCAGCTACGCCCCGCTGAGTCACGTCGGTGGAGAGGGAGAGTGATGCAAAAACAAAGAGAGGGGGCTAAAAAAAAGGTAATCTGGTGAACATCCCCGGCAGCTCCCAGCGTGTCACCACACTGATAGTGCCGTCACTCCCCGTGCGCGAAGTGAGGCGAAGGTACAACGAGCGACAGCGTAGGATTGTGTGAGCGGCGCTGGCACAATTAACGCTGCCAGCGTCATCAAGTGCCGTGTGCTCCCAAGCGGCTCCACATCCACGTCGTTAGCGCACGGGGAGAAGATGAAAAAGAGAAAAGGAAATGAAGAAGGGGCAACGAACATACAAAAAAAAGACGCAATGAAACACTTGATGAGACACAATCCGAGCGGGGTATGAGCCATGTCGGCAACGCGGGTGAAAAAAAGAAGAATTTTAAAGAACGAGAGAACGAAAACAAGATGTGGCTATGCGACCATGGTACACTCCGTTATCGCTCTTGTTTTTGCGGTGGTGGATAAAGAAAAAAAAGCGGCAGTGGGTTTGGCAGACAACTCAACGCGCACGGCGCGAGTACATGCCTCTCTCTGTGTGCCGAGCTTGGTGAGGGCTGGTCTGGTCGTGCCGCATCGAGACACGACAACAGCTGACAGCAGGATGAAAAAAAACAAGGCAAAGGAAAAAGAAAGAAAAGGTGTCAGTCACAGACACGGAAGGTGTACGGGAGAAGCCACAGCAAAAGCGCAAACGGTCATCCTGGTTAGTGATGCAGGTGGTAAGCCAGCCGTGAGAAAAGTATTTGGCAACAACAACAAACAACAGGAGGATACAAAGAGGCGATGGGATAAAGTGAGACACGAAAACGGGTCGGTGCGTTCGCGGTGTCTATTTGCCGGTCGCGGATGGTGCATGGTTCGGGCCAGCAACTCACAGGCGACGGCGCTTACAGCTCTGCCTTGCTCACTTCTCCCATCGCACGCTTTGCCTGAAGCCAATCATCGACGATCGCAAGACGCTGCTTGTCGATGCTGCGCCGCTGCGTGAGCGAGTAGTTCGGCATGCACTTCGGGGTCAGTGTCTCGTCGAAGCTGCTAGTGGTGAGGCTCGCCGCCTCGCTAGTGGCACTGAGCGGCGATTCGATTGGCGACTTGTTTGCCGCAGGCACGCAACCGGCGCTAGCTCCAGCAGTCACAGACGAGTCAAGTCGCAACATGCTTGAGGGGCGGTGCACGGACAGAGCAGGTGGTACACTAGAGACCAAGGGCGTGCTGGCCTTCACCACACTGTGCTCACTACCTGCCTTCGCCAAAGACGAGAGCTCACCCGACGCAGGCTGCTGACCACTTACGGCGGCGGCACTGGTAGTCACGGCGGCATCGGCGACGTTCGTGTTGGCGTCGGCTGAGGCCGCTGGAATACCGGCAACAGCAGAGGCCGCCTTGTTGCCATCGCACCCTCGGCAGAGACGCGTCCGCATCTTCTGCAGACAGCTCCGCTTGGTGAATGCGCGCATCCGCCGGCGGTCTGACCATGTGCAGAAGCGCACACAAAGACCCTGGCACACACCGATGCAGAGAATGACGACCACCGGCAGGAGATACCAGTATCCGCTAATGACGGACTGCGCGCCAGAGACGAGCGCACTCGCGCTCAAATCCGTCATGGTTGCAGCACGGTTCTCTGAGAACGGAACTACGGTCAGCCTAGCCCGCAGACTGGTTTGCTCTGTCAGCGACAGAACTACGAGGGAAAGAGGAAAGAGACAAAACTAAACTAAACTAAAGAAAGGGACAGTTTATCCTGTTTAATCCCGCTCTCTGCGTCAACTGTTTTGAAAAAACGAAGTGAAATGAGCAACAAAAACAGAAAGAAAAGTGCGGTGCACTGAAGGTGTTGTTGAAGAGGTGAGTGACCTGCTACAGGTTTGTAAAAAATGGCTCACGAGCTTGACGGCTTGCGTTGCCTTCCGTGACGCCTCCGGAACGAAACGAGATGACCTTGAGTGATAGGAAAGGCGGTGTGTGAGAGCTGCAATAACCGAAGAAGAATAAGGGAACGCACTATTCGGCTCTGCTTTGTTAAACAGTTGTGTGCTGTCAGAAAGCAAAACAAAAGAGAGCAATAACGGGATCGGTGACTATTGAGTAAGCGCTGTGTGCACGTGAAGGAGTGCAAACAATGAAGCGAACATGTAAGGGTGTGGGGCGCGGTGGTAGTGGGAATTGTGAACAGGAGAGCAAGGAGGGTGAGGTCGCAGATAGACACATAGATGCGTATTGGTGTTCAGCTAGACCACCAGGGTGGAGATCCACCACATCAGCACGTTGAGAAGTATTTTGGTGTGCGACAGCACACCAGCACCACTTCGACAGGCAGCGGCTTGTAACTGCCCATGTGGCCTTGCGTGCATGAACATCCTTCACCCGACAGTGCCCTGTGTGTGAGAGAGATAGAGAGAAAGAGCACTGCATGTGCGCCGTCCAAACCATCTGTGCCTCGGAGTGGAGCGACGTGGTGCTTGAGTGACGGATTTGCTCTCTCCCTGTTAACCACATATGTGTATGTGTGTGTGTGTGTGTGTGTTTACGGTGAAACATCGTCTGCCGTAAACCAAAATCAATCTCTATTGTAACTAACAGTAACAGCACGCCAGGGAAAAAAAACAACGACAGAAAACAGAAACAAGCGTTGTACGGTGAGAAAGTTGAAGACACGATAAAACTGCAAACGTGTACGTCGTAGTGCAGTGGTTCAGTCATTCGTTAAAGCAGCAAGCACTCAACAGCACTCAAAACTGAGTGAGGGTGCGCTCCATCAGTGAGAAGTTCATTCCCGTGTACCGACACGATGCTAACAAGGAAAACGGGAAAGGTTCACCCCGCTATCATGGCGTAGCACCTCAGAAATACGCACTGCGTGGTTCAGTAGCTGCTGCGGCACCGCTGTCTTCAGTAAAGAAGCTTTTGGCGCGAAGCGCGTCCTTCGCACCGAGAGTTTTCGAGACCGTTCGGTTCGCACCTTCTGCACTACGTGGCTTCAGCGCGCCGTCCGTGCCGGGCATGTGCTGTGCGGTAGCGGACTGTGCAACGGTGGCGGTTAGGCCAGCAGTGTCACCCCCAGCAGTGCCGTGGCTACTACGGAACAGACTAACGGCAGGACTGGGAACAGGGCCATCACCAGTCCCCGCGGGTGAGACTGCGACAGGCGGGCTGCTGTACTGCCCGTGAAGCGTGGCGTGGCGGGAGAACTGACTGTAGAGGCCCGCTGACGGTGACACCGACGACGGCGCAGCAGAACCCACGCCGCCACTGACGGGAGGTGCTGAAGATGAGAAGACGCCCCAATGACGGCCATTCACGCTGGTGCTTCGCTGCAGGTGGAGCAGGGCCATCTGACTTTGTTTGAGTTCCTGTGACAGCTGTTCCTGAGCTGCGTCGGTGCGCTGCAGCTGGGCCTTGAGGTCGTTGTTCTGGCGCTGCAAAGTGTTCACGCGGTCCGTGCAGGTCGCGAGCTCGTCCTTGACACGCTGCGCAGCTAGCTGGCGCTCCTGCAGAAGCGCCTCCTTGCTGGTGACTTGGTCGGACGCCGCCCGACAACGTTCCTTGATCGACTTGATGGTTTCAATCTGGTGAGCGATGATGTGGTGCGATTTGTCGAGACTCTTGTCACTAGCCGCGCAGCGCTCCTGCAGCTGCTCGTTCTGCGAAGAGAGCATGCGGATGTAGTCATCTTGTTTTTGGTAGTGCTCTCGCAGCGACCTCAGCTCGTCGTCCTTATCCGTGAGAGCCTTTGTGGCTGCGCGCAGCCGCTCGGTGACAGAGACGTAGTTGAGTTCGTTCTCGGACATGGCACGGGTTGACTCCACTTTGAAGTGGGTGAGCTCCGTGTTCGTCTCACGAAGGCTTTTCACCTCTGTATCCAACGCCGCCACCTTGTCTTCCGTCAGAGCAAGCTTTGCCTTCAGCGCGGCTTGGGAGCCCTCTAACTCCCGGTTCGCATCGCGGAGACGGCGAATTTCGTCATCTTTCGCACGCATGTCGTCGGTGAGACGTGTCTGCGAGCGGGTGCTCTCCTCGCGGAGCGCTTGCAGCTCACTCAGCAGCTTCTCTCGGACTCGCTGCAACTCGTGATCGTGTGCCGCTCGCGCCTCTGCGAGCGCGGTGACGTGATTCTTCTCCGACACGGATTTGCTGAGCTTCATGTCGTCCCGCAGCCGACCGTTCTCCTCTGTGAGTTCAGCGAGCTGCTGTTGAAGCTCGCTTACGCACTGCGTGTAGTGGCGCTCTTGCGATTCGTTGTCCTCCACCGCCTGGTGGTACGCCTGCTCGAAGAATCGGAAACGCTCGGCCAGATGCCGCTTCTGCCCCACATCACCCTGCCGCAGGAGCAGCAGTGACACGTGCTCGACCGTTTTGAATTCTGTCGACTCCAGAATACGCAAGACGCCCTTTCCGCCGTCCTGGCTCCCCACGATAAAGCTGACGTGGCACGGAGAGGCGCTGTTGGCGATGGCCTCAAACAGCGTGACAAGGTACTTTGGAAAGGCTAAAAAGTCCACCCGCAGCTCCAGCCGTTCACGGAAGGCGGCGTAGTCTTCCTCGCGCAGTTCGAGTTCGAACAGCAAAAACGGGTCCGACGGGTCGGTCACGCGGAGGCAGAGCACACGCGCAGTCGAGTGTGGGCTGCTGGCAACGGTGCGGATGGTGAGGCCAAGGGATTGTCGCGCCTCAGGCTTCTCACCGATGCGTGCGGTAACTGGGAGAAGAACCTCGAGCAGGTTGCCCTCCACCGTGGCTTCACCAGGTGCGCGCTCCGCTGGGGTTTTCGTCGCCATCATGGGCAATCCCACTGTCTCGTGACTGCCCCCACTGTATGGAGACCGTGCGGGAGCGGCAGGTAGACGTGTCGGCGTACGGTTCAAGCTACCATTGAAGAGACTGTCGTGCGGTGCAGGGATCGACGGCGTAGTTGATTCGTGAGGCACGGCGTGTGGCCCACGTGAAACGTACAGGCCACTTCCGCCGCTCACCCGTTCTGCCACAAGTTGACTGTTGTTCATCCTCGCGGAGGAAGAGAGGGAGAGACAACGGCAGTTGGTGCACTCAACGGCAGAGCGAATCTATGAAATGATTGAATCAGGTGTGTGAGCAACGAGAACGGGGAAACGTGTTGACTGCGTTGCCGGGGAAAAAAAGAAAAACGTAATCTAAACGGAGGGGAAGCTGCTGAGAGACTGTGACAAACAACAGAAGCCTGTGCAGGTATTGTATGTGTATGTATATGTCTGTAATTGAACACTGCAAATGGGTTCAGACGGAACCTCTGGTGCTCTATTCAGGTCACAGGTGGCAGCACAGCGCGTGAACGCAGTGACTATGTATGTGTGAAGAGTTTTTAAAAACGGTGTGAATGAGAAAAGGCACCAAGTCGGCAGATGAAGTGAGGAAGAATGGGGAACCAGTGCACACGCACGCATACGCACAGACCGGAAAAGGGGGAAGAAGCAGCGTGAACAGCGCCTGTCAAGACACGTGGGCTTGCGCTCCACCGAGATACTCTCGCGGTGTGCCTGCAGCAGAGAGAAATCAAGGCAGCAGCGGTGCCTGCAAGAGAAGATGGCTCGCGCACGCATACACGAAAGAAAGAGCCCACAAATTACGTTCGGCGTTGAAGCGCGAACTCCAGACGATTTGCTGGTATGAGACATTGCTACCCAGGGATGTGCCCGCAGACACCGTTCGTGTGCGTTATTGTTCACGCTGCAGTGTGCGCAGGGTGGACGCGAAATACGTGTTTGTCCTAGACTGTCATGACTTGCCGTACTTTGCGGCGACGCAGGCTTCGTGTCACTCTTACCCACGACAAACGATCACACACACACACACACACACACCAAAGAACAAAAAAAAATGTCAACAGCGTCACACAAGGCTTGCCATTCGTGTGGCGCACTGTGTTTCTCCCGCGGTTTGTTTGAGTGTGTGCTTCCAATTGTGGATGCGTGACGGTGCAGCACCCATTTTCGTTAAAGTGGCTACCACGTCCACAACAGGCAAGAACACGCGCACACACGGGCTGGCGTCAGTGCAGACCACGGAAAACGAAGGCGGGGACAACGGGACAAGATCTGTCTCATGATTATTAAAGATGTGATGAAAAATCCAACAACAAAGAAAAAGGGATGAGTCAACGCAGCAGACGAACGAAAACAACCGAGTGCGCGAATGTGGACGTCTCTGCGACTGTGTTGTCGCACCGGCCGGTCAGAGCCGTCGCGCACAGTCGCTCTGGCTCTGTGCATACCCTACTTGGTGCCGCGGATCTGCTGGTTGTAGCGGCGACGCAGCACGGCGTCACGCTGCTGTTGCACGCTGGTCATGTCCATCTCTTCTTCGCCGAGCACGGCATCTGCCGCGCCGAAGGCGAGGCCACGTGACTTGTAAATCTCCTCGTTCACGTTGCGCTGAGCCGTTGAGCTGGACAGGCGCTGCTCGACGTAGTCGCTGGGCTTCACAGGGTCGTTGGCGGCGCTGTCCATGCGGAGAACAATGAAGAACGCACAGATAATGATGTTGCGAATAACGCGAAGGTCAGTGTCTTTCTGATCCGCGTCCGCCCGCCAGCGACGCGTGAACCAGGAAAGAATAGGGATGCGCACCTTCGTGGGCATCCAGTACTCCGCCGTGTCGTGAAGGAGCACCGCGATGGGCACGCCAATGACGACTGTCTTGACGTAGCTCATGAATGGAATGACAGGCAGACGCATCTCCTCGATGGCGTCCACGAGTGAGCTGACCTGATTGGCGACCTGGTCCATGGCAAAGAGAAGTGGGGGAGGGACAAAAAAGAAGAATGCTGACGGGAAGAAAAACACACGCACACACACACACACATACGTTAGACGGAGAGAGGTAGTACCCGAAGGGAGGAGGAAGGGAAGAAAAGAGTATATGTTAGGAGGGGGGTGAAGCACACCAAAATGAGGGAACACAGTTTTTTCACTCAAAAGTGCGCCACGTGGTGAGCGACACGCCCTGTCCGGCAGAGTAAAGTGCAACCAATTGACAGAGATGCGGCTGGAGCATGCCGTGGGCATCAGTACTCGGCTTTTCTTCAGAACACTGTCGCGCCATACCAGCTATCGCTCCGCTTTCTTCTTGGTTCTGGCATTTGTGGGTACATGAGTGCCATCGTGCAAGATGACGAGCAAAGAAGCAAATGAGCACAGCGCTGTCCGCACGGGAACAGCAATAAAACCAAAACAGTGCTCGGTGAAAACGAAGAAAAAAATGTTTGCACACCTGGTGCGCACAGCAAGCAAGGAAAAGTGGCTTTGAGGAGAGAAGTTCGTCCCGCCCACCTGACCACTGTCGTGACACGGTTGCGGCAAGTTCCGCACAAGCGAAGCGACAGAGAGAAAGAGAGAGAGACAGAGAATCGCAATAGGTACGAATCACTTTTTAGTGCTACCGATCGCGCGATGAGCGTGCGTGCGTACGTGCAGGGTTACGGCAAGGTAGTTCGCTGAGCGGATCTCATACTCGCACAGTCGTCACACACTTTCACCGGGCTGGTGAAGCCGAGCGCCGTAATGACTGCCCTTGTTTCTGAACAGTTGCTGCATGTAAGGCGACCGCAGCTGCGGCAGTGGTGGCGAGACCAGCGACCGATGCCGCTGTGGCACAGCATACACTCCGTGGAGCTCTGATCAGGCTGCCACACCATCACCACCTTCTCGTCGCGCCTCTCGCAGAACGGGCATTTCCACTGCGGTGGAGGACTGGTGAAGGTCGCACCACAGTCAGGGCATTTGGGCGAGTAGGTGCGATTCAGCAGCGCCTCACTGGCCTTGGGTGGTGCGTTCAGACAGTGACGCACCTTCTCTTGCTGTATCTCGCGGTTGTCGTCCAGCCTCGTTGGTGCCTCATCCTTGCGACTGAACTGCAGTGGGTGGCTGTCCACGTAGTCCTCCCACTGCTTTTTCTGGCGCGACGCTTTCTTCGCCGCGTGACGTGCCTGCTCCGCCTCGATGGCTTCTTGCTCCTCTTGCAGCTCGCGGGCCCGTGCTTCCCGGCGCTTGCGCTTCTTCTCGGTTCGCTTGCGCCGTTCCTCCTCCCGACGGGCGGCCTCCTCTTCCTCTGCGGCTTCCTGGGCAGCGAGCGCCGCGGCAGCCTCAGCTTCGGCGGCCTCGGTCAGCTTCTGGCGGCGCAGCTCCTCGCGCCGACGCTCCAGTGCTTCCTCTTCCGCACGGCGCTCCTCCTCTTCTTCAGCCTCCTGCTGCCGCTGCCGCTCGAGCTCCTGCTCGCGCTGGTCATTCAAGGCGCGGCGGCGTTCGTCAAGCTCACGCTCGCGCTGCGCGGCCAGCTCACGGCGTTCCTGCAGTGCACCGCGGAGCTCTTGCCAAATCTCCTCGACGTGTCGATTGGTGGCCATCTCGCTATAGATCTTCGCCATGTCCTTCACCGAGACGAATTCGAGCAGGGCCATATCTTCCTCCGAGACACCACCGTGCAGTGACTTGAGCAGTCGTTGCACGGGCTCGCCTAGGTCCTCGAATCGGATCGACCCCTTCGGACTGGACGCATCGTCGGACGGTTGAGCCATGGGTATAGGTTCGCCGTGGCGCGGTAGTGGAAGGGAAGGGGGGAGGGATGATTGGAAGTATCACAGAGAGACAAAAAAGAAATGCCAATGACTGTCGTCAAACACAGAAGAAAAAGAAGTCAAGGAGGGAAAACAATAGGTGAGAGAAGTGAGAAGGAGAGAGCGTGCACGCAGTTTTGACACTCGCTGCGTTCAGACAGCGGTGCTCTGTCTTGTTGTGATATTGGTTGCTCTGACAACGTGACTTGAAGAAGTCAAAAGAGTAAAATAAAGCAAGATTGGGGAGTTGAATGATACGACGATGATAAACGCACAGTCGCGGCCAGGAGGGTCCGTTGACGCTACCATTGGTTCGGGAAATAGAGACCAGCCAACATGTTGCCCTCTATCAGTTTCCCTTCTTGTTCTCATGTGCCTTCGCCTTCGCGCTGCGTGAAGCCTTGCAGTAGTCGGGACCAGCGAGCACAAGAACCCATGCGAGGTGAAGCGCTGTCACCGCGACGCGAGGGGGCACAGAGGGAGATTGGCTTCTCTTTGACTCGCGAGAGCCGATTCGAACAATTTGGTGTGTGGGGGGGG